>CM076576.1:322638279-322766993 GCA_034641835.2 Pinus albicaulis | reverse complement strand
TTCAGTTGGACTTCAGTGGCAGAAGTTTGGAGGAGTTAATGAGACAGATAGTGGAGTTGTGTTCTGTTTATTTTAGTTGAACTAGTTGAGATTAGTTTAACTAGCTAATCAATTAGTTATGAGTGGAGTGAATTAAATGTTATTTAATTCATTAATTAGTAACTCATTATTCAACTCAAGAACACATCAGTTCACTACAGTGCATGATCAGTTCAGTGGAGACCAGTGAAAGAGGTAGATGAAAGGGTGGAGTTAGCTATCGGTTGTGACTATACTGTTGCTATTTGCAACACACAGATAGGTGGAGTAAGCCCATGAGGATTGCGCAGTTCAGGCTGGTGGTTTATCTATATAAAGAGGCCATCCCATAGCATTGAAACACGCAATATAGGCAAGGCAATTGGCGGTGAGTTTTGAACCAGTAACCTGTTCAAAACTGAGCTAGATTGTGGGTAACTTTATGAGAAAGTACTGAGTACTTGTGAGGAGTATTGTACTGATTTTGTTACTTGATTTCTCCATTATAATATACACAATAGCTGCGGGGTTTTCGGCTATAAGCTTTCCCCATACATACTGTGTTAATGTGTATGATGATTTGATGTGTTATCGCTTGATTTTATTTCCGCATGTGTGATGATCTGAGTTGATCTGGAGTGGAAGAGATTATGTGTTGCATATAAATTCGAATTGTATGTGATCAGGATAGTCTCGGTGGATAATTAATCATTATTCAGCAAATTTCTACATGGTATCGGAGCTATTGAAGTTCAAATTGATCATCACAGTGATTACAAACTTATTTCGGTAGACAGAGTCTGCATGCGGGCCAGGTAGCCTCCGGATTCATCTTTCTTCGGAAAGTGAAAGGTCTGGTAAATGCCCCTTGCAGTCAATCTCTGTGCTTGAAATAATTTGTTCTCACAGATCTAGAGCGGCTGAGCTTTGAGGTGGAATTCGAAATTTTGCAGCAGTTTTGTTTTCTTGGTGCCAGTGTTGAAAATGTCTTTCAACAGTTTGCGACTCGAATATGCTCTTGAAGGCAGTTCGAATTATGTTGCATGGAAGGATCGCATGGAAGTAGTATTAGAAGATAATGGTCTGAAGGAGTTCGTAGATACGGATGTCCAAAAGCCCACTGATCCTGCTGAAGTCGAAGCATGGCAAAAGAAGATGGCGAAGTGTCGAAGGATCCTGTTGGAGGGCGTCAAGGATCATATTGTATCCGGCCTGCATGGAAAGGCTACTCCATATTTAATGTGGAAAGCTTTGACGGATCTATTCCAGAGTAAGAGTGACCAAAGGAAGCTGGCACTCAAAGATAAGCTCAGGAACATCAAGATGGAGAAGGGCGACAGTGTCGCCAAATACCTCACGAAGTTCACTCAATGCAGAGATGAGCTGGGAAGTGTGGGGGTGACTGTCGAAGACGAGGACATGGTCGACCTGGCTCTCCTTGGTCTTCCGAAGGCTTGGCACTCATATCAAGATAGTGTCAATGGTCGGGAGAAGCTACCAGGATGGGAGCGCCTTTGGGTGGATCTCATGCAGGAGGAGATAAGGAGGACTACTCGAGATGGATCTTCATCAAAGGGAGCTGATGAAGAAAACTGCGCTTTGGCTGCCAAAGCAAAGAAGGGGAAGGGTAAGAAAAACTCTCATTCTGGTGCAAAGGGCAAGAAGCAGGATATGGCGAAAGTGAAGTGTTTTCACTACCATGATCACGGACATTATGCTACCAATTGTCCAAAGAAGAAGAAAAACAAGCAAGCGGGAAGATCTGCAGATGGAGAAGCTTTGGCTTCACAGTTTGAGCTTGAATTTTCACTGTTCGCATGCTTGGTTTCAAGTGTGATGGGATCGGTGTGGTTCTTGGACAGCGGTGCGTCATTTCATATGACGGGAGATCGGGATTTGTTCTTAGATCTGGAGGACAAGGATCTAGGTGTGCACATTGAGATGGGCGATGATGGTAGATACAGTGCGACTGGTGTCGGTACCATATCCTTTCAGAGGGAGTTTGGTAAACCCTTTGTATTGAAGGATGTCATGCATGTACCTGGATTGAAGAAGAACTTGATCTCTGTGGCGATGTTGGAAGATAAGGGGTATGATGTGGTCTTCAGCGAAGGAAAAGCCTTCCTCCGCAGTAAGACTACTGGAGAGACCCGGAAGATAGGGGTTCGAACCAAGAACCTTTATCAGTTGCAGGTAGATGGCTGCGCAGCAATGGCATGCAAGGCGGGAGAAGTGGTGAGCCGGGATGATGAGGGCGAACTGTGGCACAAGAGATTGGGCCACCTTCACCATGGAGCTTTGAAGATTTTGCAGCAGATTTCTACTGGGCTTCCTAAGGGCACCCTTGCGCAGTCAGATCAGTGCAAGGGGTGTACTTTAGGGAAGTATGTGAAAGCCACCTTTCACGAGAAGGATAGTCGCGCCATGACAATCCTTGAGAGAGTTCACACAGACGTGTGTGGTCCTTTCTCAGTTGCTTCGACAGCAAAGCACAAGTATTATGTGATCTTTGTTGATGATTTCTCTCGAAAGTGTTGGATCTTCTTCATGCAGAGGAAGAGCGATACATTCGCGAAGTTCTGTGAGTTTAAAGCACTGGTCGAGAAGGAGTCGGGGAAGAAGGTGATTGCTCTAAGGAGTGATAACGGTGGTGAATTCATCTCGGCTAAATTCAAGGAGTTCTTCAGCGCAGAAGGGATTCGGAGAGAGCTCATCACACCCCATAACCCACAGCAGAACGGGGTGGCTGAGTGGAAGAACAGAACGATCGTGGGTGCTGCACGGGCGATGTTGCATGATCAGGGCCTACCCCTTCACTTGTGGGCTGAGGCATGCAATACAATAGTGTATGTGTAGAACCGTTGTCCTCACAAGGTTCTTGGCATGAGTACACCAGAGGAGGCTTATTCTGGCAAGAGGACTGATATTTCCCATTTGCGAATTTTTGGTTCTCCTGTCTACATGCATGTGACGAAGGATGCGAGAAGGAATCTGGATACAACTGCTGAGGTTGGAATATTTGTGGGGTACACTGATACACCTCACAACTATCGGGTGTATTTGTCAGACAGTCGAAAGACTGTTGTGCGACGGGATATAAAATTTCAAGAGGAGAAAGCCATGCAGTGTTCGCTTGAGAGGGAGCTACACTTGCATGCAAATGAGGTGTTGTTAGTTCCTAAGGAGGAGCTTCCTGTTGAGAATGCAACAAGATGATGGAGCTTAGTGAAATGAAGTCGCCTTCACTAAGTGGGCCCGCAGGCAAATTCTGGCGCAAAGTCTATTTTTAGACTATGTCTATTTTTAGACATACGGAGCATAATTTGGGAATTCTACTTGGAGATTCTTAAAGTATGCAACATGTCGGTAAAAATAGATGAGACCCTTATTTTTAGGACCCGGGCTATTTTTAGACTGATCTCCTAAAAATATGGAAGTCAAATATTATTTACCCTTAATAATATTTTGACTATAAGCAGCAGTTTACTCTCTTGGCGCACTTCAGTTTGAGTCATGGAGGTGGCTCATGCAACTGACACAAGGAATCACGTGGTTCCTAGGGTTTGATGGCATCTTGCATGGTTAGCTTCAGTTAGACTTCAGTGGCAGAAGTTTTGGAGGAGTTAACGGGACAGATAGTGGAGTTGTGTTCTGTTTGTTTTAGTTGAACTAGTTGGGATTAGTTAACTATTACGCAATCAAGGCAAGGGGATTCAAACCTTGAACCTCTTCATATACAGGCCATGATTGCGCAATAGAGGCAAGGCAGTTAGTGGTGTGTTTTGAACCCGAGACTTGTTCAAAACCAAGCTAGATTGTGAGTAACTTCATGAGAGAGTACTGAGTACTTGTGAGGATTATTGTACTTGTTTGGTTACTTGATTTCTCCATTATAATATACACAATAGCTGCGGGGTTTTCAGCTATAGGCTTTCCCCATACATACTGAGTTAATGTGTGATTGAATTGATGTGAGATTGTTTCTGTTATTTCCGCATGTGACAATTAATTGTAGAAGAAGGTTATGTGTTATGTATGCAATTCGAAATTGATATATGACCAGGTTAATCTTCAGTGAATAAGTGATTTATTCGGCTAATTTCTACATGGTATCGGAGCGAGATTAATTGTCGAGATCTATTACGGTGATTGCAAACTTATTTCCTCGGACAGAGTCTGCATGCGGGCCAGGTAGCCTTCGGAATATTCATCCTTCTTTGTAAGGTGAAAGATCTGGTGAATGCCCTTGCAGTCAATCTCTGATTTGGAAATAATTTGTTTTCAAGTATAGATCGGAAGCGATAGAGCTTGGAGTTTGGAATTCGAATTTTGCAGAAGGTTGATTTTCTTGGTGCCGGTGTTGAAAGATGTCTTCTTTCAATGGATTGCGACTCGAATATGCTCTTGAAGGCAGTTCGAACTATGTTGCATGGAAAGATCGAATGGAGGCAGTGTTAGAAGATAATGGTCTGAAGGAGTTCGTGGATACGGATGTCCCAAAGCCCACTGATGCAGCTTTGGTCGATGCATGGCAAAAGAAGATCGCGAAATGTCGAAGGATCCTGTTGGAGGGCGTCAAGGATCATATTGTATCAAGCCTGCATGGAAAGGCTACTCCATATTTAATGTGGAAAGCTTTGACGGATCTATTCCAGAGTAAGAGTGACCAAAGGAAGCTGGCGCTCAAAGATAAGCTCGGGAACATCAAGATGGAGAAGGGCGACAGTATCGCCAAATACCTCACGAAGTTCACTCAATGCAGAGATGAGCTGGGAAGTGTGGGGGTGATTGTCGAAGATGAGAACATGGTCAACCTGGCTCTCCTTGGTCTTCCGAAGGCTTGGCACTCATATCAAGATAATGTCAATGGTCGGGAGAAGCTGCCGGGATGGGAGCGCCTTTGGGCGGATCTCATGCCGGAGGAGATAAGGAGGACTACTCGAGATGGATCTTCATCAAAGGGAGCTGATGAAGAAAACTGCGCTTTGGTTGCCAAAGCAAAGAAGGGGAAGGGTAAGAAAACCTCTCATTCTGGTGCAAAGGGCAAGAAGCAGGATATGGCGAAAGTGAAGTGTTTTCATTGCCATGATCACGGACATTATGCTACCAATTGTCCAAAGAAGAAGAAGAACAAGCAAGCGGGAAGATCTGCAGATGGAGAAGCTTTGGCTTCACATTTCGAGCTTGACTTTTCACTGATTGCATGCTTGGTTTCAAGTGTGATGGGATCGGTGTGGTTCTTGGACAGCGGTGCGTCATTTCATATGACGGGAGATCGGGAGTTGTTCTCAGATCTGGAGGATAAGGATTTGGGTATGCACATCGAGATGGGCGATGACGGTAGATACAGTGCGACTGGTATCGGTACCGTATCCTTTCAGAGGGAGTCTGGTAAACCCTTTGTCTTAAAGGATGTCATGCATGTGCCTGGATTGAAGAAGAACCTGATTTCAGTAGCGATGTTGGAGGATAAGGGTTATGATGTGGTCTTCAGCGAAGGAAAAGCTTTTTGGCGCAGTAAGACTACTGGAGAGACCCGGAAGATAGGGGTTCGAACTCAGAACCTTTATCAGTTGCAGGTAGATGACTGCGCAGCTATGGCATGCAAGGCTGGAGATGTGGTGAGCCGGGATGATGAGGGCGAACTATGGCACGGGAGATTGGGCCATCTTCACCATGGAGCTTTGAAGACTCTGCAGCAGATTTCTACTGGACTTCCTAAGGGCACTCTTGCGCAGTCAGATCAGTGCAAGGGGTGTACTTTAGGGAAGTATGTGAAAGCCACCTTTCACGAGAAGGATAGTCGCGCCACGACGATCCTTGAGAGAGTTCACACAGACGTGTGTGGTCCTTTCTCGGTTGCTTCGACAGCAAAGCACAGGTATTATGTGATCTTTGTTGATGATTTCTCTCGAAAGTGCTGGATCTTCTTCATGCAGAAGAAGAGAGATACATTCACGAAGTTCTGTGAGTTTAAAGCACTGGTCGAGAAGGAGTCGGGGAAGAAGGTGATTGCTCTGAGGAGTGATAACGGTGGTGAATTCATCTCGGCTGAATTCAAGGAGTTCTGCAGCGCAGAAGGGATTCGGAGAGAGCTCATCGCACCCCATAACCCACGGCAGAACGGGGTGGCTGAGCGGAAGAACAGAACGATCGTGGGTGCTGCACGGGCGATGTTGCATGATCAGGGCCTACCCCTTCACTTGTGGGCTGAGGCATGCAATACAGCAGTGTATGTGCAGAACCGTTGTCCTCACCAGGTTCTTGGCATGAGTACACCAGAGGAGGCTTATTCTGGCAAGAGGCCTGATATTTCCCATTTGCGGATTTTCGGATCTCCTGTCTACATGCATGTGACGAAGGATGCAAGAAGGAAGCTGGATCCAACTGCTGAAGTTGGAATATTTGTGGGGTACACTGATACACCTCCCAACTATCGGGTGTATGTGCCAGACAGTCGCAAGACTGTTGTGCGACGGGATATAAAATTTCAGGAGGAGAAAGCCATGCAGTGTTCGCTTGAGAGGGAGCTACACTTGCATGCAGATGAGGAGCTGTTAGTTCCTAAGGAGGAGCTTCCGGATGTGGATCAGCCACAAGAGGAAGTTCAGGAGGTGGAAGAAACCACCCGTGCAGCGCCAACCATCAGAGGGCGCATGCGCACTACAGAAGCTGAGCGACTGGCTCGAGATGCAGAGAAGGTTGTAGGACCACCTACAGCACAGCGCAGACAGAGGCAGTCACCGGATCGGTACACTGGATACATGGCTCTTGTGAGTCAATGTGTTGTGACGGAGCCATCCTCTTTTGAAAAAGCTGTGGAGGAACCCGCATGGGTTGATGCCATGATCGAAGAATATGATTCGATCATCAGGAACAGTGCATGGGAGATTGTCCCAAGACCGGTTGGGAAATCAGTTGTAGGTTCGCGATGGATCTACAAGGTGAAGCAGGCAGCTGACGGGAGTGTGGAGAGGTACAAGGCGAGATTTGTCGCCCGTGGCTTCTCACAGATCGAGGGGATTGACTATGAGGAGACTTTTGCACCTGTCGCAAGGTACTCTTCCATACGGACGATCCTTGCTCTCTCAGCGCAGATGGGGTGGCACATTCATCGGATGGATGTGAAGACTGCGTTCCTCAATGGAGTTATTGAGGAGGAGGTGTACATAGAGCAGCCTGAAGGTTTTGAGATCTTCAGCAGTGAGTCGCATGTGTGCCGACTCAAGAGAGCACTGTACGGGCTGAAGCAAGCACCTCGTGCTTGGTACACTCGGATAGACAGCTACTTCACCGGGCTTGGATTCTCCAAGAGTGAGGCGGATCCAAACCTGTACCAGATTGTGGTGGAGGGGAAGTTGTTGATCATCGTACTGTATGTAGATGATCTGATTTTGACTGGCGACGAGCAGTTGATACTTTCATGCAAGGAGGATCTTGCACGGGAGTTTGAGATGAAGGACCTGGGCATCCTTCATTATTTTCTGGGATTGGAGATTTGGCAGCGCAGTGGAGGACTGTTTGTTTCTCAGGGCAAGTATGCCCGGGAGATTCTGGAGAGGTTCAACATGCAAGGCTGCAAGCCTGTTGATACCCCTCTTCCCGGAGGTTGGAGGAAGGGAGATGCTACTTCGGAGGAGGTAGTGGATGCCACTGTCTATCGACAGTTGGTGGGGTCGTTGATGTATCTGGTCAATACTCGACCCGATATATGCTATGCGGTTAACCAGCTTTCGCAAGCTATGGTTAAGCCTACCAAGCTCTTTTGGAAGGCGGGCAAGCATGTATTGCGCTATATCAGAGGCACATCGGGATATGGTCTATGGTACAGACGGGAGGATGGAGTGAAACTTTCTGGTTTCACTGATGCAGATTGGGCAGGGAGTCCAACGGACCGGAAGAGCACTTCTGGAGGAGTTTTCAGCATTGGGTCGACAGCAGGTTCCTGGTACAGCAGGAAGCAGAGATCCGTGGCACTCAGTTCAGCAGAGGCCGAGTACATGGCAGCAAGCTTGGCTGCATGTGAGGCTATTTGGATGAGGAAGATCCTCGCAGGTTTGTTCAGGTTGCATTTGGAGCCTACGGTGATCTACTGTGATAACCAGAGCTGCATCAAGCTCTCGGCTAATCCAGTATTTCATGATAGGTCCAAACATATCGACATCAGGTACCATCACATCAGAGATTGTGTTCGGCGGAGGATCATGATGCTTTCATATGTTCCCACGGAGGATCAGGATGCCGACATCCTGACGAAGGCGCTCACCAGGAGCAAGTTCGAATTCCACAGAGGCAGGATAGGGATTGCAGATAATCCATATCTTGCTGAGAGGGAGTGTTGAGAATGCGGCAAGATGATGGAGCTTAGTGAAATGAAGTCGCCTTCACTAAGTGGGCCCGCAGGCAAATTCTGGCGCAAAGTCTATTTTTAGACTATGTCTATTTTTAGACATACGGAGCATAATTTGGGAATTCTACTTGGAGATTCTTGGAGTAAGCGACATGTCGGTAAAAATAGATGAGACCCTAATTTTTAGGACCCAGGCTATTTTTAGACTGATCTCCTAAAAATATGGAAGTCAAATATTATTTACCCTTAATAATATTTTGTCTATAAACAGCAGTTTACTCTCTTGGCGCACTTCAGTTTGAGTCATGGAGGTGACTCATGCAACTGACACAAGGAATCACGTGGTTCCTAGGGTTTGATGGCATCTTGCATGGTTGGCTTCAGTTAGACTTCAGTGGCAGGGGTTTTGGAGGAGTTAACGGGACAAGTAGTGGAGTTGTGTTCTGTTTGTTTTAGTTGAACTAGTTGGGATTAGTTAACTAACTAATCAACTAGATATGAGTGGATTAAATTAAATAATATTTAATTTACTAAATATTAACTCATTAGTCAACTCAAGAACACTTCAGTTCACTACAGTGCATGATCAGTTCAGTGGAGACCAGTGGAAGAGGTAGATGAAAGGGTGAGTAAAGCTATCGGTTGGTAGATTTGTTTTGCATGAGATTTGCATTACACTTGGAGGAATTGTCCATGACAATTACGCAATCAAGGGAAGGGGATTCGAACCTTGAACCTCTTCATATACAGGCCATGATTGCGCAATAGAGGCAAGGCGATTGGCGGGGAGTTTTGAACCTCAGACTTGTTCAAAACTGAGTCAGATTGTGAGTAACTTCATGAGAGAGTACTGAGTACTTGTGAGGAGTATTGTACTTGTTTGGTTACTTGATTTCTCCATTATAATATACACAATAGCTGTGGGGTTTTCAGCTATAGGCTTTCCCCATACATATTGAGTTAATGTGTGAGAATTGATGTGAGATTGCTTCTGTTATTTCCGCATGTGACAATTAATTGTAGAAGAAGGTTATGTGTTATGTATGCAATTCGAAATTGATATATGACCAGGTTAATCTTCAGTGAATAAGTGATTTATTCAGCTATTTTCTACACTTTCGGATGTGGATCAGCCACAAGAAGAGGTTCAGGAGGTGGAAAAAACCACCCAGGCAGCGCCAACCATCAGAGGGCGCATGCGCACTACAGAAGCTGAGCGACTGGCTCGGGATGCAGAGAAGGTTGTAGGACCACCTACAGCACAGTGCAGACAGAGACAGTCACCGGATCGGTACACTGGATACATGGCTCTTGTGAGTCAATGTATTGTGACGGAGCCATCCTCTTTTGAGGAAGCTGTGGAGGAACCCGCATGGGTTGATGCCATGATCGAAGAATATGATTCGATCATCAGGAACAGTGCATGGGAGATTGTCCCAAGACCGGTTGGGAAATCAGTTGTAGGTTCGCGATGGATCTACAAAGTGAAGCGGGCGGCTGACGGGAGTGTGGAGAAGTACAAGGCGAGATTTGTCGCCCGTGGCTTCTCACAGATCGAGGGGATTGACTATGAGGAGACTTTTGCACCTGTCGCAAGGTACTCTTCCATACGGACGATCCTTGCTCTCTCAGCGCAGATGGGGTGGCACATTCATCAGATGGATGTGAAGGCTGCGTTCCTCAATGGAGTTATTGAGGAAGAGGTGTACATAGAGCAGCCTGAAGGTTTTGAGATCTTCAGCAGTGAGTCGCATGTGTGCCGACTCAAGAGAGCACTATACGGGCTGAAGCAAGCACCTCGTGCTTGGTACACTCGGATAGACAACTACTTCACCGGGCTTGGATTCTCCAAGAGTGAGGCGGATCCTAACCTGTACCAGATTGTGGTGGAGGGGAAGCTGTTGATCATTGTACTGTATGTAGATGATCTGATTTTGACGGGTGATGAGCGATTGATACTTTCATGCAAGGAGGATCTTGCACGAGAGTTTGAGATGAAGGACTTGGGCATCCTTCATTATTTCCTGGGATTGGAGATTTGGCAGCGCAGCGGAGGACTGTTTGTTTCTCAGGGCAAGTATGCCCGGAAGATTCTGGAGAGGTTCAACATGCAAGGCTGCAAGCCTGTTGACACTCCTCTTCCTGGTGGTTGGAGGAAGGAGGATGCTACTTGAGCGGAGGTAGTGGATGCCACTGTCTATCGACAGTTGGTGGGGTCGCTTATGTATCTGGTCAATACACGACCCGATATATGCTATGTAGTTAACCAGCTTTCGCAAGCTATGGTTAAGCCTACCAAGCTCTTTTGGAAGGCGGGCAAGCATGTATTGCGCTATATCAGAGGCACATCGGGATATGGTCTATGGTACAGACAGGAGGATGGAGAGAAGCTTTCTGGTTTCACTGATGCAGATTGGGCAGGGAGTCCAACGGACCGGAAGAGCACTTCTAGAGGAGTTTTCAGCATTGGGTCGACAGCAGTTTCCTGGTACAGCAGGAAGCAGACATCCGTGGCACTCAGTTCAGCAGAGGCCGAGTACATGGCAGCAAGTTTGGCTGCATGCGAGGCTATTTGGATGAGGAAGATCCTCGCAGGTTTGTTCAGGGTGCATTTGGAGCCTACAGTGATCTACTGTGATAACCAGAGCTGCATCAAGCTCTCGGCTAATCCAGTATTTCATGATAGGTCCAAACATATCGACATCAGGTACCATCACATCAGAGATTGTGTTCAGCGGAGAATCATGATGCTTTCATATGTTCCCACGGAGGATCAGGACGCCGACATCCTGACGAAGGCGCTCACCAGGAGCAAGTTCGAATTCCACAGAGGCAGGATAGGGATTGCAGATAATCCATATCTTGCTGAGAGGGAGTGTTGAGAATGCAGCAAGATGATGGAGCTTAGTGAAATGAAGTCGCCTTCACTAAGTGGGCACGCAGGCAAATTCTGGCGCAAAGTCTATTTTTAGACTATGTCTATTTTTAGACATATGGAGCATGGTCCAGGGGTTGCAGTATGTTATTCTTGGAGTATTGGTCATGTTGGTAAAAATAGATGGACCTCTATTTTTTGACCTATAGGTCGATAGGTCGAAGTCTATTTTTAGACTGCCTATCCTAAAAATAGGAAAGTCAAATATTATTTACCCTTAATAATATTTGGACTATAAACTTCAGTTTACTCTCTTGGAGCACTTCAATTCGAGCCTTGGAAGTGGCTCATGCATCTGACAGAGGAATTACGCTATTCCCAAGGGTTTGATGGCATCATGCATGGTTGACTTCAGTTAGGACTTCAGTGGCAGAAGTTTGGTGGAGTTAATGAGACAGCTAGTGGAGTTGTGTTCTGTTTATTTTAGTTGAACTAGTTGAGATTAGTTTAACTAGCTAATCAATTAGTAATGAGTGGAGTGAATTAAATATTATTTAATTCATTAATTAGTAACTCATTATTCAACTCAAGAACACATCAGTTCACTACAGTGCATGATCAGTTCAGTGGAGACCGGTGAAAGAGGTAGATGAAAGGGTGGAGTTAGCTATCAGTGGCGACATCAGTTGTGCATGAGATTTGCACCACACTTGGAGGATTTGTCCATGACAATTGTGCAGTCAAGCCAAGGAGATTCGAACCTTGGATCTCTATATAGACAGGCCTGGACTGCGCAATAGAGGCAAGGAAATTTGCGGTGAGTTTTGAACCAGTAACTTGTTCAAAACTGAGCTAGATTGTGGGTAACTGTATGAGAAAGTACTGAGTACTTGTGAGGAGTATTGTACTGAGTTTGTTACTTGATTTATCCATTATAATATACACAATAGCTACGGGGTTTTCAGCTATAAGCTTTCCCCATACATATTGTGTTAATGTGTATGATGAATTGATGTGTTATCGCTTGATTTTATTTCCACATGTGTGAAGATCTGAGTGGAAGAGATTATGTGTTGCATATAAATTTGAATTGTATGTGATCAGGATAGTCTCGGTGGATAATTAATCATTATTCAGCAAATTTCTACAATTAACTTTGGCAAAAAAGCTTATATTAGTGGGTTTTTGGGAATATTTAAATACAAGGAATTATATTAATAGGATAAGGTATTTTTATAAGGAATTAATAATTAAGTTAGAATTTAATATGAAATAGGACAATTAAAAACACCAAAATATATTCATATGACTAAGTAAAGTGATAATGTAAAAAACAAAGCTTTATTATTTGTAATTTGACCACTTTCACCTAGAATATAATATTTTTGGAGGGTTTTTATGTTTTTATGAATGAGGGAAATTAATCAAAAGGGATTTTCTTTTTCATTAAGTAAAAAAGGTCTTTACTTATGAACTTGAAGTGCAAATGGATGAATGTAGGGTTAATGATGACAATTAGGGATTAACATAGAAATTCAACACTTTTAACTTAACAGTCATCAAGCCTTGGGTCCAGTCCCAACCAAAGTCAGAGAAATGCTCTGAGTCTCTTTGACTGAAAGTCTAAAATGCATAATAACTATAGAGGAGGGGAAATTAGTGATTTTTTCCTTGGTGAAAGGTATTTACATGGTTCTCCCACTTCTTTCTACCTACCCAAATTTTAATCTAACATTTTTTCTTCCATTTTGCAGGTGCATTTCAGCTAGCAACCTTGAACATTTTATTCTTTTGAAAACAATAAAAACTATCTAAATCTACCTTATATCATTCGAGGGCTCAGATTAAACTGATGAGCTCCTCTTTATTGTCTACCTATCTAGTAATTAGTCATGATTAAATTGTCTGACTAATCTTTATTCACTATTCTACACAATAAAATTGAAACATGACAAGTCAAGATTAAGCAGTTCAACTCATCATGGATTATTAACACTCTGCCATAATCATCAGTAACAAAATAAAAAGTAGTGGCATTTGGACTTGCACACTTTCATGTTTTATTTCTTTTTCTTTTGGGTATATTATTTTTTCTAAGTCCTTTGAATTTTCTTTTGGGAGAATTTGTAAAACTTTTGTTTTTGGTGCTTCTACTTTTTTCTTATTTATATTTTGAGAATTGTTTTTGGTAGAAGACTCATTGTTTTTCTTGTGTCTAAGGTTATAATGACTATGTATTTCATTTATGGCAAAGTCATAACCCTATTTATAGTCAAAGGATTCACTAGAATCTAATTTGAGTTGTTGAAGCTCAAATAGTTCCTGATCTTCCTGAGTGAGGAAAATGGTATTGGTTTCATCTATTCCCATAAGATGATTGATGTCATCCTCATATTCATCATTATTTTGAGAACTTTCAGCATAGTTCTCCTGGAATGGGGGCCTAATTGTTTGGTCTGGGCCTGTTTCTTTTTCTTTTCCCTGATTTATGTTTTTCTAAAGTTGGGATTTCTGTTCTGTTGTTGATTATCCCAATGGGGTCTTTTTTCTATATTATCTAGTCTATCCATAATTATTTCTAAGGTTTTGGCTAAGCTATCTATTTTTGCATTTGAATTTGAATTTTCTTCTTTGATAGTCGCCCTTCTTTCATTTTTGAGTCTATATTTTTTAGCTAATATGTTTATTTCTACACTAACAACATTTAATTGCATTTTTTCTAAGGTGTCTGCATCTCTTTCCCTTAATTGATAAGTCATATCTGCATCAAATCTATCAGGGAATTTGAGCAGAACAGAATAAGGAGTAGGTTTAAGAGTTGTAGGAATAGAATTATAGATAGTATTATACCTAGTGCAGTAATCTTGAATTGACTCATTTGGGGCTCTTTTTAATGCATCAAATTCAGATAATATTTGAAGAGGGTTCTTTTCCTTTTCCCATTTATTTAAAAATTTCCTATGAAATACAGTTAAATCAGTTCTGCTACCAACAACTTGATCTTTAAACCATTTCTTTACTTCTCCAGTCAAACTTTGAGAAAACAATCTCATTTTAACATCTGATTCATCTATTTCATAAATTTCAAAGAAGTTTGTCACTTTAGTTAAATGTTGTTGGGCAATATATTGTGTAGTACCATCAAACAATGGTATTTTGTTTTGATAATCTTGAGGCATGTCATGCAACTGTTGGGGTAAGACAACAGGAGCATAGCTAGCAGCCATGGCTAAAATCTTAGTTTGACTAGAAGATATAGTAGAAGAACTTGAAGCTGTGCTGGAAATGATAACAGATGAATTGAAAACCATACTAGAAGTGCTGGGAAATGATATTGGGATATGAGTGGAACTACTAGGAAATGAGAATGATGAATTTGCAAAATCAGAAGTTAAACTAGTGGATTGAGTGGATGGTGGAAAACATATTTTAGGTTGCAAAGGCAGTCCAAGGATAAATGGGTCTGTGGATGAGTTGGGAGTGTTATTTATATATGATGTAAAAGCATACAGAGATGAATCTGCAGCTGGTATTATTGTAGTGTGTAACTGAGAAACTGGAGGTTTGTTTGTATAAGTCAAAAAATTAGCTAATTCAATAGCCTCATCAATATCCTTAGGAATTGTAACATTAATTTCTTCAACTTTAGTATGATATTCAACTTTCTTTGATTTAGATCTTGCTGTAATAGTTTCATGTTTTGTATTCAAAAATGAAATAAAAGCAGCATCTACAATAGTAATTTTTAAATCATTTTCAGATTTTCTTTTAAATATGGAATGCTCAAATTTCAGATCAAAATCAATATCTTGAAAACTAACTAATTATTGAGGTAATGAACTGACTCTTATTAATGATACTTCAGCTTCTAAGTTTTATGTTTGTTTTTTATTTTTTCCAATACGGTCTGGGTTATCTACTATGAAAACAGGTTTAGGATCCGGGTTAGACTTGGTATAGTATGTTTTCCTAGAAGCCAAAATTACTATTTTTCAATACCCACAACCTATAAAAATAATCTTGAAATACAAAAGATAAATAAATAGTTTTCTCTCAAGATAATTTTATGACTGAGGATTGGTTAGTTCCCCAGTAATTTTCCAATATAAATTCCCTCCACATTCACCTGCATGAAATTATTCAAGTATTTTATTAGCTTCTTCCTTTAGTAAACAATTCAATAATATCCAACTATGACCTCTCCAAAAAAGTACATTATCTAACATACAAAATCTCATTGCTTTAAGTTTTAGAAATATAGATTTATTCCTTGACAATTCAGGAGGAACTTGTAAGTTTGTAAGTACAAAGATTATATCTAAGTACAAGGGTGAATCTAGAAAGGCTTCACTGATCATTGGAGTCACCATCTCTTCCTGGTCATCAACCTGAGCAATAAAATTTATATCTGGTGCATTGCAATTAGATTCAGCCATTAACTTGGCTAATCCCTGTCCTTTAATGAGTTTTTTGGGTTTAATTTCTATGTCATATTCTAGGATAGTGGCAATTCACTTACCTCTTCTTCCATCAGGACCATCCTGAGTAAGAATGTCTTTTACTACAGAATTAGGGACATAGGAAATTATGTGGGAATAGAGAATATAAACTCTGAAGTCTTTAATGGCCTTAACCAAAGCTAAGGCTTGTTTCTCCATTATGTTATATTTCAGAGGGGCATCTCTAATGGTCTTACTGAAAAAAGCTATAGGTTGATCAAATCCTTGATCATTCTTCTGCAGTAAAACTGCAGCAATGGTATTCTCAGAAGAAAATGAAAAAATTATGAAATATTTTTTGAAATATGGATTGATTAAGACTGATGTTTTAGTTAAATCCTAATTTATGGATTCAAATGATTGTTTAGCTTCAACAATCCATTTTGGAATTGAGTATTTTTTGAGAATGTTGTTTAGTTCTCTAATGATTTCAGCTAAGTTTGAAATAAATCTTCTCAAAAAATTAATCTTACCTAAGAAAGCTTGTAATTCTTTAATATTTCTAGGTGGACTAATGTTCAGAATTGCTTCTATCCTAGCAGGATCAATTCTAATTCCTTCTTTGGAGATTATATGTCCTAGTAACTTACCTTCTTCTAATCCAAATATAATTTTCTTGGGATTTAAAGAGATGCCAAATTTCCTACATTTAATAAAGACCTGTCTCAAATGATCCAAGTGTTCATTATCTAATTTGGAAAATACAGTAATGTCATCTAGATAAATTACCAAGAAGTCATGAATCTCCTTTGCAAAGGTTATGTCCATAGCACTCTGAAAGGTTGCTCTTGCATTCATTAGACCAAAGGGCATTTTCACATACATGAAAGTGCCCCAAGGAGTGGTGAAAGTTGTTTTACCCTGATCTTCCTTTTGGACTAGGATCTGGTTGTATCCTGAAAAACCATCTAACAAAGAAATCCTAGAGGAGACAACTACCTTTTGTAATATATGATCCATATTTGGTAAAGGGTAATTATCCTTTAAAGATACTTTGTTAATATTTCTAAAGTTGACACAATCTAATTTCACCTATTTTCTTTCTAGTGGGAACTAGGTTTGAAACCCAATCAGAGTATCTAATTGGTGCAATGATCTGGGCATCATACATTCATTTTACTTCCTTTTCTATCAAAGTTAATAGAATAGGATTAATTCTTCTCAATTTTCGTTTGAATGTTTTTTTATCCTCTTTTATTGGAATTTTGTTTTGGATTATGTTTGTATCTTAAGATTTGAGATCCTCATAACTCCAAGCAAAAACATCTTGGTATTCCTTAAAAAGATCAATGTATTTTTCCTTTTCTTGTAGAGGTAAATATTTAGACAGTTTTATCATCTTTGGTTTTAATTCTATTCCAATATTACATTCCTCAATATCAGACCTAACTGGCTCCATTTTTGGCTTTTTAGGCACATCATTGGAGTCAAAGAGATCTTCTAAAGGGGTAAAACCTTTAGGCAAAAAATTATCTTTGAGATCTAACATGTCAATTTCTTCTTCAATGATTTCTTCAATATCTATCTTTTCTAAGCTATCTATGTCAGATTGAATAAATACAGTAGGCTTATCAAATTTATGTACATCTATGTTATCTATTTCACAATCCAAATCTGAATTTATATTACAGTTTGTATCTATTTTACAGTTTTGAAATTCTTCTTCATTGTTTAAGAAATGGTAAATCTATTCATCCTGAGAGAAAATATGCCAGTACTTGAGGTTATGTAGAATATTTGGTCTATATTTAACCTCAGCAGTGCACCTGTGTGTTGGTTGGAATGGAAATTGCATGTACTAGAAAAAGTTGCTAGGAAATGTGCTTGAGTATTTTGTTTTCTAGGTATAGCATCAAATTTGCATTCCAATAAATCATCAGTTAAATCTGTCACTGTGTCTCTATATCTGGCTAGTCTAGGGTTATAAACAGAATACACTGCATTTATTTGCTTTATGATTAATTCCAAATCTCCCATGATTAATATTCTTTTTCCTCTTAAGTTTATAATGATCTGGAGGCCTAGAATGAGTGCCTCATACTCAGCCATATTGTTGGTGCATTTGAAGTTGAGTCTAAAGGCATGTCCTTCTGAGTGATTAGTCTCCATGTTTGTAATCCATACTCCTGCTTCTACTCCTAATTTGTTAACTGAGCCATCAAAGTCTAGATGCCAAAGGGATTCATGAAAGATGTTGTCATTGTTTGGTGTTGGCTTTTTATGAATAAGTTCAGTTTGGATTTCATTATTCTCAGAGTTACATAAGATAAAAGAGTCTAGGTCAGTTGGTGTAGAATAAATAGGATAATTTATAGATCTTTCAGCACTACTGACCATGAACTTCATCAATGTTTCCCTATATAGTTTTTTAGGTTGAAAAAATACTGATATAGTAGCTTAACTCATGTCTAATTGTAGATATCCCTGCAACTTTGCTCCCCATGAGAGAGAAAGTAGCACACCATATTTAGGTGGCATAGAAGCTACTACAATGTCCATTAATATACTCTTACCAGGGTACTGAACTAATGTCATACATAAGTCTTTGATTAATCCTAAGCACTTAACTTTTATAGAGTCAAATGAAAACAAATCTTTGTAAGGCCTGGTTATTTCTACATTAAGAGTTTCCATTATAGCTTTAGGCATTAAATTATGGGAAGCTCCTGAGTCTAGCATAGTGTTATGGAGAATTTGATCATGAATGGTAACACTGATATAAAAGGGAGGGACTGATCCATCTGCATGCTTTCCATTCACATCAAGGCCAAAGATCAAATATGGTTGATCATCATTCAAATTAATCGCATATTCACCATCATTCATATTCAATGTTTCAGTTATGGTTGATTTGTATGAGTCATTTTTTACCAATTCTGTTAAAGGAATGGGTATTTTTAACTTAGCAATTTCAGGTTGAATATTAAATAAGGGTTGAGATTTACTAATGTGAACTAATTCATCTTTAGTAACTGTGATTTGACTTGGTTTTTCTTGATTTTCTACATTTGTTTCTATCTTCAATTGTTTTTACATTCTCTGTCTGTGTTTCCTGAATTTTACTGCTTTTAAGCTTCTTTTAAGGGACTGTTTGTGTAGCAGTAGAAGTTTTATCCGACTTAGAAATATCAGCAGGTGTTTTTGAATTATCAATTTTTGGATCTAAATTGGCTGATTTAACATAGTTAAAGGCTTTTCCTACAGTAGATTTATATGTGTCTTTTGAGGCTTGAGCCACTTCATCAGTAATATCAACAATTTTGGGACTTGATGATCTTTTAGGACTAGAAATGGGTTGAAAAGAATGGGAACTTTGCTTATTTTACCTTGGGAGAATTTGCAAAACTTTTGTTTTTGGTGCTTCTACATTTTTCTTATTTTGATTTTGAGAATTGTTTTTGGTAGAAGACTCATTGTTTTTCTTGTGTCTAAGTTTATACTGACTATGTATTTCATTTATGGCAAAGTCATAACCCTGTTTATAGTCAAAGGATTCACTAGACTCTAATTTGAGTTTTTGAAGCTCAAATAGTTCCTGATCTTCCTGAGTGAGGAAAATGGTATTTCTTTCATCTATTCCCATTAGATGATTGATGTCATCCTCTTCTCATCATTATTTTGAGAACTTTCTGCATATTTCTCCTGGAATGGGGGCCTAATTGTTTGGTCTGGGCCTGTTTCTTTTGATTTTCCTTTATTTATGTTTTTTCTAAAGTTGGGATTTTTGAACTCTTGTTGATTATCCCAATGGGGTATTTTTACTATATTATCTAGTCTATCCATCATTATTTCTAAGGTTTTGGCTAAGCTATCTATTTTTGCATTTGCATTTGAATTTTCTTCTTTGATAGTCACCCTTCTTTCATTTATGAGTCTAGTTTTTTTAGCTACTATGTTTATTTCTACACTAACAGCATCTAATTGCATTTTTCATAAGGTTTCTGCATCTTTTTCCCTTAATTGATAAGCCATATCTACATCAAATCCATCAGGTAATTTTAGCAGAATATAATAAGGAGTAGGTTTAAGAGTTGCAGGAATATAACTATATACACTATTATACCTAGTGCCGTAATCTTGAACTGACTCTTTTGGGGCTCTTTTTAATGCATCGAATTCAGATAATATTTGAAGACGTTTATTTTTCTTTTCCCATTTATTCAAAAATGTCCTATGAAATACAACTAAATCAGTTATGCTACCAACAACTTGATCTTTAAACCATTTCTTTACTTCTCCAGTCAAACTTTGAGTAAACAATCTCATTTTAACATCCGATTCATCTATTTCTTAAATTTCAAAGAAGTCTGTGACTTTAGTTACATGTCGCTGGGAAGTATATTGTGTAGTACCATAAAAAAGTGGTATTTTGTTTTGATAATCTTGAGGCATGTCATGCAAATGTTGGGGTAAGACAAGAGGATCATATCTAGCAGCCGTGGCTAAAAGCTTAGTTTGACTAGAAGATATAGTAGAAGAACTTGAAGCTGTGCTGGAAATGATAGAAAATGAACTGAAAACTGTACCATAAGTGTTGGGAAATGATATTGGGATATGAGTGGAACTACTAGGAAATGAGAATGATGAATTTTCAAAATCAGAAGGTAAACTAGTGGATTGAGTGGATGGTGGAAAACATATTTTAGGTTGCAAAGGCAGTCTAGGGATAAATGGATCCGTGGATGAGTTGGGAGTGGTATTTATATATGATGTAAAAGCATACAGAGATGAATCTGCAGCTAGTATTATTGTAGTGTGTGTTATGGCCTAAATCTACCTCAGGCTGAGAAAGGCAGAATCTAGGGTAGCAACAAACCATGCTTAACCTGGTAGCTAGCCCTACCAAATCAGGAGAGGGCTCTCTCCTTGTCAATCTCAGCAAAAAAAATGATCAATGAGGCCTGAGATGACTTAATATGAAGACTGATTTTAGGCTAGGTATGTGTGCAAAAGAGTTTGATTGAATTTAAGGATGTTTTGTTGGCTCAAATGGAAAGGAAAATTTTGAGGCTGGGGAATGAGGCTCAGTTTTGCAGAGATCTCAATGGGGCAAGGCAGGAAATTGATTTTACACTTCAATTTGAATGAAATGGAGAGATTTAGATAGGTGAGGAGTTGAAAAGGGAAATAAACCTTCAGGGATCCTCTTCAAACAGTGAAAACATAGATAAATAAGCAAACCCTAGGTAGAGCACTGCAATTTCAATGGATTCTACCTTTATCCTTTTTTGTTTTAGTTAAGAAGAAATAAGAGAGTGAATGGCATATATAAAACACAGGTAAACTTAAATTTACAGTGAGAAACACAATATCAAAGCAAGATGCCACATGAATCCCATAGAGTGCTGCAAACCCTGGTCTATTCCTTTGCCAAACTGCAGAGATGAATGTACAATGATGCTCAAAGCATTCCCAAAATTCCAACCATGCTAATGACTGAGAGAACATAAGATATAAGAAACCAACAACTCATCCTAGCCTCTAGGGGTCAAGCTCATAAGATTATGAGCTATTCCAACAAAATCTAAACTGAGAACTAAAAAGTAGGCAGTGGAACAACTTGCCTCTAAAAACTAGGAAACTGATTCATTCAATTGCAAACTACCTTTTGATGGATGAATCTACCTCTATGAGTGAAAATTTAGCAAAATTAAATCAAAATCCATCATGTCACATTAAATTACATCATGATTTTGAAAAATAGAAGGAAAAAAGTCAAACTTTGAAAAAACTAGGCGAAAAACAGAGTTTTTGACCAAAAATGAGCAAAATTCCTCCAATGCGTCGCGCCTGATTTCCCTATACGTAGCACCTTTTTGCAGCTGATTTTGGAGGCCTTACCAGTGTCCAAATTTTATCCACATGGGATTTTTGGAAATGTGTACCTGCCTACTTTCCATCACAAGTGGAATTTTTGAATTTGGCCTCCATTTGGCCCCCCAAAACTGAGTTCTCCCAAGACTGCTTCCTGTGTGTCAAAAAGGGGCATAAAGGTCATTTTTGGGGTGTTTTTGACCTTTTTGGAAGCCCAAAACCTATAAAAATTTCTTAGCCATTGGTAGGCATGCATATTTTTCCATTAAAAATCCAAAAACGCTGAATTTTCATCAAAATTAATCCCCCATCAAAAGCGAGCGCCAGGTGGCACGACGCATTGGGCGAAAAACCTGTGTTTTGGCCCAAAAATTCCAAAAATGAAAAAAGTGTCCCGAAATTTTTGAAATTTGGGCTGAGTGTCCTCCCTTAAGAGCTGTGTTGGGCCAAGGAATTCTCAGCCAATATTTGAAGTCTATCATGCTTTTTTCGCCTCTTTGATACCTTCTTCAATTTGGCCTTCAAGTTCTTGATTCTTGCTTTGCAACTTTTGTTTTTCGCCAAGTAATGGTATGCCATGTGCCTCAGCATAGTTTTCTCATTGTTGGCCTTCTCTAGCATCCTTTCCCAATTGCAAGTTTGTCCTTTCAAGCCAAGATTCCTGATCATGTTCAATCTCTTGCTCATACCCATGATCACTGTCTCTTTCCATTGTTTTCCTTTGGTTTTGAAAAATGTGGTTGTACATGGATGGTTTTGTGGATAAAAGTGTGAAAATATGGTGGACGAATGAAATGGGTAGAGTGTATGGAAAAGAGTGTAAAAATGTATGTGTGAACAAAGTTTAGGGATGGGAGTAAGAGTTTTAGGGTTGTGAGTAGGGTTTAGGGAGTGTAGGGTTTGGGATAGTGGGATTAGGGATATGGAAATTAGGGAATTTTTGGAATATGGGAATTAGGGAATGAGTGGATGAAAGTGAACAATGAATGAAGGAGTGAAAGAATGAGGGAGTGATGGAGTGGACTTGGTAGAAAAGACACAAATGCAGCCCTAGATAAATGTTTTTGAGCAAATTTTGAAGGAGGTAGGGTTTGAATTCTATCACACTAAACCATCATAAATTTTAAGAGAAACCTCTTCACTAGCAATGGAAGGAATCTTAAATTACTTGCACACCACGGATTTGAGCAAATTTGGAAATTTTGGGGAAGTTTATGGTGAAATTGGGCTTGCAGCTCTATGCGTCGTGCCACAAACCCAACGCGTCGCGCTTGCTCAATGCGTCGCGTCAGTGTATTTTTTACATTGTGGAGGCCGACCCAATGTGCCACGCCACTTGTATGTGCCGCGCCTCTCACCCAATGCGCCGCGCCCTTGAACTTTGCCCAGTTTTCATTCAAACTTTCTCCTTATCTCCAACATGACTTTCTCTTGTTCAATCTTTCTTTTTTGAATGCAAATAAGCTTTTTGAACATGACCAATGAGTTTATATACATATAAACCCACCTTTATAATGTTTTCCTTGTAACTTACTTTTTCAACTCTATTTTTGGGCAGTTTACTTCATTTGTGCCTCTGATTAACTGAATGACTTGATTTTTGTTTGCCTCGCAGGGGATGGAGCTGCTGAAGCCTGGCAAGGGGACCAGGGTTGCCATTGAAGTTATTTACATATGAGAGAACTGAAATTACATCAAATTTATACATAAAAAGATAAAATACTCTGTTTTTCCTCAAAACAGGGTTTTGAGGAAAAATACATTTCCGGGCATATGATGATGGAATTAATTTGGTACTAGAACTTTATTGAACCTCCTCATGCGCCTGCTGACTGTTATTGGACATTTTGAAGACCTTTTTAATGAAACCCTAGACCTAATGAAACTGAAACCCTAGAAATGACATTTGCAAATTTAAAGAAAAAAAGTGACTGCAGATGATCTTGATGAATGGAAATGGGCCAGCAGGTAAAGGAAATGAGGCACTAGTACATTTGGGGGAAATTCCAACACTTGGTTCTGAAACTTTTGACCAAATGTCAGAAATTTCCCCAAATTTTTTCAATCCCGCCCGAAACCGTCGCTATACCGATGTCTAGAGAAAAATGTTGCAATACCGACACTTAGACAAAGTGTCGCAATTGTGACGTTTGGAGGAAGACGTCGCAATTGCGACACTATGCCCCAAAGTGTCGCTATTGCGATGGCTGCTTCCAAACGTCGCAATTGTGACACAATGTCTAAGTGTCGCAATTGCGACGTTTGGAGGCATCTATTGCAATAGCGACGCTTTGTTTGTGACACAATGTCAAAGTGTTGCAAGTGTGACGTTTGGAGGCATCTGTCGCAATAGCAATGCTTTTTCCGCCATCGGTATAACGACACTTATATGCAATAAAAAACACTTATATGCCTTTGCAAAAATGGTCGGCTTACAGAGCAGCGCGAGGAGTAGTTCATGGAGGCACCTTTGCGATTGCGCATAATTTGGAGAGAAAATAGTAATAATGAGAGAGGCTCCTTTAATTATGTCTTTGATTTGTGAAGGTATGGATTGTCCAGCCTGCAATTCTATGATGGTGAGAAAGACTCGCAATCCTCTGGAAACAAGACTATTGTGAAGATGCCTGGTGAAGAAACGGACATCGGGTTCACGACTATTGATGAACACATTGTAGTTCGGTGAAGAAGGCACTGAGGGTATTCTCAGTGAATGAGGGATGTTGAAATATTAATTTCAACTACCCTGCCCTCTGGCCGTTTTCTAAATCTGTTTGAATGGCTTTGTCAAACATCCGCTTTCTAAAACTGATGAACAATCAATTTTGGTTTTGAAATCACAGTCCCTGCATTGTGAAGATGCCTGGTGAAGAAACGGACATCGGGTTCACGACTGTTGATGAACAAATCGTATTCCGGCGAAGAAGGCACCAAGGAGGGTATTCTCAGTGAATGAGGGATGTTGAAATATTAATTTCAACTACCCTATCCTCTGGCCGCTTTCTAAATCTGTTTGAATGGCTCTGTCAAACAGACACTTTCTAAAGCTGATGAACAGTCGATTTTGGTTTTGAAATCACAGTCCCTGCACACTTAAAAACAAAGCGTTGTATTGTTTTGGAAACAGAGCAATTTAATAATAAACATGGGATATTTTAATTCAGAATAACGTGGCCCCACAGACCACAGACCAAATCAGCCATCCACGTGGAAGCAAGCGATTCGATCGCGTTATTTTTTGGCCCGTCTGCATTGTGGAATTCCGGACCCGAAACATTATAGGGCGGAATTAATTTGATTTTCGCGTCACAGTTTTCCTCCGTACGAAAAGCCAAAAAACGGACCAGAATTTTTATATGGTGTATTCTATGAAGTTTTCGCGTCACAAATTAGGGTGACATCAGCAAGCTATTTTGGAACGCGAATTTGTGATTGAAATCGGGTTTATTTTTTTTGAAGTCTGGACGTATGATATAGTTTTATTAATATTTTGTTATAAGTTTTGTTTCACCGCCCGATAGTTATTTAAACCATTGGCTCATATATAACATATGCGCAAATATTTCACTTTGGGCATTTGTAATGTGGGCCCCGAATACTTTAAATAGGTACATATACATTAGACAGTTTAAAAGTTTTGAGGATTGCACCCCCGGTGCAATTGTTTGTTTATAAGATTATATGATACATGTGAGATAAAGGTTTATTATTTATTATATATAAATAAATTTTATCAATATTGGACATTTACACTTTTATGAGGTGATGTTATAAGTAAATTCATAAATATCTCTTTTTAATCCTCATTTTACTCCATGAATATGTTTGGAAATGAAATTTCAATAGATTAATTTTCTCCTAACTTATGTATCATCAATATTGTACATTTACATTCTTAATTATGAGGTGATGTTATAGGTAAATCCATGAATATTTCCTTTTAATCCTCATTTTACTCCATGAATATGTTTGGAAATGAAATTTCAATAGATTAATTTTCTTGGTATTATATGTTTTACGAAGATATCGTAAGGAATTCTCTCTTGTTCTTCTTAGAAATAATTATATATAATTTTTTTTTTTTCAAAATAGATTAAAAAATTATATGAGAAAAATTATTAATTCATCAATATGTGTGTGTGTGTGTGTGTTGTGAGGAATAATTTCATAGTTAAACTTAATGGTTCATTATATAATCATGTGATCATCACCAATGATATATCTTAAAAAGTAACTAAAAATCCATGTGTACAAAATCGATGTATACTCTAGAGAGTGGTTCTCATATCACTATGTAAATTTTTGTATGCTACTTCAACAAAATTATAAGATAAACTATAATACACATCATATATGCACCATAACAATTGGTGCAGGGTAAAACCCACCTGCCACACCTTTGTACTTGATCCAATTTTCTCTGTCAACTCTTCTAGCTATGGGAGTTTCCTCCAAGGATCATAATACCCCCAAGGCCTATTATCACCCTAGTAATTCTCAGGTTGTGGGATGGGGATTTTTGTAGTTAAGAACACCAAGGGTAACCAAGAACCGCTTTGGGAATTCAAGATCTAGCCTTCTTGAACTCCAGAGAGGGATCTCTCCGTATGATTTAGCTTTGTTTTAGTAACAGATATTAGGCTAGCTATGATTGTTTATTTGGGTTTGATTTTAAAATATTGGTGGGAATAAAGAGATTTCAAGGTAAACCAGAAGGATCTACCAGAATATTGGGCAATGGAGTCAACTCTCTAGGCAAGCAGAACTAAGAAATAAGGCTCAGAGATGCAAATGTGCTAAGCGCAAGATAGGTGACCTTCTAAGGCTATGTATAGGCTTGATTTGATGGAGTGGATGGAATCTGAGAAAAAGGGCACTTAAGAATCCTTAAGCTACAGATAAGAAGATTGAAGAAGGGGATCTAACTGGGAACCGTAGAACTTCCCATAAGGTTTTACGAACAGGCTATTACTAGCCTACCATCTTTAAGGATGCCAAAAAATTCGTGCAGGCCTGTGATAGCTGCCAAAGGGCAGGACGCCCTGGGCAGTCTGATGAAATGCCTTTGAACCCTAAACTAGTGATTGAACCATTTGAACGTTGGGCACTTGATTTTGTTGGCCCTATTAGTCCTCCCTCAAACCAAAAAACATACATCCTAGTTGCAACCGAATATTTCACTAAGTGGGTCGAAGCAGAGGCACTTTCAAAAGCTACAGAGGACTCTGTAGTATAGTTTCTTTTCCAAATCTTTGTGCGCTATGGTCTCCCAAGGGACATAATCACAGATGGAGGAACACAATTTGTAGGTAATAAATTAGCTGAAACATTGCAAAACTACCACATTCAGCACAAGATTACAACTCCATATCACCCACAGGCCAATGGCCAAGTAGAGAGCACGAACAAAGTAGAAAACATTAAAATGCCAACAAGTTTCGAAACAAGGAGCTTATTATCACTAATCCTGTTTAATTTTTCCTTAGTTGATCATTATAGACTAGAAAAACATAATATGAATGAATGTAAACTTTAAAGAAATACACTAAAAACAAGGAAAGAAATGAGACTTATCTTGTCACCACGAGAATCCTTAGCTATGATGTCTCTGATCTCTTTCCAGTTTGCTGCTTTCACTAATTGACTCACCAACTTCAATATAACTAGCAAATAAGACTATAGTTGTCTTGAGAAATTTTATTCACATTGAATACTTCGAATTGTGAAGTATTTATACAAAAAAATGTTTACAAAATATCTCAGGAATTGAGATAATGTTTTAATAAAAAATAGGAAAGAAAACTTAAAAAGAGGGACAACTGCAAAATAGTTTGCAAGCTGTTACCTTTTTACAAGCAAAAATAGAACTGATTATTCTAATTTGAACTGATTGTTGTTGTGCACTTTAACCCTGTATTTTTACCATTTGAGGTAACAATAAAAAATGAATTTCCAAGTGAATTTCCTATTTTTTATCCATTAAATTCACAGCAGATCTGTGAATTCTTGCCACTTTTCTGCAGAGGGGATCTTCATAGTCTTCAATTTTCTGTAACTTTCATCTGCCTCTGTATACTTGGAAAAGTTAGGCTTGATAGTGAACATATGCCCGATCTCATTATCTAAAAAGAACAGATTTTCAAAATACTGAAGAAGTATTCTGCCTGTTGGTGATCCTTGAGGCAGTTGTTGTCTGGCTTGCTCTTTTGCATGATTTCTAATTTTTAGATCATAATCTTTCTGAGGCATTAACTTGTCATTCAATGCATGAATATCAGGCAAACCTGCTTCTGACAATGTTTTGTATTTGGCTAAAAATCTTGAGATGGATAAATTCATGTCTTTACACCGGTCCTCTAGATTACTCATTATGTTTCTTTTGTTCAAGACCTTTTTGATTTGAAGAATGGTTTCTGTTCTATCAACAATTTTCAATTCTTCCAACTCTTCCCTAGTTTTACTGTTTAAAAAAGCTATGAGTTGGATTGCTTGGGCTAGTTTTTTGTCAATTTCCCTCTTAGTCTTATCAATCTCTGCACTAGCAACTTGAAGTAACTCCCTCTGTTCATAAATTATCCGAATTGAAGGCCATTGAGAATGAATTCCTTCAATAATTTTGGTCCATAAATGATTTTTTATATAGGCCACTTGATCTGTAAGATTTACTTGTGCTTGCAGAATCTTTACCTGTTCTTGTAGTCGATCAACCCTTTTCTCATGTCCTCTAGAAGTAATCAAGGCATCATTTTTGGAATTTTCTAAATTTTTAATAGTGCCTTTCAAACTAAGAATCTCTTTATCTTGGTCTTGTAGTGTGCTCCTCTGTGAGGATGAAGAAGAAGAGGCAGAGATTAGAGAAGTAATTGGCACTGCAGTTGGCAGTACTCCTTTCGGTGCCAAGTGTTCTGCCAAAGTAGATGGTATAGCAGTGTTTACAATGGGGATCACTGTAGGAATGACCATTGGTTGTGCTTTTCTTAGTTCTTCATTCTCTTTCATTAGAGCTTCTATTTGACTTTCCATTGTTTTTATCTGATCTGTCATTTGATGTACAAGCTGCTTTATATCATCATTCTCTGTTTTTTGCTGTAGAATTTCTTTTTCTTGAGAGTTTTCACTCTGAGGCAACTTCAACTGTTTTCTAAGAGAAGCTATATCCTCATTTTTCTGTTTAATTAATACTTTTTCCCCTTCAATGTTGGCTGGGTCACCCCCTACTTCAATCACTATATCTTCTAGTGCTTTTATTCTTAAATTATTAGCATACAGTGAGGCTTTGTCCAACCTCATTTGATTTTGGAGGTTGAGCATTGTTTTCTCAAGCCTAATTGATTTCATAGTTTTACTGAAAATTTTGGAATATAGCATTTCAGTATTGCTCCTATGAAATTCAATTTGATCTAATTCATGAATGGCATCTGCATCTAGTTCAAGATATTTTTTGGAATAATCTTCCACTGATTTTGGCTCAGCCACTGTAGGCTTCAAGAATGAAATTACCAATTTATTGGATGAATAATCAAATGTTGAAAGAAACATGTCTTTGTTTCCGTGCTTTTCCTTAAGAAATCTAGAATGAGCTTGATTCTTGAGCTCTTCATTCTTCTCTTTAATCTGTCTGAATCTTATCTGAATCTCTGACTCTGTATTGTCAGTTTCCTGAGAAGAAGGAGGCAAATCGACAGTAGCCTGGTTTTCCTTCATGACTGTATCTTTTTTTTGTGTTCCAATTTTTACATTTTGAAGCTCTTTTAATGTTTGAGTGACTATTCTTGTTGCTCCATCATCCATATCAATATTTACAGCCTTATCCTTTTCTTCTTATGTTGACTTGCTTCTTTTACTATAAGGAGTTCCGAATTTTATGTCCTCAATAGATGAAACTATCTCCTTCTCTATCTCTTTTATGTACATTATCAGTATCTTTGCTTGTAGAAGCCACTTGTGTCTGTTCAATCTGTTTGCCTTTGCCACTGTCTACCTGTATTACCTGTACTGCCTGTGAATCATCATCAGATAGGGTGTTTGGCTCCCATTCAATTTTATTTACATATCTTTCAATATGGGGCTTAGGATCATGCAAGTAAACATGAAACTTACATTTTACCCTTATTGCACTCAAAATACCTCGTGGGTCATACTTCCATGTAAAACTACATGGGAACTTATACTCTTTAAGTTTGACATTTATCTCATTGGCAGCTTCTCTGTTATTCACAATGAATGGCCCAATTTGATTTTTTAGCTTAAATTGGGTCTTTTTCTTGAAAGCTATGAAGTTGATTTCATCTACATTCAATAGTTGTCTCAGATATTCTAAAGTAAATATTCTTGTAGTAACAAATCTGGGTAACTTATATGGGGCCAGGGATGATCCATACACTCTGATTTCTATATGATTTTTATATAAATACCAATCTCTAGTTTTGTAGCTCTCTGATAACTGCAAAATTCTTCTTGTCTCATCATTGATCCTAGGGATCTCCTCTTTTTCCAAGAGATACATAGTAGGGGCTATAAATGAGTCATTGAAATCTGTAAAACTATACTTTCTGTTCCATTTCCTTAGAATAGATGACCAAAATACTACTGATAGAACTTTTCCTTCTGCATCCACTTTCTCACATTCAATTGGAAACTTATCTGTTTGATAATATAGGAAGAGGTGGAGTAGATAAGAGGAGTATCTGAAAACTCCTTCTTCTGATAATCTGGATAACTGATAATGCATACTTTCAGTAATAAATCTAGCAAAATTGAACTAAATGGATGGTGATTTACCAGGGCTTAGAGTTGACAGAAAACCTAGGATAGCCACATCAGTGAATTCATCACTGGCGTATCCTAGTATGAAGGAGAGCATTGAGACAATCTGTCTAGTTTCATCTGGGAAATCAACGGTGTCGAAAGGAGGATTTAACTTAGGAATATCAACTTGATTTGTACAAAAATTCTGGTATATTTTGAATCTAGTATTGAACTCCAAGTCAAGATATAGTTGGGTTAAATCTTCTATTGATAGGGAAGCAGAATTGGGGTCATGATTCATTTGCAGCATGGAATTTATCGACTCTTCAGTGATGTAAAACAGGGTATCTTTTTCTTTGTTTACAATACATCTTTGTTCTGGCATATAATAGGCTTGGCATAATCTGATAAAGTCAGGAGCAGAATGAGTGAGAAGGACAATATATCTAGGCAGATTGGATTCCCAAATTGGAATATCTTTGTCACCCTTTTCCACTGATTTTCCATAGCACCAATTATAGACATCAAGCAGGTTAAATTCTACATTAGGGTCTAGTATTCTATAGTCCAGATCAACTAAAGGGCTTTTCTCTAGAGAAATGACTGGAGGCTGGACTGGTCTGACCACTTCTGTAGAATCAACCGTGAGTGCAGGAGTTGGTTTGTCGATTTTGAAGGACATAAGCTGAGGAATCTTTGCAGAAGACTTCTTTTCAGATTTTGGGCCTCCATTCTTGGGGGTTACCTATTTCTTGGTCATTTTTAATAATGAATGAAGCAAGCTTAAACGGTTTGCTAAGTTCCTTTACGAGAAACAGGGGTTTCTTGGCGAATTTCTACTGAAAATGGGGTTTCTGAGCAGGGTTTTTAGGAAATGCAAGGAATTTAAAGCTCAGAACGTGTATTTAAAATCGATTTCAATAGAAAAATGGACCAGGGTATGGAAAAATCTGTGAGAAAGGGAAATTAGGGATTCCAGGGAAATTTTGACAGAGTTTTCCATGAAAAATGGACATTTTTTTGCAGTAACTTTGGTAATTATTTGAAATCGACAGGAATTTTGAAATCTCAGAGGGCAACTTCGAATAAAATTACCTGGAGAACCAGCGGAATTCGGTTGAAGACGTTGCAGAGGTGCTCAGTCTTCAATTTTTTGAAAATGGCTTCGCAGAGGACAATGTAGTAATTTGTAATGGAAATTCAGGGCAATGGGCGTCGAAAAATGGTACTGGTAGGTTGAAAATGGCTCTGCAAAGTTTCTTAGGGTTCAAACGGCGTGATTTTGAGGAAAAACGGTTCTGCAATGTTTTTACAGGTTTAAAGCGAAAAGGTGAAAATTTGAATGAAAAATATAATTTTAATGTATTAAACGATGGTATAACCATAGTTAAATGACATTAAACTCGGGTTAAATGGGTGAGGTTTAGGGAATACCGCCAGTGGTATTCACGAGGGTAAATGGTGGTAAGCAGAAACTAGCTTTTCGAACGTGATACAACGTGGTGGCAACACGTAAGCGCGGGTGGTTTGGAAAAACCACCCATTTCGCGTGGCTTTGCCAAAACATCAAACGATTACTTTATGAGCGCGAAAATGTATTAGCGCCGTCGGATCTGGATTCAACGAGCGAACGGCCACGATCAAAAGGAAAGGTGCGGGGAAAAGGTAAGTTATCGGGTTCACTTTGGGCCATTGATCTTGGGAAACCGTCGCTATACCGACATTTAGAGAAAAGTGTCGCAATACCGACACTTAGAAAAAGTGTCGCAATTGCGACATTATGCCCCAAAGCGTCGCTAGAAGGCTGCCTCCAAACGTCGCAATTGCCTCCAAACGTCGTTATTATATGTTTTACGAAGATATGGTAAGGAACTCTCTCTTGTTCTTCTTAGAAATAATTATATATAATTTTTTTTTTTTTTTCAAAATAGATTAAAAAAATTATATGAGAAAAAATATTAATTCATCAATATGTGTGTGTGTGTTGTGAGGAATAATTTCATAGTTCAACTTAATGGTTCATTATATAATCATGTGATCATCACCAATGATATATCTTAAAAAGCAACTGAAAAGCCATGTGTACAAAATCGATGTATACTCTAGAGAGTGGTTCTCATATCACTATGTAAATCGTTGTATGCTACTTCAACAAAATTATAAGATAAACTGTAATACACATCATATATGCACCATAACAATTGCCATACAACTAATTTGTTTTAGGATACATGTGGCATTCTAAGGGTAAATTCTATATGATGTGTATATCAATCTATTAGGTGTTGGTAAGTTTTGAGTATCTAAGAAATGATAAGGAATATCCATACATCATGATCTTGTAATGTGATTATAAATTGTGTCTATAATTTCCATAAAATGTATAAATGATTTGTTTAAAACAAATCAACACAATCAACCCTAAATAATGCTCATGATGTGGAATGTCATTGGTGAAACCAAAATGATGGTCACATGTCCCATTTATATGGTAATGGTGATCATATATATGTTGTAGCGACACTTGATGAGTAATTAAATAAATCTCAGAGTGTGACTCATTGTGCCATTTTTTTTTAAAGCATGATTTGTTTTCCTAGTTTTTACTAATTTGTTAACATATTTTATTCATTTGGAAAGATAATTAATGATGCTTTAAGTAATTAGGACCTAATGAGAGATCATCTTCACATCTTCACTGAAATATATTTGGTAATTGTAGTCACTATATGAACAACATATGCATGTTACTTAAGAAAAATGAAATATAAACTATAATACACATCTTATATCTGCCATAACAATTGTCATACAACTTATTTACTTCTAGATACATATGAAATACTTCATGTAAATGCCATATTATGTGTATACCAATATAGTAGGTGTTGGTAAGTTATGAGGATCTAAGAAATGATAGGGTATCCACACATTAGTAGTGCCCTGGTGATTTTTTTGCATAATTTTCTATTTGTTGTAATTTTGTTGCCTGGATTTGTTATAGATTTCAAATAATATATACAATTATCTACCAATTTTTCTTTATAAATAAGAAGTACAATAAGTAGTCACCTAAAAGTGAGCCATGTGAAAATATTGGTAACATGAGTAACCTGGTAAGTTGTAAATGAAAAGTGAATAACCTCCACTCACCAACAGGTGGCAGGCAGGGTTGGAATTTGGATTTCTCTTTACCCGTCACACAATTTTTTTTGACGTTTTGGTCATTATTTTTCTATTCAATAAACGTTACGTTTAAAATTTTGCACTTCATTAATGATGTTCTCGTAATAAATTAACCCTTCACCAATAAAAGTTTGATTAAAAAAATTGAACGCTCTTCCATTTTCTTTGGATTTTGGAGTGTGATATATCTGTGTCATGGAATTTTAATACCTAAAGTTTCAAGAGAAATAACTTATTCTTTTCAAACTAATATTTCCTCAATATATGCTATGATCTACTAAAAATTACTTCAAAAATCAAGTAACCTTCCAATATAAAGAAAAAAACATGAACGAGCTTTCCCTAAATTGCAATAAATTTATGTTTATTATTAATATTGCATAATTTGTCTTATAAAAATTGCATAATCAGACTAAGAAAGGTAACTTGACTATCAATCTACTAAACCTCACTTCCATGATTAAAAAAACACCCCCACCTTCTCAGTGGTCCCATCATGGTCCACCTATTGAAAAACAACCAACAAATATTATTTTTTTATATATTTTTGCATGGCCATTGGACAATGATTTACTATGGTTTTCCTACTAAATTCCAATGGATGATTATTCAAAAATATTGAGAATTAGTTTAGTCTCAAGGCATAGCCAAGAGTCTTACTGGATAATTATAGATTACCTCTCCATTGGATGATTGTACATTTTTAATCTACTTTTTCACGTGAATTTCAGTTGATGCTAGATCTTTGCCTTCTATTTCTTTAGTGAAGCTAAGAGTTAACTTTGATCTTACATTAATAACTATACTTGCATGAATATCCATGATTTTATACTTCCCCACTATGGTCAATGTTGATGTATGGCCTTGGCCCATTGATCTTACAATTAACTCACTATTCATATTCAATTTTCTCCAGTTCAGCCCAATAAAATAAGGAAAAAAGAAAATGAAGTCTTGATTTTTTTTTCCAGTGCTCCTACATAATACAAATACTCTTTAAAACCAATTAATATATAAATTGTCATCATTCATGCTAAAATCAGTTTGAATTTTTTTAATGAATCTACTTACAATTAATAGATTACATCGTCTACGTTAACAAGAGATAATTTAGAACTATGATTTCCAGACAATAATAAATTATCAAGCTCCCACAGCATGGCGGAACTCGCTTCCGAAGTTCCTCCCCTCCTCCCGGGATCTTCTGGGCGGTTCCTCTTTCCGGATCTTCGTAGTGGCAATAGTATATCACTGGGGCTCCACATCAATAATCTGTTTCCCTTTTTCATTCCCCTTTTCAGGTTCTGATTCGGAGTCGAAGCATGCATCTGACTCAGAAGCCCTCATCTCGGCCACTAGCGACTGCTTCGCCCGACACTCACTCGTGTTGTGAGTGGAGCTCTTATGGAACTCACACCACTTTCCCGTGTCCTTCTTTGGCTTTGCGGTGCTGTTCTTTTCTTGTGGCTTCGATGAGTTGTCTTTAGCCGCCATGCCTTGGCTCGGTCCTTTGTTCTGTGGTTTGGAAGCACCTTTCCCTTGCTTTTGATTCGCAAATCCAAAGTCTCGCTTCTTCTGCTTGAATTTCTGCTCAATCTTGGCAGCATACCGGTATGCCATACCAAGAGAGGAGATGTCGAGGAACTCCATTTCCTCCTGAATGTATCTGTGTAGAAAACTGCGATACTTTAGCACCAGATGTTTCTCTGAATCTTTGATACCCAACTTTGTGCGCAGGGTATGGAACAGATTCGTCAGCTCATGCACATCTTGATCCCTTTGTTGTCGCAGCGTGGTCCATTGTATGTACTTGTCCTCATAGCTCCCCACGGAATAGTATTGTTCCTTGGCGGCGTCTCGAAAAGAATTCCAAGTTGGTACGGCCGAGAACAGAGAGGGTTCTGTTTGGTCCTTGTTCTCACAGTAGGTTTCCCACCAGTCCTTAACATGGGGGGTAGCTTTGAGGAGTGAAAAAATAATCTTCTCCCGGTCTGAAAAGTCATGAATCGAGAAATATCCTTCTAACAGATTCAACCATCTATCTACGGCATCTGCGTCTATTTGACCCTCAAATATGGGAATGTCAAAATTTACTTGTACCTTAAAAGGAGTCACGCCTCCAGAGTGGCTGCTGGATGCAGATGCACCACTGTGGGCGCCTCAGAAGGATCCGGGGCAAAGTTAAGAAAAATCACGTTCCTTTGTTTTTCGAGGGCCTCCTTTCGCAATATTTTTCGATAGGATCTCCCGATCCCTCATCTTTTTCCGATCCCTCATCTTTCTTTTCGTCCCCCATGGGCGTTCGTCGGGGTTTGCGAGGCTGATCTTGCAAAGGTTCCACCAGATCGAGCCCTAACTCCTTATACCCTGACCTCGTTGGGGACATGCAAAGAAGGATCGAGAAAAAGTAGACCGCTCTGATACCACTGATCCGGATTTATGCAGGAACGCAACAGAATAAACACATGACCATAAATATAGAGATGCAGTGGAAATAACACTTCATTTTATTAATATCAAAGAACTCAAATTTTCTTATAGACAGAATGGAAATCAAACTAGCTAGGGCGCTAGTAGCTATCTCTGAGGAGAGATGTGGTGGCTACAGGCCTTTGAAATGAGTTACAATGAGGCTCGAGGGCCTATTTATTATTTAGAAACAATGGAGAACCCTAAACATCCAAAAACCTAACCCTAGCAAATGAAGTGCCAAAACTATGGGCCCCGTTTGGGTAAAAATTGGTGTTTCAACTTCCTAGGGACGTAACTTTGGCATACTATCTCTGTTTGACGCACATGATACATCATTAGAAATATCTATCCAAGGACTACAACTTTCACCACAAATATAATTTCAGAATGGAATGATACAGAATGATTTTTGCTGGAGGCGCGATGCCCAAAAAACGTTGTTTAGGGCCTCAAAACGGCTCTGGAAGTTGAGGACCTGAAAAACTGCTAAAAATAGTAAGTTGTGCCGAAATTGAAAAACTGAAAGAGACAATGGTGGGGCCCCAAGTGGAATATGTGGGTGGTCACCAGTATCCACCTAGATCATTGAGTGAGCCAAAAAAGTAAGTTTCCTTCCTTTTTGAGTACAGCCTTGCAATTGCGAAGAGGGCTAGTGTTGCAAAATTATTGGTAAGTGGAAATTAAAGGGTGTAAGAACGTTTTGAAAAAATTTCAAACGTCAAAATTAAGTCTTCTATCCTTCCTAGCACCTCATGGAAAATGGGAATCCGCAAATTCTAGTCGTCAAATATGTGCAAAATGCCTTATGACGGGCAAAATGGAGGACTGGTCCTATGCTGCTACATGAGTTAGGGTTTCATGTGGCAACAGGGAACCTTGTATATTTTTTCAAGGATAGGAAAGGAGAATATTGTCAGTTAATCATCACATGAAACTTCATCACCATTTGAAAATTGTGTCCTAATTTGAAACAATAAGACTACCCAACTATTTCATTATTTAATTTTGATTGTATAATACAAAAAAATATCCTAGATAACTTAAATAATGTAAGCACTTTTGCAAAACTTTAGTGGAGAGAACCTTCAATTACATTTATTTTGAAGTTCCACTTGCATTTTAAGCCATTTTAATTAGTCTTTCATGGCTATCTAGTAAAAATTTCAACCTCTTATAGAAATTTGTTTGTCACTTGTATTAGAAATGCAAAAATCAAATGTAAATAAAAATGATTTGAAATGCTAAAATTCAAATGCGCGCTACATAAAAATGATTTTTTTAAAAACTACATTAACGTCTGATATCACGTGCGCATTCGCCCTCAGCCCTTATGACGGGAAAAATGGAGGACTGGTCCTATGCTGCTACATGAGTTAGGGTTTCATGTGGCAATAGGGAACCTTGTATAGTTTTTCAAGGATAGGAAAGGAGAATATTTTCAGTTAATCATCACATGAAACTTCATCACCATTTGAAAATTGTGTTTTAATTTGAAACAATAAGACTACCCAACTATTTCATTATTTAATTTTGATTGTGTAATACAACAAAATATCCTAGATAACTTAAATAATGTAAGCACTTTTGCAAAAATTTAGTGGAGAGAACCTTCAATTACATTTATTTTGAAGTTCCACTTGCATTTTAAGCCATTTTAATTAGTATTTCATGGCTATTCTAGTAAAAATTTCAACCTCTTGTAGAAATTTGTTTGTCACTTGTATTAGAAATGCAAAAATCAAATGTAAATAAAAATGATTTGAAATGCAAAAATCAAATGCGCGCTACATAAAAATGATTTTTTAAAAAACTACATTAACGTCTGATATCATGCGCGCATTCGCCCTCAGCTCTTGCAGAACAACATTCACCCTCAGCATCCGCCCTCAGCTCTTGCAGAACAGCATTCGCCCTCAGCTCTTGTAAAATGGTAAGTTCTTACTGCAAGCCCTTCCTCCTATAGTAGGGTTGACCCTATTTGGGTTTTCTTGGAGCCTCTGAGAATACAAAGGTTGTGATTGATTACGGGGCACTACCTATATTTGTGGAACTTCTTACCTCTGGGAATGATAATGTTCGAGAACAGGTAGCACGTTTATTTTAGAGGCATAAAATTATTCTTCCCAACTATCTTTATATGTCTGTAATTTTGGAATTTGATTTGAAAAACTAGTACCCAATTTTGAGTTCAACTGGTGTTCATGTAAGGTTGTTTGGGCTTTGGGAAATATTGCTGGAGACTCTACAACATTTAGGGATCTTTCCCTCAGTCATGGAGCTCTGAGGCAGGTGCTTGCCCAGTTGAATGATACTGCTAGAATTTCAATGATAAGAAATGCTACATGGGCTCTGTCAAATTTTTGTCGTGGTAAACCCCAACCACTATTCAAACAGGTAAGCAGAATACATTTTTTGCCTCTTCTTCTTAGTTCGCAGATACTATGGATTTTTTTTATAGATCTTGGTGCTTGGTAGATTTGGACGTAATATGGACCTAGGCGCTTGTTCATTACAATGACTCCGTCATCAGGTTTTAGAAAATTCTCAGAAATTTGGGTTTCACAAGGGGATTACCCTTGCTTGCAATTATCGATTATCAATCACATTCAAAAAAAGTCTTTCGTAGCATTCCTGAGCTCTTTGTAGGTGAATTTCTGAGGCAATTTCACAATATCTAAACTAAATTTGTCTATCCTTTTCAATACTCCGCGCTTGTAACAGAACCAAACAAACAATCTTGTGGCCAATGCAACAACAACAACACCTCCTGTTGCAATGCCTGCAATTCACCCTCTCTAAACGCATGAATGACTATGGCACCCTCTTTTGTGAACAGGTACTGGAGCTGAAGGTACTGGTTTCCATTAGGATTGTGGAATTCAACATCCAAAATAGTATCAAATTCCACTACAATAGTATTCCCCGACGAGGGAAACAGTTCATTGAGACCTATTGGACTCATCACCCCCAAATAGCCTCCAGGGCTACCCAAAGTGTGATCATCTGGAGCAATAAAAAATGCTAATCCATCCCTAATTGAAACAAGATCAGGACCCACATTGGTTACAAAAAACGAGAAACACGTTTTGAAAGAAGAAGAAACTTTTGTATTAGGGTCCAGAATTCTAACTAGTCTATTGTACAATGCCCTACCTGCATTTCAAATTGGTATTCCCAACTCCATGCTAAGGCTCACTGTGCCATTCTTCAGATGAGCATCTTAACCTGAAGTTTGATTCCAAAAAACCCAAGTCCCCTGTTCTATGCCCAAGACCTCTGTTACAACGAGTAGAGTTCTGAGCGAAATACTTCAAAATAGGAAGCAAAAGAAACATCGCAAAATTTCTCCGCTTTAGACTGATAATTTTCTGTGCGAAAATTCAACTGCAGACAGTAAAAACATAATATCAAACACAACCAATCCACAATGGAATTTGAGCATGAGGATTTATAACCACAGAAAACCCTCTCCAGGTTAAAATAATTCCAGAATGGCTTTAAGATTCTACTAATGAGTGCTTACAACACCATAGCAATTACTGTCACAATGAAATCTGCTGAAAGCAAAGCCCTTGTATATTTTCTACATTTCCACAGTGGAAGCAAGAATCTTGCTATCTCTCATGATCTGGTTCTGTGGTCAAATCCTTTTCTATGGCTGTCTTGTTCTGCTAAATGTGGATCTGTCTTAGCTTTGGCTCTGGTTCTCATTTAGGATTGTGGCTATCTGATCTTGCTGTGGCTTTGACTATACAAACTTGTTCAAAAGGAAAATGTTGACTCTGCTATATATAGGAGCTTCAATGGGTGCTCTCAAACACTTTTTTGGGCAGCTTTTTTTTTTTTCTCTGATTCAAGGCAGAACTATGCTAGCCTTGGAACTTAGTTCTCTCATATTTTCCATCCTATCCCCAGTTTTCTACCGAGAAATACATAACTTCACGATATCAAAATTGACTATTTTTGGCCATTTATCTTTAGTAATGGTACAAATTTAATTTGGTGCATTCGTACAGTATCTGAAGAGCACTCTCAAGCTTTTATTCAGTATTTTAGCATAACTACTACATTTAAATACCATGCTCTAATATTTATATCAACCATAAGCATTCTTAAGGTAGTTCCACCTTTGTGAAGCAGAAGGAATGCTTCTGACAGCTTCTTATCATAGTGGTACAATTATGTTCGCAGTTTATCTTTTATAAACCTCCAATTTTCCAAACATAGTAGAGACTACAATTTGCATCTCAAATTTTGGAAAAATCTGTTTAGTATTCTACAGAAAATGGATTAAGAATTAAAAAAGCCCACAATTTGTAAAAAGCCCACAATTTTGTAAAAAGCTCACAATTTTGTAAAAATCCCACAATTTGTAAAAAGCCCACAATTTTGTAAAAAGCCCACATTTTATTAAAAATATAAACAATTTGTAAAAATCCCACAATTTGTAAAAAGCCCACAATTTTGTAAAAAGCCCACATTTTGTAAAAAGCTCACAATTTGTAAAATGCCCACTTTTATTTTCTTTTTGCTTATATATTGAGCTCCCATTGAGTTCAACAAGTCTTGGGTTTTCTACACCATTGAGAGAGATTTATTATTTTCTTTATAGGATAATTTGCATCAATGGAAGAAAACATTAGAGGTGGAAAAAAATTCAAAAGGGTGAAAGGGGTGATGGTAGAGTTTATTGCCCTTGCAAAAAATGTTGTATGAGAAATAATGTTAGATTTTTAATAGCAACAACAACAATGCATTGTAGGAAATATGGGCACATTGATGGTGGATCGAATGACTATCGTCCCGTGGTAATTAATTATCTATCTTCATTTTGATTATATCATAAAATTTTATATTATTTTAATATTTTTTATATGCGCACTAATGTTTAATTATTAATGTTTGTAATTTTCATAAAGGCACAGTTACCCCCCAACTTTTTGCAGATGATCAACTAGCTTCCACAACTAAATAGTAGTAGATTAGATGATGTTGCACCAGTACAAGAGAATATTGCAGCAAATATTAGTATTGGAAATGATGTTGTACAAGGTGAAGAACATGAAGCGAATGATGAAGGTAATTTTAATGATCCCATGGAGGTAGATCATGATGATAGTAATGAGACAGTTCACATTAATGATGGGAAAAATCAAATGCTCCAAGACTTGTATGGTGAGTCAGATGATGATGGTGGAGATAGTAGTGACGGTATTTATGATGTACCTCTGATTGAAAGGTCAAGTGAACGACTTTTTGAACACTCAAATGCAACTCTTCTCTCTGCTACATTGTTGTTGGTGAACTTAAAGGTTATGAATAATTTATCGAATAGATGTATGACACAACTCCTAAGGTATGCAATATCTATATATGATCACATATATGCAAATGTTGATTATTTTACCTTTTTTTAGTTGTAATAAATGTGTAAAATAATGACTTATATATATATATATATATATATATATATCAAAACCGGTCGGTTTGAACTGGTAACTGGTCAAACGGGCCAGTCAGGAGGGCTGCCGGTTGGTACCAGCCTTGCAACCCGATCAATAGCCTATTCTCACCTATTTTGGCCAGTTAACCGGACCTAACCAGCCGGTTTAATACGGAACCGACCAGTTTATGCATAAACCGGCCGGTTCCGTACTTAACCGACCGGTTAGGTGCTCCTCCATGAGTTGCAAATTCCTCAGTGTCTCCTCCATGAGCTGCAAATTCCTCTATTATACTAGCAACAAACTTGTCTAATAAATCATACTCAACACCTTATAGCAGCAACAATACACATGATGAGTAATAAATACAAGGCTGGCTAGCATAAAATCCCTGGCAACATGCAACTCATCAAGTGTACTTGATGACAATTTCTGTTCTCAAAACAATTAGTAGCAACCTTATTTCACACTCAGCGAGGAACTGTCAGACCCTCTCTCTCTGCTCACACATAGCAGCAACATAAATACAAAACCTTTCACACAGCATACAAGAAATTTGATCATGGCATCAAGACTAATGCAAATGGTCTGACACCACTCAAGGGACAACAACATACAACCTAATGAAAATGTGATTGGCAATAATAAATTGACCACTAGAAAATTCCCGCTTGGAAATGCACTAAACTGGCTACTGAGTTTTCTGGGTTTTAATGAATCTTTTCAGTGATAAATTTTGTCAAACACATTGTGAGCAGACTGTTGAAGTTGTAATGCTCTCTCAACTTGTTACAAATAGCACTAATAGTGGGTTTCATAAACCAATTCAATACCTCTAAGTGTTGTAGATGTTTTTCTAGAAATTTATTGCCAAGCAAACATAGATAATGAAGAATACAAGATCTTCAAAATGCTGGTCTGATATATATATATATATATATATATATATATATATATACTGAACCCAAAATTGTCTTTAAGGTTGATACAATGAATTGACAACAGATCTGAGCAGGGACAGATTGTATATTATAATATTAACTCAACAATAAAACAAAGTGAATAATATAAGAGAAACCTGATACATTACTTCAACAAGTTTGCTTATGTATTTTTCGATGATATGTATTGCATTTGGTGCCATTTTGATATATTCACCTTTGCATGGTATATAAATGAGCAAAATTTTCATATTTTGTCTCTATTGGCTTGGAATCATGGTTGAAAATCTTAAAAATAGTTTTCTTTTTTATTAAAAAATAATTATTTAATGTATTTTTTTTTAAACCGGATCATTGAGATCTGACCGCTACCAGTTAGACTGGTTCCGGTTCGAAACCCGGTTCATTAGCTCCACCGGTTAGGTCACTGGTTCCGGTTTTAATAACTATGATATATATATATATATATAATAATCTTTACAAGACACTAGTTTTTGTTTATGTTGTAGATTGTTGGGTGAATATTTGTTACCATCACCAAATACTTTACCTCGAACATATCGAGATCTACGTGCTATTATGAAACACTTTGGAATGGAATATAACACTATAGATGCATGTCCTAAAGATCATATTATATATTACGGAGAATATGCGTTGAAAACAGAATGTCCGAAATGTGGTACCAGTAGATATCGAACAGATCAACTAACCAAAAAGGTGCCTCAAAAGGTTCTTCGTCATATTCCCATAATTCCACGTTTGCAACGAATGTTCAGGTGTAACAGCATAGCACAGTTTATGGATTACCATTCAAAGAATAGAAGTGGAGATGGTGTTCTTCGAATGCCTGCAGATGGTTCTGCATTTAGAGAAATCGAGGAAAAATATGTAGATTTTAAAAATGAACCTCGTAATGTCAGGCTTTCATTGGCAGCTGATGGTGTTAATCCATTCGTAGAGCTTAGATCTACTTACTCAGTGTGGCCTATTTTCGTTATCAACAATAACATTCCTCCTTGGATGTCAATAAAGAGGGAGCACATAATGTTGACTATGATTATTCTAGGTATTTGATACATTATTTTTTTGAATGTAACATTTTCATTTCTCTCGTTGTTTGCATAAATATATATTTTATTTATTTACTTATATATACATATATCATGGTAGTAATTATTATGTACCGTAATTTTGAACAATTAGGTAAGTATCAGGCCAAAGATATGAATGTATATATTGAGCCTCTTATCGATGAGCTAATACAGTTATGGCATGGCATCACTATGTATGACATCACTAAACCAATCAAGAAGAAGAGATTTCAATGTCGTGGAATGCTTGTATGGACAATTCATGATGCCCCAGGACTAACACATGTTTTTGGTATGTAATATTTCGTTGCACTTTAATATAATACATAATTATCTAAATTAGATATACCATATTGCATGTTTTAAAAATGATCTCATAGTATATTAATTGTTATTGATCCATCTATTGTAGGTCTTCAAAGAAAGGGTATATTTGCATGTCCAGTTTGTGGCCCTAAGATGAAGTATCGTCATTTTCCAGACTTAAGAAAGATGGTGTTTGATGAGTTTAGGCACTTCCTCCCTAGGAACCATAAGTATCGTACTACTGAAAAACATCTTTTCAACGATAAAGAAGAAACTGTATTAAAACCACGAAGAATGACACCTCAGTTGTGGATGTTGGAATATAATAGAATTAATAATCGTCAAGTAGCTGGTACGTAATTTGTGTGTGTATATATATATATATATTATTTGTTTATGTAATTTTTGGAATTCTTGTTTTAACTAATGAATTTATTTTATTGTATTTTATAATTAATATTGTTCTGATTTATTTTATTCTTTGATATCAAGGTCATCATCGCGGTGAAGGTACTAATATTGTACTTCCACCTGGAATGAAATGTTATCCTTCTCAATTCGCGAGGTTGCCCTACTATGAGGACCTAAAAATATCTCATTTGTTTGATACAATGCATGTCGGGAAGAATGTGATAGAAACGTTATGGCGAACCATCGATGGTGCACATGATAGAGATAAAATTGACAAAATTTATGCTGACATTGAGAAATCGAATCATGCAATGAAAAGTGTGATCGACAGATCAAATAACAATGGAGGTCGAAATTATAATAATATTCCATGGTTATTAACAAAACAACAAATCAATGATGTAAAAGAGGTCGTTAGAAGAATTAAATTTCCAACAGGTTTTGCTTCAAACATAAATAATATCTTAACGAAGAAAGGTGACTTAAGTGGGGTGAAAACACATGATTGGCATACCTTTGTTAAGGTAATTTTTTTGGTATATGTTTTTGTATGTTATTTCTTGAATACATATTTTAAATTTTCCTTTTTTCTGTTTAATTTGGAAACCAATAACGATTCATTTTTTATTGTTATAGTATGTTCTACTTGTATCTCTCCCAAACGACTTCGAAAACAATGTCAAACAAGTTATATATGGTCTTAGTAAATACATGAGGTAAGTAGTTTTGATTTATACGCAAAATCTAATTGCTACAATTTCTTTTCGTACTTGATGAAATGATGTATTAATTTACTTGTAATGAAATATATATTATGTTTCATTGAAATAACCTTGCATAATGATTTGCAGATGGTTTTCATTGAAAGAAATACATCAAGATGAAATAAAGTATTGGAAGAGAGAAATTCCTCGGCTAATGTGTGAAATGAAAAGGTATCTACCTCCAACATTTTTCAATGCACAAGAACACTACTTGAATCACCAAGTTGAGGAGATTGAAATGTGTGGACCAGTACACACAAGGTCAATGTGGATGGTCGAAAGGCACCTAAAATCCTTGAAGGCTTTGGTTAGACAAAGAGCATGACCTAAGGGTTCTATAGTGGAGGGATATGTGGTATATCAATCCATGGTGTATATTAGTCATTATCTTCCTATATTAGCTACGTCATTTGGGATTTGAACTCCATCAAAAAATTTGAAGTGGAGCACTTGTTGGGAAAAGGTAGAATGAAGAAAGTGAGAGGTAAAAGATTTATTATGTATAATACATATAATGTTTCATTTTTTTACATCATGTATATGATCATTATATTCATTTAGGTCTTATTCTTTCATATTTTATTAACTAATATAATTTACCATGGTTATAAGTAATATTTATTAATATTGGTGAATTATTGTTTTTTTATTCAGGTGCTCAAGATTATGAGGCACTACTTTTATACATTGCAAACAATCTTGAGTGAATGAGTGAATGGATTGAAACATGTAAAGCACGTAACGATGGTAGGTTATCATGGCAACTACTGTCTGAATTGATTAGAGAAGCGTATCATAGTGGAGATGGAAATGTTACGGACAGGGAAATCGATTTAGCATATGGTTTGAAAGATAGAAAGGTAAGAAATTAATTCACCTATTTTATTCATTACTTATTTTATAATATATTTATAATGTGACAACAAGTTTGATTTTTCAGTTAATTTTCATGCTGTGTAAATTATATGATTAATTATTAATTGAGAATGCATCTTTTTCATGTTTGGCATATTGTAGTTGAAACACCACAAGGCTATGTGGTGCAATGGTCATAAATTTCGTGTTAAACAGTTGGATGATAACAGGAAAAATTCTGATAGTGGGATAACTACAGTATTCCAGGTCACTAATATTTCCTCCAAGAGTGACAGACATCCTCGAGAATCTGAAAATAGATATTATGGGTTCTTAGATGATATAGTTGAGTGTGACTTTAATTCCTTCAAAATAGTTTTTTTCGACGTACGTCAAATGGTATAGGCTACGAATGAATGTACGTGATGATGATAGAACACTTATTCAACATGAAAATGGATTTACAATGGTTAAAACATCGCAGTTTGAAGAAGGAAAAGATCGCTATGTTTTTCCAAGCCAATGCGAACAAGTCTTTTACTTAGAGGTTCCAAGTGAGAACGAATGGTCATTTGCTATTAGATATGATCCAAGAGGAAGGCCAGTAGAGTATACTATAGAGGAAGAAGATGATATTGATCAAGAAGAAGATGATGCAGTGGTGGATGAGCAGGAAGATGCATTGACAGACGAAGAAGATATCTTAGAAGATGAACCAGGCATAGGAGATGAGGCAACAATTATTGATGATGATGTCGATGAGGATATTATTGAAAATGACATAATTGATGATGATGATGACATGGTCGATCATTTCAACACCGTTTCTGAATCAGATGTTGATATAGATGTCGATCATTTGGATGAATATCAAGAAGATACAAAAGAAGAATATTGATACAGATTTTATGTTCGAGTATGAGCTGGTATGTTATAACTTTATATTTTAATATGTAGGAATTATTGTCTTTATATAATTTACTAATTATGTGGGTTTTTTGCATGTTGTTTATTATTTCAAACCAATAAATAATGGCCTTACTATTGTTTATTATTTCACAGGATTCCCCGGATTCATTTGATTCTATGGTCAAGTCTCTGAAAAAACCAATTAAACGCAAGATCTGGAAGACAGGCTTTACCCCCACCATAAATTGTTGAAAAAATGGCCTTCAGTTCAGCTTGCTGTGCTAAAGATGAGGGTGGATTTGCATGATCAGTTGAATGAAAATGAATCAGATATTTGGGATGTTTTTGAGGGCAGATCCATAAGCCCCATAGATGAATATCCCATTGCTGTAGAATTTCTGTCTGCGTTGAAGCACAAGTATAGTATTGTATCGGAATACAAATCAGAGGACAACTATACCAAGTCTAAATCAACTGAATCCAGTTCTAGTGCTCTTGAACTTACCGAATTAAAGCCAGAAATAGGATTTACAATCTCTAATGAGAACGGGTATGGTAGTTCCAATATTGGATTGGATGTCCGAAGCTCTGCAATAGGCACTGGACCTGATCCGAATGAACCCCAACTAATTCAATGTGATGAAAATATGGACTTTGATGATGATCAGGAAAACAAGCCAGAGCATTTTGGCAATATTGAAGAAACTGAAAAGGTTTCCTGTGATCGATTGAATCAACTCAGCTAGAAGACATCTACTGCAGGCTGGTTTGTATTAGAAGGAGAACCAGTTTTGCTCTCCCATGATGATGGATGCTGCTCTTTTCACGATATAGAAAATTCAGAGGTGTTGAGGTTTTAATTATCGTACTTAATTTTGGGGTTTATGGGTGTTATAATTTATACATTTTGGGATTTTCTATTAGAAATAGGGAAATCTGGAAGACAGGCTTTACCCCCACCATAAATTGCTGAAAAACCAGCCTTTAGTTCAGATTTCTATGCTGAAGACGAGGGTGGATTTGCATGATCAGTTGAATGAAAATGAATCAGATATTCGGGATGTTTTTGAGGGCAGATCCATAAGCCCCATAGATGAAGATCCCATTGCTGCATAATTTCTATCTGCGTTGAAGCACAAGTATAGTGTTGTATCGGAATACAAATCAGAGGACAACTATACCAAGTCTAAGTCAACTGAATCCAGTTTTAGTGCTCTTGAACTTACCGAATTAAAGCCAGAAGCAGGATTTACAATCTCTAATGGGAACGGGTATGGCAGTTCCAATATTGGATTGGATTTCTGGAGCTTTGCAATAGGCACTGGACCTGATCGTAATGAACCCCAACTAATTCAATGTGATGAAAATATGGACTTTGATGATGATTAGGAAAACAAGCTAGAGCATTTTGGCAATATTGAAGAAACTGAAGAGGTTTCCTGTGATCGATTGAATCAACTCAGACATAAGACATCTATTGTAGGCTGTTTTGTATCAGAAGGAGAATCGGTTTTTCTTTCCCATGATGATGGATGCTGCTCTTTTCACGATATAGAAAATTCATAGGTGTGGAGGTTTTAATTATTGTACTTAATTTTGGGGTTTATGGGTGTTATAATTTATACACTTTGGGATTTTCTATTAGAAATAGGGAAAATCCTAGGGGTTATATTATTCTCATGGTTTAAATTTCTATATTTGAAATAAAATTCACCAATTTTTATTTAAAAAAATGATTTGCCTAAATATTTGATGCAGTTTAAATAGGATGTAGTTCATTTCAAAAACTGTTGAAATTTTCTAGAAACTATGATTGGGATTTCAAGAATATTTATGCACTCTTTAAATTTTCCCTTAACATAAAGGGCAGTTGATGTATGAGTAATAATCAGTATTGTTTTTTTCCAATCTCCAGGAGAAGGCTGAATATAAAGCTCCATATGGGCTTACCCCAAACATGTGGGGTGACTGATAGTTGATCAGAGCAGCTGGTTCAGATGGTCGCTCTGGTAAATATGTTGTGGCAGCATCTGCAGGTTGTACATTGGACTCAGGTTTCTGTTCATGGGACTTTTATAATAAATAAATTATGGCATTCCATACTGAATCAGAGGCCTTCACTTCAACTTCCAGTACCATCTCTCCAGTTTTGGCAGAGAGGGATGTCTCGGGGAGAAATTTTGGCTTTGCAAATGTTGTGCTAGAGAATCAACATTGGTGGTACATGCCATGTGGGCCTCTTATGGTATCTACTGCCAGTTCCCAAAAGACAGTTAATATTTATGATATTCATGATGGAGATCTTGTGATTTAAATGTGTTTGTTTTGAAAGTTTAGGTTTCATAGTAAATCATCATGGGCTGTGAAATAAGGCACATTGAAATCTTGGATACATGTTTCATGCCAAAATCAGTTGTATCTTCCATAAATACATAATCTTGGACCACTCTGTATAAATCTGCTTCTTAGAAAATATTACATCTCCCTCATTATACAGGTGGTGTTCTTACATGCATAGTAAAGGCATTGTTTTGGCAATCATTTTATAAGTCACTAGATATTGTGGGTACAAGGATCTAGGGTCTCAACATGAAACTGTGTTTCCCGGAGACTCACTCTGCCTATCCTTAAATTTGTAAACATAGTAGTATGCCAATGCTTCTTTCATTTTGTGTGCATAAGACGATTTTTTGTCAAAGTCCATAATTGTTTTTAAGTTTTATCCATCCCAATTTTTTTGTGAATGCACAGGTTTTTGGCTCAACACAGATCTGTTATATCTTTGTACTTTTCCTTTACTAACTATTTGAAATTTCTAGTTATATTTAGTGGTGTCTTTTAAGGGATGAGGGGAATTACTTGGATTTAGTTCTGCCCACTCTCAATAGAGGCTTACAATAAACTATGACACATTGTGATGTATATCAGTGGTAGTTGGGGCAGCAACAAAATCAGTTTCATGCTTCAGTAGATTTATTCTTCTTGGAAAGATTTCAGCTGACAAAAAAAGAGAATGAAACACGCAACCAGTCCCCTTCTTTTTATTGGACCGCCTGCTTTCTTTTTATGAGAGCATCTACAGGCTAAAGTTACTATAAGTGGTCAAAAGTGAGTTTGGTTAGTTGGAAAAGTCCAACTATTCTTAGCCCTCAACAATGTTTAAATACTTCATAGGCATGTTAACCCCTCCTAGACTGTGTTGCGTAAGTGGGTTTTGCATAATTTTATGCACTTAGGGTTAGACTCAAATTTTGAAATTTGATGTAATTAGGATTATATTCAAGTGCTGGACAAATTGGTAAAATTGATACTCAACCATAGTTGAAAGGCAGTAATATGCAGTGGATTCATTCTATGAAATGATTCAATTTGGCATGTGAATCTCACATCTAAGGGCCATTAAAATCCCATGGATGGAGACTGATCAGGATTCAACATTGTTGTTACTATTAGTGGAGTTAGGTATGGCACAAGTACAATAAAAATACTGGCAACAATAGTAACATCATAGATTCATAATCTTAATCTCTATATTAAATGAGCATTAGAATGTAACTTGATTTCAGTAAAATCTCTAACAGGTTTGTTCTAAATCGGACCTGAAATGCTCACTTGTAAAGATGTTTGAGGCTTGAGGTTGTATGAAACTGCAACAATTGAATTGTTGAGTACATGATGACATTAGGTCATTGTGAAACTGAATATATGCTACTTCGGTATGAAGATTGATTGCACAAACTGTGTTTTCTAAATAATGTTTCCAATGAAACCTGAAATGGCTCTTGTTACGCTGAAAACATATGTCATCTTTAATATACTATCAATTTGAGTGACAAGGGTAGCTAAACCACATGAAAATGCTCTGAAGATGTTACAGATGCATGGAAGCTCTAGAAATTTAGCCCCTCACTATGTTATCTAATGCTAGGGCATTAGGCCCAAGACAACTTTTGTACATAAATAAATGTAAAGGGGGGTCTCATGTTTTATTTCCCTATGAAATTATCCATAGTTGAGCTAATTTAGTTAATTTGTAGAGAAAATGTAACTGCCCGAATGATTAATGGGCACCTGAAGAGATAGTCAGTTTCAGAAGTTAAGCTAATTCTAGGAGTCTATCTCTGTCTGTCAGAGCGTTAGTCTCAGAGTTATTTGAAGAGTTTGTGAGTCATCGAGAAATTCGAATCGATTCATTGTAATTGAAATAAAAATAAACCTCCGTGACAGAGTCGATAGACTTGCACAGAAGACCTGCAAAGATAACTGCATAGAGCTGCATAGGGAAGAGGAGGCCATTGTATCAAAGATCTGGCTGAGGACCAGGAGACTGTAAGAAATTTCATTTATATAAGGAATCTGTTAGTATCATATGTGCATTGATTGAGTAATTTTTCTGTGTGTGAATATATGTACACAGCCTGGTGAAAGATAATTGAAATCCCGTGGTAATTAAGAAACCCTGTGATGAGGTTATGTGCATATAGACTGGTTGAGTTCTCGGTGGAACACGAGCTAATGACTCAGGACTTATAAGCATTGGTGAATTCTAGAGATAACTGTGTCAAACAGTTGGGGAATTTCTCTATAATTAGTTGTGTGAACAGAGGGTGAATTAGGTTAATGACATTCCCGTGGGCCTGTGGTAGCACAAGGAGATGTTGTGCTCAAACCTTTGTGAGCTAGGTAAAACCTTGTAATGAGTGTTGTGAATGTGTAGGCGATTGAATGAGCCAAGGACCGGTGTATCGATTTGCAGAGTCGATACTAACCTTGTCGGAACCATAAGACATAAACCGTGGCATATGTAATGCATCGTGACTCCTCGAAATGGTCATGCCCAAGTTCGTTTGGTATGGCCGTGCGAAGGATGAAAAACGAGGCAGAGTTCAATGGCAATAAGGCATTGGTAAGCAGACAGAACCTGGAGTAAGAGTAGTCAGAACCTTGAGGACCGCACAGTAACGACGGGTTTCCGGCATATCGCACCGCCTTTGTACGGTATGTTAGTCATCAGTATTTTTCACTTGTTGGTGATGACTAGTTGTAATAGCCAAGTTTCCTAGCAGCTGATCTAAAAAAATTTCAAATTTTCCAGCTGGAAAACACCCATAAATTTTTTTTTCCCTCCTAATTTTTCAATCCACCCATGATGAGATGAAACCTCATTATCAAGCCCTATCTAGCCTCAGCCATACTAGCTTGTCGATCAGCCCCAAAGAAAACAGTCCAAATCTGTCCAAAAAGTCTCCCCTAAGTTAGGTAGTTGCGCTTTAGGCATTTCTCCCTTGGAAAACTATCCAAAAAGCCAAAGAACCTCTATCTACTAACAGACCAGTCGCAACAGACCTTCCTATTCTGCAAATAAAGTTGGTTATACCCTTAAGTCGCGCCACTAATAAACCCTCAAGTCTCAACAATACATGTACCATAGGTCAAACTGATTTTAGGTGGTTTTACAGTGTTTTAATGGATCTTTCAAGAACAAAAGTATACCAACATTCCCAGAAGATAGTATTTAGTTCCACATGAGAAGACAACTGCTTCTCATGTGATTTTGAGCCTGGGATGCAGCTACAGGGCAGAGAGTTGTTTCATTAAGATCCTGCTATCAATGTCACAACATGAAAAGGCAATGAAAGGAAAAATAACACTGTTAAAAGATGATGAAATGGCATCACTGAGAAAAAACCTCCTTCATCTATAAGAAGAGGGTTGAGGACTGAGAGCGCCTCCTTCATCTATAAGCAGAGGGCCAAGGATAAAGTTTGATTTTAAGAATTGCACCGACTGTAAGACAATTTTTTGAGTACAGTGAGACAGCAACTGAGGGTCTCTGCATAAAAATGATGTTAAAGGCAGAGGCAAAGCAGTGGTTTTTTTTTTAAATTGTTACATGAGTTTCACTGTTATTGAATCACTATGTGAAGCTAATGGGTTGATTATCAGTGAAGAAATATTGTTAAGCAGATGGCCAAAGGAGTCAAACAATATTGGTCTCAAACTGACTTCTGCCACCAATTATAAAGGAAAATACTATCATTATGATCATCAAATATTATTCATTAGGTTGAAACAGAGGTGGAAAGGAGACCAAGCATTTGTCAAAGAAGGCCTCCTTCATAAGCAAAGTAAAGGGGCTCACCATTGTTTGAGGATGAAAAGCGATTATGGCATATGGCAAATATTCCAAAGGGACTGCTCTCAAAAGGGGCTGAAATGAATGAAAACCCATGTTTCTTGCAGACCTCCTTCACAGAAGAACAAAGGGGCTGCTTTCCCTTGTTCACTTTTCAACTCTAGTACATCATCCCCTGTTTTATCTCCTTAAAGCTGAAAACTGGATCATTTTGTCAATCTAAGGATAGTTAGTGGCTTTGGTGATGGAGACCTTTGTAAACAGGATTTTCACTTACAGTTTCAAATAAGTTTTTTACCCACAGTCAAAAGAGAAGCTCAAACAACACCTGCCAGCTCAATCAGTTTCAGAATGGGCATGACCACCTCCAAAGCATCAGGAGCAGACACTATCAGTTTAAGTTTCAAAAGGGTGAATCTACCTCCTTCAAAGTGTCAAAGAAAAACTCACATAACACAATGTGTCTTTCCACAGGTATCCTTTTTTCAATGAGAAAAACACCAAGTGATGTTGATATTCAAAAGATGTTTCTCTTTCTATTCATAAAGGCCTTTTTTCAAACTTGTCAAAGTGACAACAAATGAACCACACAAAGACAAGAGGTGGTGAAGGATATGGAATTCGCAGCTAAGTTTTTCCCCAATAAAAAGGGCAGTATCATTCAAAAGGCACACCTACAGTCATTCACTTGGCTCAGCGCTGAATTCCTTTCTACAGTATAGATATCAAAAGGAAACAATATCTCATTCCTTAGTGAGAAACGGTGAAAAGAGTTTGGCCCTTGAATGATTTTCTTATAAGAGGAAAGATTCATATCTACCAAAACTGGCCAGATAGCATGCACAGCCTTTTTGCCAATGTTATTTAAATTTTGGGCCCCTTATAGCACGTTCAAAGCCATTTTGGTTTTGTTTTCAAATAAACAAAGGCAATGGTTTTAAAGAAAGAAGCCTTCAAAACCCTCACAAATCAAACTCAAGGGTGATTGACTTTTGCATTCAAAAGAGGATAAAGGAACAGTTGCAAGCCCATTTGAAGTTCTCAAAACGCAAGCAACACTTCCCTTTGTTGTTCACTAGACCGAAGAAGGAATTTTCGAGAAAATATGCAGAAGTTTGAAGCTTAGATACCGTGCGGCACGCCTGGAAAAGCACGTGGCGTGTTCAGGAGTAATTTTATGAAGAGGTTACACTGTTGCGCGTCGCACCTGTAGCGTCGTGCGGCGCGCCTATAGGCGTCGGTCACGACTGCCCATCGTCGACCGGACACCTTTCTATTGTGCGACGCCTTCCCTATTGAACGTGTCGCGCATATTTCAAACGATAAAAGTGCCTCCAAACAAGTCGTGAAGCTGCTCAATTCCTCAAGCAAAGTCCACCATTGATCTTCAAGGTATTTTGTTTGCCTCCTTGCTAAATTCAAGCTGTTAAGTGGTGGCGAAAAAATGAAACTCATGGTGTAAATCAAAGTGATTTGTGAATTTTTCGAAGAAAGTTGTTACAGTGGGAGAACAGTGGAAGGTTCATTTTAGCTTCAAAGAACCTAAGCTACCCTAAAAAGTGCTAAAACCTCACACTCCCTGCAAGACACAATAAACACCATTTTAGTGGTTTTGTCAAGTATTGAGGGTATCCTAACTGTTTTAGCAAAAAACCATAAAATCTTTATGCTATATGTATTGGTGAAAGCAGTGGTAAGGAGGGTTGAATTTTTTTTTAAGGTCCGAAATTGTTGTGGCTGTCATTGACCGACATTGACATAGTGAAAGTGGTGGGTTTATGATGATTTCAAAAGGCCTAAAAACTGCCCTCAATACAGTGCTAAAAGCATAAACCAGCAAGTCAAAATATACACAGTAGTGGAGGTTTGTAAAATTGTTGGAGGTGCCTAAACTGTGATAGGGAAAAACCATAAACTCTGTCAGCTATAGTGTAGTGGTGAAAGTAGTGGTAAGAAAGGTTGAAATTTTGTTTAAAGTCTGAGTAACAAAAGTGATCATACATAAATGACTTTGTTACTTTCAAAAGTCCTCTCTGTGTGGTGAAAAGAAAAATCAGTGCTACCTCTTTATCCATGAAACAGACTGTAGTGAGTGAAGCTGTTATTAAAATTTGAAGGTGTTTTTTCAAACTCTGTGGGAGAAACAGTGAAGTACAAAAATGGTGTTTTTGATTGGGAAGAGTGTTTTTCCTCTGTATAAATACAAGGCTGTCTTGTTTTCATCAAAACATAAAGGATATTTGTAAACATACCCAGCCACAGTAACATTTTCACTATGTTCTTGCTATTTTGATAACTTTGGTTGATTGGCATACAAAGGGAGACAAACAATGTTTTGGAAGGAGCAGAGAGTTTTGTGTTAAAGAGTCATTTCACATAGCATTTGAAGAAGTCTGCCTTGGTCAAATAGTGACTAACCAAGAAGACAGAGTTGTGTTTGAGAAATCATTTTAAAAACCATTTTGAGGCACCTTGGTGTTGCAGAGAGAATTCAAAACAAGATGCTTCCCAGGTAGGATAGTAGGAGTGGATTGCATAAGAGATTTGAGCCTATTTCCACTGAAGAAGTGAATGCCCACCCATCAGCCTTGTTCAATTTCCATGAGGTTGGGTGTTTAGATTTTTGTCAAAGAGTGCAAGAGGTGAAGAGCTTTTCTCCTTTGACACACATTTACGCTTTGAGGTTTCAAGACAAGCATTTCCAGCTGGCAGGCCTCGATTTCAAATTCTCTCCAAGGTCCATCTCCAAGGCCACTAAAATCCCCTATATTGGGGAGAAATGGTTTAAACAAAGCCATTTGAACTCAGAAGATTAAAAACCCTTTCTAAAGCCTGAGCACAGAGATTCATGTCCTTATATTTCCCCTTCTCATATCTTTTGGCCAGCTACGCCCCCCTCATGAAAATCATCATGAAATAATTCACTTGTGAGGGAATATTTTCCCGAATTTATGCATATCACATTTGACTGCTCATGCATTTCACTAGGGCCAAATTTCTAAATCTTCCTTTCTTCTTACACAAGAGCATTGAGAAAATGGCCTCCACTATTCAAAAGAAGCCTCCTTCACAGCAAACAGCCTGTCTCTTCCATCACTCTCTCATCAAAGTCATCATTCTTCATCAACTTGAAAAGAGGGAGGTCTCTTGGGATACTTTCATCACCCATCCATATTTCTCCACTGTCCCTCCAGTTCATACATCCCCTACACCTCCTAATAATCATCCCTTGCCTTCTTCTAGCAGACCTATTCCCAAAAAGATTAAGTTTACCACAGAACAAACAAAGGAGCCTGAAGAAGGAGAAGAGAGTGGCCATGAGGAGGAAGAAGGACATGAGCAGGAAGAGGAAAGTGATGATGAGCAGTAGCAAGGGGATGAAGAAGAAAGTGCTGAACAACAACATCTCAGTGAGGCATAATAGGAGCAGCATGAAAGTGCTAAACAGGAGCAACATGAATATGTTGAACAAGGGTATGAGAGTGATGAATAGGGGTAGCCAAAAGATGCTGAACAAGAGCAGCATGAAAGTGTTGAACATGAGCAGCATGAAGATGTTGAACAAGGGTATGAGAGTGATGAACAGGGGCAGCCAAAAGATGTTGAACAAGAGCAGCATGAAAGTGATGAACAGGGGAAGCCAAAAGATGACACTCAACAGCTACATCAGTATGAGCAGGGGAAACCTCAGGGTGAAGAACAGCAGCCTCCTCAAGAGGAAAAACAAAATAAAAAAGAAGAGGGGTAGTAGGATAAAAATTTGCAGCACAGTGAGGAGGAAAACCCTCAAAGGGAGATGCAAAAAGACAACCTAGGCATCCATCAAGAGAGCCAAGACATTGGAAAAAATGAAGGGCAAAGTGACAAGGGTAAAGAGCCCATGGAGCATGTGCTAGTTGCCTCTCTGAGGCAAGGGGCCATGCTCTCTTCTTCGAAAGTGGCCAAGCCCCGGACATAAAGGAAAAGAGTGTCTAGAGTCGTAACTCCAAATGTGACTAGGGCCCTCCAAAGCAAGGGAAAATTTCCAAATAAGCCCATGGTCGAATTGCCTAAGAGGAAGAGTACTAGAAGAGACACCCAAATCAAAGGGAAGGGCAAGGAAGAGAGAAGTCATGAACAGGAAAGGGAATTCGACATCATCCAAATCCAAAGTGATGATAGTGATAATGAAGCCTGGATCCTAGAAAATCTCTTGATCCATAGAGAAAGCCAAATTGATGCCTTGAAGGCTGATCTTCATAGAGATAGGAATTTCAATAAATTTTTGCGAATTCAAAACAAGTAGATGAGTGTCCATATGGTTTTTTATGAGACACGGGAAATCAAATACAAGAAGGAGGCATCCAAAGCACAAGTGAGGTTGGAAGAAATCATGGGTGAGTTCGATGAAAGTTAAGGCGAAGATCAGCCTAGGCAAAAGAGGCCAAGAACCATGGGGCTTAAAAAGGCCCTTGAGAAGCAAAAAGAAGAAGAAAATTCCCTTCTCCAATCTACCCCTCTCACTGCATTTTTCGAACAAGAGATAGAGAACAATCGGGAGGCATGGCTTGAGAGAGTTAATGATCACTTGGAGAGGAAATTGGAGAAGGAAAACAGGGACTTGGACCTTCAACAGAGGATGACGGGGCATTATAAAAAGCTAAATCAGTTTGCTGGGTGGAAGTTGAAGGCTGCTCAAGAAAAACTCAAGGAGGCCAAAGGGAAGCGCCCAGCACAAAAAATGAGGAAAGACACCTCAAGACTCCAAATCTTGGCCTCTGCTTCACAACATCTTGCTAAAAACCCTTGAGGGTCATGCTCGCCAAGTTTGGGCGAAATTTGACATATTTTGGTTTTTTGTCATTTTTGGGTTTTTTGCCAAAACTCATGGGCATCGCCATTTCAGTTTGGGGCATCATCAAAGGATGAGAATGGTATCTTTGGATGCCATAATTTTAGGAGCACATACTCAATGATTTTCAAGACATTTGAAGATCATTTTCTCCCCCAAAATGGCGAAAAATGCTCGCTTTTTCTACACTCTGCCTGGTTTATCAGCAAGGCTTATTTTTTGGGGTTTTTCACACAAGCCTATTTTTGGAGGACTTCTATTCGTCAGTTAGGAGAAAAATAAACATTTTCAGAAATTAGACACTCAAAGCTTTCCAATGAGCTATCATGAGCCTCATTTCGACATCAGGAAGGCTTCCAAAAGTTGCCGGCAAGTCAGGGGACCTTTTGTTGATGTATTTTTTGAGTATTTTTGTAAAAATTGAACCTTTCAAAACTACTTTTTCCTCATGTGCGTTTAGCTATTTTTGTACATGAGAAGTTATGAAAAGTCAATTTATTTCCCTCTTTTAGCATTTTTTGGATATTTTATGAGATATTTTGTGCCTTGGGCTTTGCAAATCCTCAAGGACAAAATAAGATATTTTGGATAGGCCAATGAGATTGCAAGCTGAACTAAGAGGTTTTCCTCACTTGGGCCTATATATTCCAAAGGCTTTAATTGTAAAAAGGGCTTAAATTGATGAATAGAAGCAATATATGGTCATATAAGCTTTGGAAAAAATACTTGTCTCATGCTTTTGGATAGTCTCTTGGATGTTCTTGGATGATGAAAGAGGATTGTTGTTGGATTCCATGACTTGGTAGAATGGTATAGTGCCTCTCTCTTTGTTTTGTTTGCTAGTTTTCATTCATAAATCCATGTTCTTGCTTGCTATAGGACAGTAGAGAACAAATTTGAGACATGCCCTTGGAGGCACCTCAAATTTCATGTTTCTTCATAGCTTCCATGTTTCCTTCATTCTTAGTCACATTAAAGAATTCTTGATTGCTCTTTAATAACTTAAGGATATTTTTGCTTGTTTCATTCATGGTTTTATGCATGCTAAGTATGATTTACGGTATGCCCTGCTTACTCATGGCTAGCCATAGCTCCATCCATGAAATTTCTCTTTGACTGATTAGATTCTCATTTGTTGAACCAAGGAGGTCTTGTTCTGATCTTGCCCTTTGCCTAAGACTATGCAATCTTGTTTTCAAAGTGCCCAATAACTTGAAGTACTATGTTTAGGCATTCTGGCATAGTGATTTGAGTTGTTTGTCTGTCTTAAGTGTATTTCCCCAAATTCTGATAGCCATTTCCCAAAGTTAGAGAGTTATATATCTCTATGCATGGCTTGAATGTTTATTTCTATGTATTGATTAGCTTATAGTTACATTTCTCATGATTAATGGTTTGCCCTACCATGTTTATGTTAGCTATTAAACTAGTTATGCTTGGAATCCCTTGTTATTCACAAACTTGATGTCCATCTTACTCCATTTTTCCAAAGATCCTTTCTACCTCAAATCAAATCGGCCCTTCAACAACCTTGTATCACCATCTGATAGCTTTCTTGACCTCTTCGACCCCATAGCCCAGTTGATCTGACATATTTTTACCTATCTTATATCTTTGATCAGTTTCATCCCTCACAACCTAAAAAACCAAAACCAAAAAACCTACTTCATAACTAGCCTAAAATCAGAACACAATAAGCAAACACACAGATATCCCTTACACAAATAGAGAGAGCCCTCTCTGAGTCCAGGAAGGCTAGGTCCTTGGGCTCCAAATATTGGTTTGATGTTACACTATCATTTGGCTTGCTAATCAGCCAAATCACGGGACCCTAACATAATGGCAATCACGATGGGACTTATTGAGTACATGACAATCTAGCAAACTCTTATAGACTCTTTAGTCCTTCAACACTAAACTCAGACCATCAGCCTATAGAATCATTTAGAGTAAAATCCTTGTTTCACCAGCTTAGAAAAGTGATGAATCAGGCTTAGAACACTCTTCCAAATTAGGCTGCACAGAAAAACTCAAAAAACCCCAAAAATTCCTTAGATTGGTTTTTGTCAGTATTGGTGGTGGACCATGCACATATACCTCAAAACAACTAAAAATCCACTTGGCGACTCCACTAGCCCCCAATAGGCCTTACTACTTTACTAAACTCTAGGCTACTATCTGATTGAGCCACCTCATCGCCACACTAACATAATGGCGATCACAGTGGGACTTTGAGTCAAAACATCCTAGGTATCCCTTAAGAACTCTCAAAATCTCAGTCAAACTTAGAAGAGTAGAGTCTGGTTGTCTCACGATCTTAGAAAAATGATGACTCAGCTGTAGGACACTCTTACTAACCTTAGGACTACATAAAAACTCAGAAAAACCCCAAAACATTCCCAGATTGGTTTTTCTCCTAGTTATCGGTGGTGGACCATAGCTACGCCTTTACAAAAACAACCAAGTTCCACCTGGTGACTCCACTAGCCTCCAGTAGGCCTAAAAACTCCATAAAAGACCGAAAAATTCATACACCATACCTTTCTTCTAACTCATCCTTCCAAAAACTTAAAACTTAGGGTGGAAACTCTGTAATCAGCGACAAACTAAGTATAACTTAGCGATTCAGAAGACCTCACCTAAACATAGGAGATAAGCAGAAGCCTTCTTGCCAAGAGAACCATTAGCTTGTCCATACAACCTAGCAAACTTTTGAAACCAAGTGAATCACTCTTCTTTGCAAGTTTCCATCTCAAAGTCTGCTATAAAACTTTATCTCGAAAGCATATTTGATAGTATTGATGGTGGACCATAGTTCCCATAGAAATCCACCTGGCGACTCCACTGTTCCATCTTTTGTTTTGACCATCCTTCACATTAGTAGAACCCTAGAGAGGCCATCCATTCAAAACAATCACAAATACCATCCTCTCTAAACTCTAGATTCGAAATCTGGCTTCACGAAGAATCAACATCAGATCTCATCCAGACCCAAATCCCCCTATCATAGTAGATGACCCAGAGAGGATTCTGTGGAAATCTTCTGAAACTGGCAATTTAGCTACCGATAGGTCCATCCGTAAAGAAATATCAGTACCTGAACATCTCACTGCCTTGCAGGATTCCCCCTTTGACTTAAAATCAACAAAAACCCTTTTAGAAGCAAGTCACAAAGTAAGATAGACTTTGACGATCTTGAGCCCCTAGATCTGCCACAAAGTCCTAGTAGAGAAGCCTCACCTACCACACCTCCCGACTTTCAGATTCTCCATCACTTTGGCTCCTACCATCCCAAATCTGCTCAAAATCAGATCACTAGTCCAGGTACATCTGCCACACCCGTTCAAACCACTACTGTTCGAACCACCTCAGCTCATCCCGCAAGCCCTCATTTTGTACATCATCCATTAGCTCCCGTCATGGCAGCTTGGTATGCACCCTTGGTGTTTCCACAGCCTTTGGCTCCCTTAAAAAATGAATATCAAGCCAAAATCCCACACTTTACTGGAGTTGAGACTACCACAGCTCAACAACATGTAGATAGGATTAGCGATGCCTTTAAATACATGGAAATAGAAGACGAGACCATAGGAATGAGGATGTTCGCCCAAAGCCTGGGTGGAGAACCCAAAAAATGGTTTAAGAGCTTAACTCCAAACAACATCCACAATCTCCTAGAACTCTACCAAACCTTCATAAACAAGTGGGAAATCCAAAAGAACCCCATTCAAATGCTATCAGAGTATAACAATCTAAAACGGGGAAATGGGAAAAGTGTCTAGGGATACTGCAGTAGGTTCAACAATGTGTATAACGCCCTCCCACCTCACTTCAATCCCCCACTTGGTTCAGCCTTGGCAAAGTTCCCCAAGGGTTTTGACCCGGACATGAATTATCAGCTAAGAGACAAGGACCCCCCTACCTTAGAAGAAATGCAAAAAATGGCTATAAATGTAGAAGCCAACTTAGCTGAAAAGAGAGCTAGGATAAGAGCAGAAAAGGGAGTCACCTACCATGACGAATTTACCCCCTCAGTATTTTCCTCAAATCCTAGAATATATGGCCTAGTCAAATCCATGACAAAGATGTGGGAAAAAATGAGTGAAAAAGCACCTCTTAAGGACAACCAACCAAACCCTCAAAACCGGAACCAAAGCTTTAGAAAAGACCAGTCTCAAAATAAACCAAGAGGAAAGGACCAGCAAATCAGACCATCCTTTAGTGAGAATTATGTTGATGAATATGATAGGGATATTGAACCCATGGATGAAAATCATTTAAACCTCATAGGTTCTGATAACGAGAGTGAGGTCTACCTCATGGCAGAAGAGCAAGAGTTTTTCTCTCCGGATCAGGACGAAACCAACTATGAAGATCCCGAAGATCCTGCCACAAATTTTCAGAATGCCATTATAGAAGCTCACAGGCATTATAACCTTAGAAGCAGAAAAAACCAAGAGAAATCCAAGAAGGGTAGCCCTGACACTGCTAAAACCCCTGATACCATCCTTAAAAAAGCCATGGATAGCAACAAAATTGTGGTCAAGAAAATTGACCAAAACAAAGATAAAGCTATTCAAACAAGTCTTGGCTCAGATACTCCTAGTACCTCCATAAAGACTCCCAAGGTGGCTATGTCAAACAAGGTCCCAAACCAGAGTCAGCAAATTAAGAACATAGAGAAAGTCATGTCTGAAAAAGCTGAAACAAATCTGTCCAAACTAAAAACTCCTTTTAGTTTCGAAGGGGAAATTTCCAAAATAAAAGTAACCATACCCCTTACTGAGCTAATAACTGTAGATAGGTATAGATCTCAAATATTCAAAGTTTTTGATATAGGAAATGAGGTAGATACTTTAAATCTAACTGATGACAAACCCGAGCTCTTATTCGGCCCCAAAATAGAAGGTGAATACCAAGAAGGAACTGTTTCTCCTTTCTATGTGAGTTTGAACATATGGGACAAGATATTACATAATACCATGTTAGATTCTGGTGCCTCCCATAACCTCATGCCTAAAGCAATCATGGAAAACCTGGGACTAGAGGTAACTCAACCTTACAAAAACCTATACTCCTTTGACTCAAGTCAGGTCAAATGTTTAGGTCTAATAAAGAACCTGGGTTTTGCTTTAACACAACTACCAGCAAAAAACCTAGTCATGGATGTAGTAGTGGCCGATATCCCTCCTAAGTATGGAATGCTACTATCAAGGGCGTGGGCTGCCAAAATACAAGGTAACCTTCAAATGGATATGTCATTCGCTACCATCCCAGTTTTCAACCAGACTAGGAGATTATACTGAGAGAATCACATGAAATACATGGTTAGCAACCGGGATAAGCCAAACAACACTCCCATTTATTCCATTCATTCCAATTTAGATTCTTTTATCTTATAAAATGAAAGTGGTATAAACAAGCAGATAATAGAAAATGAAGAGGTTTTCAAACCATCAAAAACACATTTCCCATTACTGGATGTAGAGACTAATGACCAAAGCTCCAAGAAACCTAAAAAACAGCTTAGTATCATGTATGAAAAGGAAGCTCTTTGGAGTATAAGCTTTGACGGTTCTTGTGGAAAAACTAGTTCGGGGGCTGGCATTTCGATACACAATATTAATGAAGGTCATTATTTCAGGTTAGAGTTCCAATGTACTAACAACATTGAAAAATATGAGGCCCTTCTCCTTGGTCTGTACATACTTAAGGACTTAGGTGCCAAGAAAGTGTCAGCCCAGGGAGATTTAGAACTTGTAATCAGGCAAATCAAAGGTGAATATTCAGCAAAAAAACCAAGAATAAGAGAATACAGGAATGCAACTTTAGACATCCTCAAAACATTTGAGAAGTATGAACTCACTTATGTTCCTAGAATTCAAAATAGCCTAGCAAATGAGCTCGCCTTTGCTACAAGCAATGGCCAAGTACCATGTTTAAGTGAGCAATATAATATTCAGGTCAAACATCACCCTATAGTACCAGATAATATTGACCATTGGAAAATATTAAAATATGACGATCAAATTGATGATTTCTTACAATCTAAGAATGAATTTGAAATAAGCAAAACAGACTTAGAAAATGAAGAAAAGAAACCTGGCAAAAATCAAGATCAAGAGCCAAATTTACCTTCTTGGACAGATGTAAACTTGGTCAATCATTCATATGAAAATGATATAGGAGAGGACATGGACCAAAGGGAACTTGAAGTTCTGCACTGTGAAAATGACACCATACCCAGAGGGCTTGCGCCTTTGGAAGAATTATTTGACTTTAACGACATGGCCAAAAAGCCAAAAATGGAATCTACCGAGGTCGACATAGAAGAATATAACATAGGAAGCCCAGAAGAACCAAGAAAGATAAAACTATCCAAAACCCTCCCTCCTCACATAAAACAAAGGTACATAAATTTTTTTAAAGAATTTAAAGATGTGTTCGCATGGGGATACCAAGATTTGAAATCATATGATACCAGCATCATTCAACATAAGATTCCCCTCAAAGAAAACCAGAAGCCTTTCAAACAGAAGTTAAGAAGAATAAACCCAGTATTACTACCGTTGGTTGAAAAGGAAATCAAAAAAATGTATGATGCTGGGATAATAGTGTCCCTCAGGTACTCTGAGTGGGTTTCAAATCTAGTATCAGTTAGGAAAAAAACTAGTGAGATCAGACTTTGCATTGATTTCCAAAACCTGAATAGATCCTGTTTAAAGGAAAATTATCCATTGCCCAAAATGGACCACATATTTCAAAAGGTAGTAGGTGCTAAAAGGATATCATTACTTGATGGCTTTTCTGGTTATAACCAAGTGCTGGTTTACCCCACTGATCAACACAAAACATCTTTCACCACACCTTGGGGCACTTTTATGTACGTTAAAATGCCCTTTGGAATGATGAATGTCAGCGCCACATTCCAAAGAGCCATGGACATAGCTTTCTCAGAAGAAATAGGTTATTTCATAGTCATATATCTTGATGATATTACGGTATATTCCAAATCATATGAAGAACACCTGGTACACTTAAGAAAGGTTTTTAACAAATGTAGAAAATATGGCTTATCCCTAAACCCCAAGAAAACACTTTCCGGTCTAGAAGAAGGAAAACTCCTAGGTCACATCATTTCGGAAGAAGGAATAAAAATAGAGCCCCAGAGAATCGAAGGCATATTGCAAATAAGTCACCCCAGAAACATAAAGGAGCTGCAATCCTTTATCGGAAAAATTAATTTATTGAGAAGATTCATCCCAAATCTTGCCGAACTTCTAAGAGATATCACGAATATGTTGAAAAAAGAGGTCAGGGTTAAATGGACTACAGAAGCCAAAAAATATTTTGAAATAGTTAAAAAGGCCCTGACTGAAACACCAGTATTGATAAGTCCTGATTTCACTAAATATTTTTACATTTTTTCATTTGCCTCAGAACACACAATAGTTGTCGTGTTGTTACAAAAAAACATAGCAGGGCAGGAGCAACCCATTGCCTTTTTTAGCAAATCCCTGAGAGATTCTCCCTTGAAATATAACATCATGGAAAAATAGACGTTTGCATTGGTAAAAGCACTGAAAGATTTCCGAGTTTACATCTTGCATTCTCATGTCATCGCTTTTGTTCCTAATACTGTTTTCTAAGACATACTAAACCAAGATCCCGATGGTAAAAGGGGAAAATGGATCGCTATCATCGTAGAATATGACTTAGAAATCCGACCTACCAAACTGATTAAAGGGCAAGGACTTGCAAGAATAATGGCTGAAACCAACCTCCAAGCTTTAGATATAAATTTCGTTGATACCTTAGAAGAACAGGAAGAATGCACAGCCCCTCATGTTGAACAAATGTTTCTAAATTCACCTTGGTATGCAGATATTCTTTATGTATTATTTTATCTAAATTCTCCTCCAACTTTATCAAAGACAAAAGCAAGATTTCTTAAACAAAAGTCTTTAAAGTTTTGCATTATATATGGTCTTCTGTATTGGAAAAATCCCACTAGTATGCTGCTTAATGTTTGCTCGAGTCTGATGCAGAGAAAATTATGCATGAAATGCATGAAGGGGAATGTGGGGGCCATCTTTACTGGAAAACCACAACAAAAAAAATCCTTAGAGCCGGTTATTATTGGCCTACCTTATTTCCTGACACTCACAAGCTAGTTATGACATGCCATAAGTGTCAAATTTTTGATGGCAAGAAAAAGCTTTTACCTTTGCCCTTACACCCCATCATAGTCGAAGGACCCTTCCAGCAATGGGGTCTAGATTTTATTGGGGAAATTCACCCTTCCTCATCTTCTCAACATAAATGGATCCTTACAGCCACTGATTACTTTACCAAATGGATAGAAGCCATACCTTCCAGGAACGCCACCGATTCAGTCATCATCAAGTTCCTAGAAACCAATATCCTATCTAGATTTGGCTGTCCTAGAAAGATCATTACAGATAACGCCGCTGCCTTCTCCTCCAAAAGAATGGTTGACTTCTGTTACAAATATCACATTTCATTAGGACATTCCACAGCTTATTACCCTCAAGGTAATGGTTTAGCCGAGTCCTCTAACAAAATCCTAGTCAACATCATCAAAAAACTTCTTGAACAAAATCAAAAGGCATGGCATGGAAAACTAGTACACACACTATGGGCTGATAGACTAACCACCAAAAAATCCATAGGTATGTCTCCTTACCAACTAGTTTATGGCATAGATGCCATTTTCCCAACATCTTTAGGGGTTCCAGTAATGAAGCTATTGCAGGAAGTTCAAATAGAAGAAAATGACATGCAAAGGAGGGTAAATCAGACTATCCATTTACAGCAAACAAGAGAAGAAGTTTACCAAAAGGCTCAGTTAGCGCAAGACAAAATAAAACAGATTTTTGACAGAAGGAATAAGGAAAAATATTTTCAGATTGGGGACAAAGTGTTAAAATTGGATTCTAGAAGAGAAGACAAAGGTAAACATGACAAGTTTGAAAATTTATGGAAAGGGCCTTTCATCATCAGCTCAGTCAGCAGAAACAATGCCTTTTTCCTGCAAGAACCTGATGGGACTGAAACTTTTGGAGGTCCTGTGAATGACAGGACATTAAAGCATTATTTTTGTCAAGAGCTCAAATTATAAAACACTTTCAATCAGTGTATATACCATTGTTTGAAAAATAGATAAAAAGCAGAAAAGTAAAAAACAATAGAAAAATAGAAAAGAGGGAGGTTTGAAAAATAGAAAGAAAGCCCCATGTTCAAAAAATAGTCATTCAGAAAGCACGCAAGTCTAAATGCTGCTACTAGTACTCAAATGCCTTGTTCAGTTATCTAGCCTAATCATAGTTGAACATGTTTTAAATTTATTTGCTGATAAGTTATTGAGTGGAAAAGATGGTCAACATTGTGTAATCTTGACTTATCAAAGAGAGTAGATTAGGAAAAGATACTGTTTCCACATGCCCAAAACAGAACCAAAGAGGGAAGAGAGGATGAAAAACAAATTGTGCATCCTAGCCCTGTTTTTCTAGATTTCATTTTTTGCAAAATAATATTTGTGTACAGCTTGTCCTTCATGCCGCAAGTACATGACAAATCAGACTGTCTAACCCTGATTTGATCATTTTAAATTTCATGTTTTAGATTAGAGAACAAAATCCTATTAAACAACTTAACCTTGACAGTTGATCTAGCATAGGTAGAGTAATGAAGGAGTTCATCAGCTTAATCTGAACTCCTGACAGATATAAGTGTAGAACTAGATAGGTTCATTTTTCAAAAAAAATATATATTGTCAAAAGGGTTGCTAGTCCAAATGCACCCAAAGGAAGAAAAAATGTTAGGAAAGATAGTGGGGTAGGTAGAAATATCATTGATGCTAATCATGCTGTCATTTTTCAGAAGTAGCATCAAGGAAGAATGAAATTTGCGCCAATGGATAAGGCACTGGTCTTCATAAGCCAAAGATCTGAAATTCTGGACACCTCCTGAAAAGGAGCTGCCCTCCCCAAATGGAGCCACTGTTAGTCATCAATATTTTTCACTTGTTGGTGATGACTAGTTGTAACAACCAAGTTTCCTAGCATCTGATCTAAAAAATTGTCAAAATTTCCAGCTGGAAGACACCCATAAACATTTTTTGCCCTCCTACTTTTTCAATCTGCCCATAACGAGATGAAACCTCATTATCAAGCCCTATCTAGCCTCAACCATACTAGCTTGTCCATCAGCCCCAAAGAAAACAGTCCAAATCTATCCAAAAAGTCTCCCCTAAGTTAGGTAGTGGCGCTTTAGGCATTTCTCCCTTGGCAAACTATCCGAAAAGCCAAAGAACCTCTATCTACTAACAGACCAGTCGCAACAGACCTTCTATTTTGCAAATAAAGTTGGTTATACCCTTAAGTCACGCCACTAATAAACCCTCAAGTCTCAAAAATACATGTACCATAGGTCAAACTGATTTTAGGTGGTTTTACAGTGTTTTAATGGCTCTTTCAAGAACAGAAGTATGCCAGCATTCCTAGAAGACAATATTTGGTTCCACATGAGAAGACAGTTTCTTCTCATGTGATTTTGAGCCTGGGATGCAACTACAGGGCAGAGAGTTGTTTCATTAAGCTCCTGCTATCACAGTCACAGCATGAAAAGGCAGTGAAAGGAAAAATAACACTGTTAAAAGCTGATGAAATGGCATCACTGAGAAAAAACCTCCTTCATCTATAAGCAGAGGGTTGAGGACTGAGAGCGCCTCCTTCATCTATAAGCAGAGGGCCGAAGATAAAGTTTGATTTTAAGAATTGCACTGACTGTAAGACAATTTTTTGAGTACAGCGAGACAACAACTGAGGGTCTCTGCATAAAAATGATGTTAAAGGCAGAGGCAAAGCAGTGGTTTTTTTTTTTAAATTGTTACATGAGTTTCACTGTTATTAAATTACTATGTGAAGCTAATGGGTTGATTATTAGTGAAGAAATATTGTTAAGCATATGGCCAAAGGAGTCAAACAATCTTGGTCTCAAAATGACTTCTGCCACCAAGTATAAAGGAAACCACTATAATTATGATCATCAAACATTCTTCATTAGGTTAAAACAGAGGTTTCAAGGAGACCAGGAATTTGTCAAAGAAGGCCTCCTTCATAAGCAAAGTAAAGGGGCTCACCATTGTTTGAGGATGAAAAGCGATTATGGCATATGGCAAATATTCCAAAGGGACTGTTATCAAAAAGGGTTGAAATGAATGAAAACCCATGTTTCTTGCAGACCTCCTTCATGGAAGAACAAAGGGGCATCTTTCCCTTGTTCACTTTTCAACTCTAGTACATCATCCCCTATTTTATCTCCTTAAAGCTGAAAACTGGATCATTTTGTCAATTTAAGGATAGTTAGTGGCTTTGGTGATGGAGACCTTTTGTAAACAGGATTTTCACTTACAGTTTCAAATAAGTTGTTTACCCACAGTCAAAAGAGAAGCTCAAATAGCACCTGCTAGCTCAATCAGTTTCAAAATGGGCATGACCACCTCCAAAGCATCAGGAGTAGACACTATCAGTTTAAGTTTCCAAAGTGTTAGTGTCGTTCTTGTCAGTCCTTCGTCAGAGATCAAAACTTTTTTAGCATTTCATTTTCTAGGTGTCTCGCTCGATTCACTCGGTTGCTTTCCGCTAGGGACATGCCATTGATTGATGGAAGGCCTTGTTACTCATTCCCCTCATACCTTATCTTGCTGGTTTAGGTCATTTACATCCCTGTTTGATGTCTGGGTTAGCAAGGAGTTAAGTTGGTGTTTAGGTCTAGGGTTTGCAAATTGTTGTTCTCAAAGTGCTTCAATAATACCTGCAGGCCGGAGAAAGGTTCAATAAGTTTCTTATTTCAAGAGTTTCATCATCAGTAATGCTCATGGATGATTCTTCTCCAAAACTCTGTTTTGGAGAAGAAATTGTCAAATTAGTAGTTTGTAATAAGTGTATTTTTAAAAGTCTTCCTTCATGAAGAATTTCAAATGCAGGACTTGGTCACCTTATTATCTTCAGTAGCTTCAGCATCCCTGCAAAAGACAACAAAGAGATTCATTATTCAGTCCAAGAGCAAAAACAAAGTTCATTGTAAGAAGTATCAAAGTCTTCAAATAGTGGGTTTGTAAGAAGCAGAATCAAATTCTCAACTATGTAAGGTAAATCCATTGTTTTCGCAACCCATCTGAATGTCAAAGATATCAAAGAAGCCAAAGTGAAATATGGAGGAGCGAAGTTGAGTCTAAAGGCAGGAATTATGGAGAAATCGTGTTTTGAAAGTGTAAGAGCAAAACTACGTTTGAAAGAGGCTGACTGTATATGTTAAGGTGCGCGCGGTGCATGGGAGGAGGGCAGGGCACACCCACGTAGCGCGACGCGTAGAGCGTTTTTTCACAGTGAAATTTTGCACTGGTGTGGCGCACTGAGCCGAAGTGGCGCACTGGGTGTGTGCGCGACGCACAAAGCCTCCAAGGCGAAAAATTTTAAAAATACAGTCACCTGGGAAATATACTAATGTTTTGTTGTTGTCTTTGACAACCTTGAATACATCTTTTAGTTCGAGGCGGTGAGGAGGGAATACTATCATGCCGTGAAAGTAAATTTCTTTTTTGCACCATGGATTGTTTGCATGTTTTGGACCATCGGCGTACCTCATGCCATAGCTAAATCCATTCATCTGGTTCTCTGGTGCATCTTCATGGCATCTGTATTTTTGCTGGAGCTCAAAAAATATGGACAGTGGCTTTCTAGAGGAAAGAGAAGGCTGTCCAAAGTGGTCAATCCTTCATCGCATCTATCAGTTGATGGGAACTTTGCGGGGGCACTACTGGCAGTGCAAGTGCAGTGGAAAGAGCCAGCAAATTTTTTCTGGGCAGTTGGGTTTGGACATCATATTGTGTCATTCGTCACTCTCTATCAAAGACTACCAACCAGTGAAGCTCTCCCTTAGGAGCTTCATCCTGTTTTTTTTTTCTCTTCATTGCCGCTCCTTGCACCACAAGCATTGCTTGGGACACTATCTCTAGTCATGTCGACATCATTTCTCGAATTTCCTATTTTATTGCTCTCTTCCTTTACATATCTCTGGTGGTGCGCGTCAATTTTTTCAGAGTGTTCAGATTTTCTATAGCTTGGTGTGCATACACATTTCCAATGACTGCAACATCAGTGGCAACCATCAAATATACGGAGGAGGTGAAGCACACTGCAACTATAGCACTGTCATTGGCGCTGTCCATTATTTCCTTTGTAATAGTTTTAACTCTATTTGAAGCAACAATTCTCCATGCCATTTCGGGTTCTCTATTCCCCAACGACTTTGCAATTGCAATACTCGTAAGTGCCATAAATCCAAAGTGCTCAAAGAGAGCAAGGGAAAGGTTGCAAATGCCGATTTGGGAACATCCTGCAAGACCTCCCATTGCAGCAATTCTTGGCGATCTGATGATCAGGATCCTCGTACAGAAAACTCACCAATGCATCGTGTGAGGTGAATGAAGACTTTTCCTTGGTTAATTTTGCAACCTAGGACACCTAGGATAAGGAAAGTATTGCGGATCTTGTTAAACAAATAGATATGTGTTCGCTGGTATTGCAGCTGGGATTGTTCATTTTTTCCATCATCAAAGGCAAAAATTCAAAACCATTTTTATTAAAAGTTAACTTTTATTCAAACGACAAAATGTAAATGGAAAGTCAAAGACCAAAAACCAAAATTAGAGTGAAGATATCTATCACAGCAGAGCAAAAGGATTCGATTGACTATTTTGGTCTTCAGTTGCAATTCCAAGGGTCTACTCTACAGTTTCCGCCTTTTTATTGGTCACCAGAAGGTCTCAAGTGAAAAATGTAACGTTGTTCTATCTTTAGAACAAATGGATGACTCTTTCTATTCTTGTTGAAACAACTCCTTATTTGTGTCGAGCTGTTTTCCCACTTCTAGGTTTATTTATTATAAGGGGAAATCATTTGTAAGAAGGGGGGAGAGTTCTAGGAGAAGTGTGGAGGAAAACTTCACTGTACAGTTTTTGACAGAGAATTAATGAAAGGTTGCAGCTCTGGTTCATGAGATCCCTGTGGTGTGAGTTTAGCAAATGTTTTTCTTTCGGTCTCATATGTATCTCGTTATGTTTTACTAGTCATTCATAATCATTTCTAGATGAATGCTTTTAAGTAATAAAGGTAGAATCTATTTCACTGCTCTGCCTTGGGAAAGTGTTCATGTTCTATGTTTTCTTCTATTGAAAAGGATTCATGTATTTATGCCCTTTTCACCCTCTTAACAATCTTTTCATTTCATATTATTTCAAAATCTAATTGCTAGACTTACTGCTTGTCTTGCCTCACGAAATAATCTGTGTCTTTGATTTAACTTCTCTGCTCATGCTGTTCCTTGGTCCCATACAGCTCAGAAAATCCAGCCTAAAAATCAAAATACTTCTTTCCTATTTATTTACTAGCCTAAAATCAGTATCCATTATAGGTCATCTCAAGCTCTATTGAAAATCATTTACTGAGTTGACCCGGAGAGAGCCCTCTCCTGTCCTCGTAGGGCTAGCTACGAGGCCGAGCTTGGTTTGATGTTATCTTGAGTTTTGCCTTCCTTCAGCCTAAGGCAGATTCGAGCACTAACATAGTGGCGACCATACTAGGGAAGAAAATGGTTTTCTTGTAAATGTGACACTTAACTTGTAGATCGTCTTGCCCCAGTACATGTATCAAGTTCAGATCTGATCGTTGATGGTGGACAACGATCATACCTAAGAAGGTTTAAATCATTCACCTGGTGACCCGATTCACTGAGAAATCCATAAATCAATCCTTCATGGTGACCCCACTGCAGGGAGATTAGATCAGTACCTTTAAGACTTTCAATATGGACCGGATTGCAAGAAGATACACTCCCATGAGCCGAGATCACATCCCAGGTTTTCCAAATAAAATGCCCAAGGTAGATTAGCTTCAGAATTTTCCTATGTTCAGAAATGTGGAAGGTAATGATGCTGCTCTTCATCTGGTGAAATTTCACATTCATGTGCATAAATTCAAAATCGATTTTCCTGAAGATTGTTTGATGAAAATGTTTATGGCTACTCTGGAAGATGAAGCCCGATCTTGGTATGAAAATTTGCCGCTTGCTTCTATTTATTGTTTAAAAGATTTTCATACAGCATTCTTTGAAAGGTATAAAGAATCCTGTCCATCCTTAATGTTAGTACAGAATTGTTGTGAACACATTAGTAATTTCATTGAAGATCTTGAGAATTGTTATGGGGATACTGATTTGATGGATGAGAAAATCATGGAAGCATTGTATGAAAATCCGTTACAGCAGCACACAGAAATCTCAGAGGATACTTGTCAAGATCAGCAGGTTGAATATTTCCATATGATTGAAGATCTATCCATAGAAGAAGACAGCATGTAGGGAAGTCAAGTTTCAATTGCAGATTGTAATAATGTCTAGTCAGCTATTCCAGATTCAGATTCAGATTGTGATGACCAAGAATACCTTGTGCTGAATTCCATAAATGAGAACTCTGCTGTTGAGATCATCTGGCATGAAGAAAACAGAGTTACAGGTCTAAATGCTCTCATCTCATCAGAACAGAGTCTTCATGAAGAGGTAATCCGGTCATTTTATGAAAAACAAGATGAGATATTCGTTCAAGTAAGTGAAGAAGTTCTTTTGGATGAATTTATGGTAGATGATAAAAATGATAGTGTTGGGTTTCAAGAATCATCTGAAGTTTCTTTTCTTATGATTGATGAATGTAATGAGAAACATGATAATCTGGCTGTGATATCATATGAACATGATCCAAGATATATTCAGACTACAGAAAATTAGATCATTCAGGATTCCCTTTCATATTCTTCTTCATATGTCTCATGTTTTGAAATGTTTTTTCAAGAGGAGATATGCTCATCTACTTGTTTAGAATTCTTTGAAGACCAGGAACATACTTTTACTGAAGTACAGTATGAAGGAAGATCAGAAGCAGGAGAAAAAGACGCTTTGTCCCTTCAGCAGGAGGTAAATATTCATGTTTTTCAGGATCCATTGGCAAATCTGTTGCAGTCAGCAGTGAAGGTGATTATTGCAGTATTCAGTGATGAAGGAGATCATGGTCAATTATGTTTTTGGATGCCCAGTTACCAGTATTTATTGTTGACCAGGAGATCTAATCGAGAGAGTCAATCAAGAAGGCATCTGCTTGATTGGTTACATTGGAAGGCCCACTATACATAATTGTACATATTTCATCAGTATGTAGGTGGTTGTCATCATGATTTCAAATCTTGATGGACTGCTGCCTTTTTAAAAAAAGCTTTGTAAATTTCTGTTTTAAGTTCAGGTTTTAGTCATTTTGAGTTAGTTTGCTAGAGTCAAGTTTTTTCAGTCATTTCAGTTTGCATCGAGTTAGTTTGAGTCAAATAAATTCAGTCAATAAATTGAGTTATCAGTCTTTTGTCGTCTTTTCGAATAATGGATTCCGTAGCCCAATGGACGAAGGCACTAGTCTGCTCTCCCAAAGATCTGCTGTTCTTGGCACCTCCAAGGAGCTACCATCCCCATTGGAGCCAATGTTAGTGTCGGTCTTGTCAGTCCTCCGTCAGAGATCAAAACTCTTTTAGCATTTCATTTTCTAGGTGTCTCGCTCGATTCACTCGGTTGCATTCCTCTAGGGACATGCCATTGACTGACGGAAGGCCTTGTTACTCATTCCCCTCATACCTTATCTTGCTGGTTTAGGTCATTTACATTCCTGTTTGATGTCTGGGTCAACAAGGAGTTAAGTTGGTGTTTAGGTCTAGGGTTTGCAAATTGTTGTTCTCAAAGTGCTTCAATAATACCTGCAGGCCGGAGAAAGGTTCAATAAGTTTCTTATTTCAAGAGTTTCATCATCAGTAATGCTCAAGGATGATTCTTCTCCAAAACTCTGTTTTGGAGAAGAAATTGTCAAATTAGTAGTTTGTAATAAGTGTATTTTTAAAAGTCTTCCATCATGAAGAATTTCAAATGCAGGCCTTGGTCACCTTATTATCTTCAGCAGCTTCAGCATCCCTGCAAAAGACAACAAAGAGATTCATTATTCAGTCCAAGATCAAAAACAGAGTTCATTGTAAGAAGTATCAAAGTCTTCAAATAGTGGGTTTGTAAGAAGCAGAATCAAATTCTCAACTATGTAAGGTAAATCCATTTTTCACAACCCATCTGCATGTCAAAGATATCAAAGAAGCCAAAGTGAAATATGGAGGAGCGAAGTTGAGTCTAAAGGCAAGAATTATGGAGAAATCGTGTTTTGAAACTGTAAGAGAAAAACTACGTTTGAAAGAGGCTGACTGTATATGTTAAGGTGCGCGTGGCACATGGGAGGAGGGCGCGGCGCACCCACGCAGCGCAACGCGTAGAGCGTTTTTTCACAGTGCAATTTTTCACTGGCGCGACGCACCAGGTGTGCGCACGATGCACAGAGCCTCCAAGGTGAAAAATTTTAAAAATACAGTCACCTGGGAAATATACTAATGTTTTGTTGCTGTCTTTGACAACCATGAATGCATCTTTTAGTTCGAGGCAGTGAGGAGGGAATACTATCATCCCGTGAAAGTAAATTTATATTTTGCACCACGGATTGTTTGCATGTTTTGGACCATCGGCATACCTCATGCCATAGGCAAATCCATTCATCCGGTTCTCTGGTGCATCTTCATGGCATCTGTATTTTTGCTAGAGCTCAAAAACTATGGACAGTGGCTTTCTGGAGGAAAGAGAAGGCTATCCAAAGTGGTCAATCCTTCATCGCATCTATCAGTTGATGGGAACTTTGCGGGGGCACTACTGGTAGCGCAAGTGCAGTGGAAAGAGCCAACAAAGTTTTTCTGGGAAGTTGGGTTTGGACATCATATTGTGTCATTCATCACTCTCTATCAAAGACTACCAACCAGCGAAGCTCTCCCTCAGGAGCTTCATCCTGTTTTTTTTTTCTCTTCATTGCCGCTCCTTACACCGCAAGCATTGCTTGGGATGCTATCTCTAGTCATGTCGACATCATTTCTCGAATTGCCTATTTTATTAATCTCTTCCTTTACATATCTCTGGTGGTGCGCATCAATTTTTTCAGAGTGTTTAGATTTTCTATAGCTTGGTGTGCATACACATTTCCAATGAATGTAGCATCAGTGGCAACCATCAAATATACGGAGGAGGTGAAGCGCACTGCAACTATAGCACTGTCATTGGCGCTGTCCATTATTTCCTTTGTAACGGTTTTAACTCTATTTGCAGCAACAATTCTCCATGCCATTTCGGGTTCTCTATTCCCCAACTACTTGGCAATTGCAATACTCGTAAGCGCCATAAATCCAAAGTGCTCAAAGAGAGCAAGGGAAAGGTTGCAAATGCCGATTTGGGAACAGCCTGCAAGACCTCCCATTGCAGCAATTCTTGGCGATCTGATGATCAGGATCCTCGTACAGAAAACTCACCAATGCATCGTGTGAGGTGAATGAAGACTTTTCCTTGGTTAATTTTGCAACCTAGGACACCTAGGATAAGGAAAGTATTGCGGATCTTGTTAAACAAATAGATATGTGTTCGCTGGTATTGCAGCTGGGATTGTTCATTTTTTCCGTCATCAAAGGCAAAAATTCAAAACCATTTTTATTAAAAATTAACTTTTATTCAAACGACAAAATGTAAATGGAAAGTCAAAGACCGAAAACCAAAATTAGAGTGAAGATATCTATCACAACAGAGCAAAAGGATTCGATTGCCTATTTTGGTTTTCAGTTCCAATTCCAAGGGTCTACTCTACAGTTTCCACCTTTTTATTGGTCACCAGAAGGTCTCAAGTGAAAAATGTAACGTTGTTATATCTTTAGAACGAATGGATGACTCTTTCTATTCTTGTTGAAATAGCTCCTTATTTGTGTCGAGCTGTTTTCCCACTTCTAGGTTTATTTATTATAAGGGGAAATCATTTGTAAGAAGGGGGTGAGTTCTGGGAGAAGTGTGGAGGAAAACTTCACTGTACAGTTTTTGACAGAGAATTAATGAAAGGTTGCAGCTCTGGTTCATGAGATCCCTGTGGTGTGAGTTTAGCGAATGTTTTTCTTTCTGTCTCATATGTATCTCGTTATGTTTTACTAGTCATTCATAATCATTTCTAGATGAATGATTTTAAGTAAGAAAGGTAGAATCCAGTTCACTGCTCTGCCTTGGGAAAGTGTTCATGTTCTATGTTTTCTTCTGTTGAAAAGGATTCATGTATTTATGCCCTTTTCACCCTCTTAACAATCTTTTCATTTCATATTATTTCAAAATCTAATTGCTAGACTTACTGCCTATCTTGCCTCATGAAATAATCTGTGTCTTTGATTTAACTTTTCTGCTCATGCTGTTCCTTGGTCCCATACAGCTCAGAAAATCCAGCCTAAAAATAAAAATACTTATTTCCTATTTATTTACTAGCCTAAAATCAGTATCCATTATAGGTCATCTCAAGCTCTATTGAAAATCGTTTACTGAGTTGACCCGGAGAGAGCCCTCTCCTGTCCTCGTAGGGCTAGCTACGAGGCCGAGCTTGGTTTGATGTTATCTTGAGTTTTGCCTTCCTTCAGCCTAAGGTAGATTCGAGCACTAACACAAAGGGTGAAGCTACCTCCTTCAAAGTGTCAAAGAAAACCTCACATAACACAATGTGTCTTTCCACAGGTATCCTTTTTTCAATGAGAAAAACACTAAGTGATGTTGATATTCAAAAGATGTTTCTCTTTCTATTCATAAAGGCCTTTTTTCAAACTTGTCAAAGTGTCAGCAAATGAACCACACAAAGGCAAGAGGTGGTGAAGGATATAGAATTCGCAACTAAGTTTTTCCCCAGTAAAAAAGGGCAGTATCATTCAAAAGGAACACCTACAGTCATTCACTTGGCTCAGCGCTGTATTCCTTTCTACAGTACAGATATCAAAAGGAAACAATATCTCATTCCTTAGTGAGAAACAATGAAAAGAGTTTGGCCCTTGAATGATTTTCTTATAAGAGGAAAGAGTCATATCTACCAAAACTGGCCAAATAGCATGCACATCCTTTTTGCCAACGTTATTTAAATTGTGGACCCCTTATAGCACGTTCAAAGTCATTTTGGTTTTGTTTTCAAATAAATAAAGGCAGTGGTTTTAAAGAAAGAAGCCTTCAAAACCCTCACAAATCAAACTCAAGGGTCATTGACTTTTGCGTTCAAAAGAGGATAAAGGAACCGTTGCAAGCCCATTTGAAGTTCTCAAAACACAAGCAACACTTCCCTTTGCTGTTCCCTAGACCGAAGAAGGAATTTTCGAGCAAATTTGCAAAAATTTGAAGCTTGGAGACCACGCGGAATCCCTGGAAAAGTGTGCAGCACATTCACGAGCGATTTTACGAAGAGGTTACACTGTTGTGTGGCGTACCTATAGCGGCGTGCCTGTAGGTGCCGGTCATGACTGCCCATCATTGACCTGGCACCTTTCTATTGCACGACGCCTTCCCTATTCAACGTGCCGCACATATTTCAAACAATCAAAATGCCTCCAAACAAGTCCTGAAGCTGCTCAATTCCTAAAGCAAAGCCCACCATCGATCTTCAAGGTATTTTGTTTGCCTCCTTGCTAAATTCAAGCTGTTAAGTGGTGGCGAAAAAATGAAACTAATGGTGTAAATCAAGGTGATTTGTGAATTTTTCGAAGAAAGTTGTTACAGTGGGAGAACAATGGAAGGTTCATTTTAGCTTCAAAGAACCTAAACTGCCCTAAAAAGTGCTAAAACCTCACACTCCCTGCAAGACACAATAAACACCATTTTAGTGGTTTTGTCAAGTATTGAGGGTATCATAACTCTGGTTTTTAAAATTCCATGGTTATAGATATTGTCATCAGAAATCGGATTATCCACGGTATCATAGAAGACAAGTCTTCTATGATACCATGGATAATCTGATTTCTGATGACGGTATCCTAACTGTTTTAGCCAAAAACCATAAACTTTGTCAGCTATATGTATTAGTGAAAACAGTGGTAAGGAGGGTTGAACTTTTGTTTAAGGTCCGAAATTTCTGTGGTTGTCATTGCTTGACATTGACATAGTGAAAGTGGTGGGTTTATGATGATGTCAAAAGGCCAAAAAACTACCCTCAATACAGTGCTAAAAGCATAAACCAGCAAGTCAAAATATACACATTAGTGGAGGTTTGTAAAATTGTTTGAGGTGCCTAAACTGTGATAGGGCAAAACCATAAACTCTGTCAGCTATAGTGTAGTGGTGAAAGCAGTGGTAAGAAAGGTTGAAATTTTGTTTAAAGTCCGAGTAACAACAGTGATCATACATAAATGACTTTGTTACTTTAAAAAGTCCTCTATGTGTGGTGAAAAGAAAAATCAGCGGTACCTCTTTATCCATGAAATAGATTGTAGTGAGTGAAGCTGTTATTACAATTTGAAGGTGTTTTGTCAAACTCTGTGTGAGAAACAATGAAGTACAAAAAGGGTGTTTTCGATTGGGAAGAGTGTTTTTCCTCTGTATAAATACAAGGCTGTCTTGTTTTCATCAAAACATAAAGGATCTTTGTAAACATACCCAGCCATGGTAACATTTTCACTATGTGCTTGCTATTTTGATAACTTTGGTTGATTGGCATACAAAGGGAGACAAAAAGTGTTTTGGAAGGAGCAGAGAGTTTTGTGTTAAAGAGTCATTTCACATAGCATTTGAAGAAGTCTGCCTTGGTCAAACAATGACTAACCAAGAAGATAGATTTGTGTTTGAGAAAGTATTTTAAAAACCATTTTGAGGCACCTTGGTGTTGCAGAGAGCATTCAAAACAAGATGCCTCCCAGGCAGGATAGTAGGAGTGGATTGCATAAGAGATTTGAGCCTATTTCCACTGAAGAAGTGAATGCCCACCCATTAGTATTGTTCAATTTCCATGAGGTTGGGTGTTTATATTTTTGTCAAACAGTGCAAGAGGTGAAGAGATTTTATCCTTTGACATACCTTTGCGCTTTGAGGTTTCAAGACAAGCATTTCCAGCTGGCAGGCCTTGATTTCAAATTCTCTCCAAGGTCCATCTCCAAGGCCACTAAAATCCCCTATATTGGGGAGAAATGGTTTAAGCAAATCCATTTGGACTTAGAAGATTCCAAACCCTTTCTAAAGCCTGAGCACAGAGATTCATGTCCTTCTATTTTCCCCTTCTCATATATTTTGGCCAGCTACGCCCCCCTCATGAAAATCATCATGAAATACTTTACTTGTGAGGGAAGATTTTCCCAAATTTATGCATATCACATTTGACTGCTCATGCATTTCACTAGGGCCAAATTGCTAAATCTTCCTTTCTTCTTACACAAGAGCATTGAGAAAATGGCATCCACTTTTCAGAAGAAGCCTCCTTCACAGTAAACAACATGTCTCTTCCATCACTCTCGCATAAAAGTCATCATTCTTCATCAACTTGAAAAGAGGGAGGTCTCTTGGGATACTTTCATCACCCATCCGGATTTCTCCACTGTCCCTCCAGTTCATACATCCCCTACACCTCCTACTCATCATCCCGCGCCTTCTTCTAGCAGACCTATTCAAAAAAAGCTCAAGTTCACCACAGAACAAACAAAGGAGCTTGAATAAGGAGAAGAGAGTGACCATGAGGAGGAAGAAGGACATGAGCAGGAAGAGGAAAGTGACGATGAGCAGCAGCAAGGGGATGAAGAAGAAAGTGTTGAACAATAGCATCTCAGTGAGGCAGAACAGGAGCAGCATGAAAATGATGAATAGGAGCAGCATGAAGATGTTGAACAATGGTATGAGAGTGATGAACAGGGGAAGCCAAAAGATGCTGAACAGGAGCAGCATGAAAGTGCTGAACAGGAGCAGCATGAAGATGTTGAACAAGGGTATGAGAGTGATGAACAGGGGCAGCCAAAAGATGTTGAACAGGAGCAGCATGAAAGTGATGAACAGGGGCAGCCAAAAGATGACACACAGTAGCTACAGCAGTATGAGCAGGGGCAACGTCAGGGTGAAGAATAGCAGCCTCCTCAAGAGGAAAGACAAACTAAAAAAGAAGAGGGGCATCAGGATAAAAATTTGCAGCACAGTGAGGAGGACAACCCTCAAAGGGAGATGCAAAAAGACAGCCTAGGCATCCATCAAGAGAGCCAAGACATTGGAAAAAATGAAGGGCAAAGTGACAAGGGTAAAGAGCCCATGGAGCATGTGCTAGCTGCCTCTCCAAGGCAAGGGGCCATGCTCTCTTCTCTGAAAATGGACAAGCCCCGGAAAGCAAAGAAAAGGGTGCCTAGAGTCGTAACTCCAAATGTGACTAGGGCCCTCCAAAGCAAGGGAAAATTGCCAAAGAAGCCCATGGTCAAATTGCCTAAGAGGAAGAGTACCAGAAGAGCCACCCAAAGCAAAGGGAAGGGAAAGGAAGAGAGCAGTCATGAACAGGAAAGGGAATTCGACATCATCCAAATCCAAAGTGATGATAGTGATAATGAAGCCCGGATCCTAGAAAATATCTTGATCCATAGAGAAAGAAAAATTGATGCCTTTAAGGCTGATCTTCATAGAGCTAGGAATTTCAATCAATATTTGCAAATTCAAAACAAGAAGATGAGTGTCCATATGGCTGTTTATGAGACACGGGCAATCAAATACAAGAAGGAGGCCTCCAAAGCACAAGTGAGGTTGGAAGAACTCATGGGTGAGTTCGATTAAAGTGAAGGAAAAGATCAGCCTAGGCGAAAGAGGCCAAGAACCATGGGGCTTAAAAAGGCCCTTGTGAAGCAAAAAGAAGAAGAAAATGCCATTCTCCAATCTACCCCTCTCACTGCATTGTTCGAACAAGAGATAGAGAAAAATCAGGAGGCATGGCTTGAGATATTTAATGATCACTTGGAGAGGAAATTGGAGAAGGCAAACAAGGACTTGGACCTTCAATGGAGGATGACGGGGCATTATAAAAAGCTAAATCAGTTTGTCCGGCGGAAGTTGAAGGCTACTCAAGAAAAACTCAAGGAGGCCAAAGGGAAGCGCCTGGCACAAAAATTGAGGAAAAACACCTCAAGACTCCAAATCTTGGCCTCTTCTTCACAACATGTTGCTGAAAACCCTTGAGGGTCATGCTCGCCAATTTTGGGCGAAATTTGACATATTTTGGTTTTTTGTCATTTTTGGGTTTTTTGCCAAAACTCATGGGCATCGCCATTTCAGTTTGGGGCATAATAAAAGGATGATAATGGTATCATTGGATGCCATAATTTTATGAGCACATACTCAACAATTTTTAGGACATTTGAAGATCATTTTCTCCCCCAAAATGGTGAAAAATGCTCGCTTTTTCTACACTCTGCCTGGTTTATCAACAAGGCTTATTTTTTGGGTTTTTTCACATTGGCCTATTTTTGGAGAACTTCTAGTCGTCAGTTAGGAGAAAACTGAACATTTTCAGAAATTAGACACTCATAGCTTTCCAACGAGCTATCATGAGCCTCATTTAGACATCGGGAAGGCTTCCAAAAGTTGTCGGCAAGTCAGGGGACCTTTTGCTGATGTATTTTTTGAGTATTTTTGTAAAAATTTAACCTTTCAAAACTGCTTTTTCCTCATGTGCGTTTAGCTATTTTTGTACATGAGAAGTTATGAAAAGTCAATTTATTTCCCTCTTTTAGCATTTTTTAGATATTTTATGAGATATTTTGTGCCTTGGGCTTTGCAAAGCCTCAAGGAAAAAATAAGATATTTTGGATAGGCCAATGAGATTGCAAGTTGAACTAAGAGGTTTTCCTCACTTGGGCCTATATATTCCAAAGGCTTTCATTGTAAACAGGGCTGAACTTGATGAAGAGAAGCAATATATGGTCATATAAGATTTGGAAAAAATAATTGTCTCATGCTTTTGGATAGTCTCTTGGATGTTCTTGGATGATAAAAGAGGATTGTTGTTGGATTCCATGACTTGGTAGAATGGTATAGTGTCTCTCTCTTTGTTTTGTTTGCTAATTTTCATTCATAAATCCATGTTGTTGCTTGCTATAGGACAGTAGAGATCAAATTTGAGACATGCCCTTGGAGGCACCTCAAATTTCTTGTTTCTTCATAGCTTCCAAGTTTTCTTCATTCTTAGTCACATTAAAGAATTCTTGATTGCTCTTTAATATCTAAAGGATATTGTTGTTTGTTTCATTCATGGTTTTATGCATGCTAAGTATGATTTACGGTATGCCTTGCTTACTCATGGCTAGCCATAGCTCCATCCATGAAATTTCTCTTTGACTGATTAGATTTTCATTTGTTGAACCAAGGAGGTCTTGTTCTGATCTTGCCCTTTGCCTAAGACTATGCAATCTTGTTTTCAAAGTGCCCAATAACTTGAAGTACTGTGTTTAGGCATTCCGACATAGTGATTTGAGTTGTTTGTCTGTCTTAAGTGTATTTCCCCAAAGTCTTATAGCTATTTCCCAAAGTTAGAGAGTTATATATCTCTATGCATGGCTTGAATGTTTATTTCTATGTATTGATTAGCTTATAGTTACATTTCTCATGATTAATGGTTTGCCCTACCATGTTTATGTCAGCTATTAAACTAGTTATGCTTGAAATCCTTTGTTGTTCACAAACTTGATGTCCATCTTACTCCATTTTTCCCAAAGACCCTTTCTACCTCGAATCAAATCGGCCCTTCAACAACCTTGTATCACCATCTGATAGCTTTCTTGACCTCTTCGACCCCATAGCCCAGTTGATCTGACATCTTTTTACCTATCTTATATCTTTGATCAGTTTCATCCCTCACAACCTAAAAAGAAAAACCAAAAAACCTACTTCATAACTAGCCTAAAATCAGAACACAATAAGAAAACACACAGATATCCCTTACAGAAATAGAGAGAGCCCTCTCTGAGTCCAGGAAGGCTAGGTCCTTGGGCTCCAAAGATTGGTTTGATGTTACACTGTCATTTGGCTTGCCAATCAGCCAAATCACGTGACCCTAACACGTAAGCGGTATTCCCCATTTGGATGCGATCAATGTCATAGGCCGACACGTGGCCTTGAGCAGTTTTGAAAACCCACTCTCATCGCGAGTTAACGATCGTGCAACTAACTTGTGCGATATCCAGTTGGATCGTTGGATCGTCAAGCCCAGAGCGACGTATTATCCACCGTTGGATGTGGAAAGGCTGCTAGCACTGGGCCCTAGGCGTATATATGTCAACTATTGTTGTCCTAACTAAGGTTCAACAGAGGTATTAATATTTCACGGTCGAATTATGTTCATAAGAATTGGAACGCCCACAATTCATAACAAATATTGGAGATTTACTGTCCTATTTTAAAGTTTCATTTTTTTTAAAAATTGAACCTGTCGTCGGTATACCGACGCTTTGTAAGTGTCGGTATTCTGACGCCTTATAAGCGTCGGTCTTCCGACATTTTGAACAATTTCCATTTTTTTCAGTCTTGTGACGTCCGTCGATATTGCGACAATTCTTCCTGGCGTCGGTATTGCGACGCTTTTGGAAAGCGTCGGTATTGCGACGCTTCTGGAAAGCGTCGGTCTTGCGACACTTTTGCAATGCACCGGTCTTGTGACACTTTTGTATGGCGTCGGAATTGCAACAGTTTAGAAACGTTGGAAGAGCGACAGTATAAAGACGTTGGAAGAGCGACGTTCAAAACGTCGGACCACATTTTGTCGGAATTACGACAGTTCTTCCTGGCGTCGGTATTGCGACGCATTTGGAAAGCGTCGGTATTGCGACACTTCTGGAAAGCATCGGTCTTGCGACACTTTTGCAATGCGTCGGTCTTGTGACACTTTTGTATGGCATTGGAATTGCGACAGTTTAGAAACGTCGGAAGAGCGACAGTATAAAGACGTCGGAAGAGCGACGTTCAAAACGTCGAACCACATTTCATCGGAATTGCGACACTTTACAAACGTCGGAAGAGTGACGGTTTGGGAAACATCGGAAGAGTGACGCTTGTTTGGAAGTGACGGAAAAAGTGTCAGTATTGTGACACTTTGTCAAGGCGTCAGAATTGTGACGTTATGGCGAACCATGTTTTGTCTGTCCTCGAACTGTCACTCTTGTGACGACTATGTGTCGGATTAGCGACGAAGTTGCCATCAGAAATTGGGCCAAACTTTCTAGTGCTACTTTTACAAGTCAATACACCATATAAGGCCAGAGTAATAACCCTTAACACTTAATATCATAACCTTATACCATCAGATCTATCCAATAATCATTCATATAAACCCAAACACAGTTGCCTAAGAAATCTAATTGCATAAAATACATGAATCGGAAATAAGATGCAGGAACATTCATAACATAAATAGTAGATGCAATTTAGACTCAAATATCTTCAACAAAATTCCTTTATTAATATCATTTCAGATCCTTCATACAAAACCCTTCAACAACCCGTGCACATAGCTAGCAGGGTATGCACACATCAGGACTAAGGTCTCCACACACACAACCAGCAGGAGACTTCTACCATTACAAATCCGCACAAAAATCACAAAGTATTCAAATATATCATCCACGTTCAAAATTATCCAAAACTTGACTTCTTAGACTCGATATAGACTTCTATTTATACTATTAGCCTGCGCTACTCTATGGTCTGCATACAGTGGTTTACGACCCCTTGATATACCATTTTTACCCATTAAAACTCATGAGAGGATTTGACCCACCCCAAAGCCCCTCCACATGACTAATATATTACAAAATATATCAAAATTGGTCCTTCAGACTTAGAGGACCTTGCTCCAATAGGACCCCAACACAATCTTGTGACTCGTCCCAAGTCATACTGGCACTGGATTCTTCATTTTGTTCTGGAGCTCCTTGATAGTAGTTGAAAATGGTGCCAAGACACCCACACTTTGGTCCACTACGCTTTGCATAGTCTCCACCATATTCTGTGAATTCAACCCTTCTGTGGCCAAAGTTACGCTCTACAAATTCTGTTTTAGGTTACAGACTCTAATATCAAGGTCGTGGGATAGCTTCATGGCCTCGTCGGCCCTTGGCTTCATGTGATTGCTAAGGAGTTGTTTCTTGTGGAAGATCTCCTAAACCTTATCCCACAACACATGGATAGTCTGAAGGCATGTCATTCGCTGAGCAGGGAGAAATGTAGGCAAGTCCTCCTGCTCTTTAGCGTGCAGCTCCTAGGTAATTTTCTTGACTAATGGATCTGTTTGCACATAGGTCCATAGTCTCATGGTGGTCTTGAGAAGCTTTGAACCCTTATCAACATTGGCGGAGATGATATAAAATGCTACCTTTACTAGAGCAGCCCATTGATCTCAGGCTTCAGCTTCACTTGTAATGCAACAATTTGCTGCTCAAAATCAGCCTTGAATGTCTGAATCTCGGACCTGGAAGCTTTGAGTGTTGCGACAAGGTTCTCAATTGTTGCTTATGGTGCGACCGATGCCAGTATGGATACGTCAGGTATTTCTCCACTTAATCAATTAGTGAAGCTCTCTAGATCAGTGTGCTGAGCTACGACTGCTTGTTGCACTATTTGAGCCTAGATAGATTATCCTGTCTTTGTAGTTGCAATCTGCTCGGCTTCACTAAGTTGTTGTTGTGCACACACCTCTATGCTCTGTAGTTATATTGATGTGAATATGTGGACAACATGTAGCTGCCCACTTGGCAGCTTCGCAAGGTCTACGCTGTCCTCGGGGCAAGTTTCTACCTGCACGCACAAATCTTCTTGTTCCATGGACACTGCTGCACTCGGGAAGGGGAAGATTATGCTCTTTGTAGTCATGACGATCGAAACGGATGGCAGGCTCGCTTGCACCGAACTTGCTTGTCTAAAATCACTTGTAATGTATCTATATTCAATTGTAGAACATGAAAAATTTATTGCAAGGCTTCCACTACGGCCTTGTACTGTGTCTCCATAGAGTTCCATCGGTCCTCCAATGATGAAGAAACTATGTCGGCAATCTTGTCGAGGTCCTCTTCTATCAGAGTAACCTATTCCTCTCCTCCCAAATTGGACCCTTTCTGCTTCTTACGTGGCCATTTATATGTTTCTTCACCTCACTTGGTGCCGCGTGGAGAGTCATCACCATCCCCATTAAGGCCATCCAACCGTATGAGGTCCACCTCCTCCTGGTCCCTTCCTAACTCTTGATATTTTTCCTTTTCGGCATCTGGCTCCTTCTCTACGTCAGCCCCACTATATTTTTTGCTAGTCTTCTCAGCATCTGTCTGTGTGCATAGCTCTGTTGTGTCCTTTGGAGTCGTATCTTTACTAGAAGTGTATGGTGTAACAGGCTGGGTGGAGCCAAGCCTGATCTTCCATTCATTCGGTCATGTCGCCATGACCTAGTCAAATTCCACCTTTGTGACCATATAGGGCAAGGTGTACCAATTTGAGTCCTTGGGCACTTTAATCTACATGTTGTACATGATCACCCAAAATTCCACGACGCTTTTTTACTTCTCATGTACTGTCGAGGAGAGTCGTGGTCTGGAATGGATGGCTTGAGCCAGCGCGCCTTCAAAAATTACCCAAAAATTTTTATTTTCTTCAACTCGCCGGGAGTTGGATGAGTCCCATAAGTTCGTGTAACATTCCCCCTCGCATACGCTTGGATCAATCTTAGGGAGGGCTGCATCAGCTAGGGTCTCCCATGCCACCAGCGTAATTAGCATCATAAGCCATGAGTAGTAGAACTTCTTCCCCAGTTCCTATGCCTTGCGCACATTTTCCAAAAACTCTTCGCACAAAAACTGCGACCAGTTATACAACATCCCGTTTTCACATTTCCCTGCCAAGGAAATGACATATGCGGGGAATTTTTTCAGTCGGCACTTCCTCATAAGCTTGCATCTGAGGATGAGGGTGCCCAGACGGATCGTCGGGTCAGTGATGGTCTAGACCAGAAAGCCCTGCTTATCTCGTCCCACCTTGAATTTGTTCTTCACATCCATCACCGCTTTCAGCTTGTTTCTCTTATCAAATCCATTCATTGAATGGAGCCCCTTATTGGGCAGGGTGGTGATCCATTGGATCAGTGTGGCATCTATAGGAATTCGCCCTTGAATCCACAGGGAGTCCTCATGGACTAAATCTAGCAGTTCGCACACGCAGATGCTGGTGATCGGGTACCATCTAAAATGTGGGATCCTCAGTAGATTGAGGACTCCCGTGTTCTACATCCCACATGCCCAAGGCATTTGTTCTACCTTTGGTACATAGTCATACAACACCCATTCCAAGTACTTTTTGGTGCAAGCTTAGGGAATGTTGCTTCATTGGCTAATTCATAATCATAAAACTTAATTTGTGGAATCTTGATGTAAATTTCTCAAACTAGAGGGACATCTTGAGGGATCAAGGGCATCTGTAGGTATTCCCGAAAAATATCGATGTTTAGCGGCTTGTGGACAGAGGGCTTCCGCAGCTTACCATAGGGTGGCCACCATGAGATAGGTTCCACGAACATTGCTTCTTGTCTAGCACTCATTGGTCGCTTTGATGGATCATCGATCAGGGATCGATCCTTAGGGGCTTGCCGCGGGGACGTTACATTCCGCAAATAGGTGCGTGGATTAGAGGTAGCACATTTCGACATCTTGCCCTTTCCCTTTTCTTTAGCCGGTGTGGACAAGGCTACTTCTATCTACGGGACTACTTCTCTAACCTCATCTGATCCCATCTCCATAGAGGTAGTGAGGAGCACATAATTCTCTTCAGTAGGGTTGGTGGCCGTGATTCTCAGGCGGAATATGAATTCAGGATTACTTATGTCAGAATAACGTTCATAGGCAGACATACGGAACTCAGAGTAGCATAAGTTATAGGCAACCACAAAGTGCCAAATATTCAAACAACAAAGGAACCAATTGAGACTCGCGCCTACCTTTTTATAAGCCAACCATGGTAAAAAAGGTCGGATTATCATTAATTTCCAAGAAAATAGTAGAAAATCCTCCAAGATCGCCTCATTAAATGTGAGAAATCTACTCCATCCAACGGTAATTTCACCTTTTCACCCAGTTTCATTGTTCCGATGGCTAGTTTTCTTTCCAGCACGTCACACCTGTGCTTTTTCCGCACCTACCTGCACCCTCCCTCTCTTCTATGTGCATACCCTTTGATTATGATACTTCGGCCATATATTCATTTGGTCGTCACTAGGTTGTCTCTATACGGCTTCAGATGACTTCCATTGAAGTACACGGGAAGGTTCTCTCCGCATAGTGTGGCCAAGTGCATCACATCGCCATCAATGATCTCCTTCACAATATATGGCCCCAACCAATGCTTTCTAAACTTTCCTGGATGACACACAAACTAAATATCATATAGCAAGACCAAATATTGTTCCTTAAACACCTTCTGCTTGATGTGCCTGTCATGCCAGGATTTTTCGCACACCTTCTGCACTTGCTGGTGGAAGTTAGCAATGAACCGATTTTCTTCTAAGGAAACGAGTTGCACTAATCGTTCTTCCATGATGTTAGGTTCGGCCATATTAGTGAACGTTGTGATGCACAGGCTTGGGACAATATACTCCATTGGCATGATGGCTTCCTGCCCATAGACCATCCTGAAAGGTGTTTTTCCCGTCAAATTTTTGCATGTTGTCCTATAAGCCCATAAAATAGATGGGATGCGGACGTCCCAATCATCTCAGTTTCCATTATAGATCTTTGTGAGCACATTCTCCAAGATATTTTTGAAAGCTTCTACTGCACCATTTTCTTGTGGGTGATAAGGGGTACTCTTCTTGTGATGGATCTCGAATTCCTCTGTCAAAACTTCAATTGTTTCATTAAAAAAATGTGTACCCTATCACTCATCAAAATATTCAAGCATCGAAACCTTGTCAGAATGTGCTCAAAGATGAAGTGTGCAACAGTATCAGTAGTATAGTCCTTGACTTCCCTCGCCTCTGCTCATCTAGTTACATAATTAGTTGCAGTAATGATATAACGTGCTCCAGTCTTCTTTCCAGGAGGGTTTATTGGTCCTACAAGATCTATAGCCCATTTTTCAAATTCCTACACAGCCATCTGCAGCTTCAGGGGCATTTAATCTCTGTGTGAAGGCTTCCCTATTCTCTAACATGCATCACAGGCCCGAAAATAAACCTCTGCATCACTGTGCAGCATGGGCCACCATAACCCAGCATGCAACACCTTCTACGTAGTGGCTTTCCCAACATAGTGGCCTCCTCCCACTCCTCCATGAGCCTCAGTCAAGATATCATGTCTTTCATGTTCCAACACATATCTCCTTAGTACTTAATCTGCTCCTAATTTATACAACTGACTTGAAGTCAGGGTAAACTCAGTTATGCGTGCAACCAACTCCTCCTTTTTCTAGACTGAATATTCCGCAGGCTGTTCTCATGGTCAGAAGATGAATAATATCAAAAAAGTGCTCATCAACCACCTTTATAGCAAAGAGTTGTGCATCCGGTAAACCCTCCTCCAAACTGGTTGGTTCTTCCCCATTCTCAATTTGTGACAGATGATTAGGTCCATCATTCATTTTTCTAGGCTTCACAATAATCTCGAAGTCATACTCCTGAAAAAGAAACAACCATCGGTAGATCCCCCCCCCCCCCCAACACAGGCTTATTGACCAGGTATTTTAAAGCAGAGTGATCTGTGAACATTGTGAAATGCCCTCCTAACATATAGTGTATGTATTTTTGCAGCACGTATACCATGGAAAATCCTTCCCTTTTTTTAGTTGAGTAGTTTCGCTCAGCGCTGGAGAGATTCCTACTGGCAAAAATGACTGGGTGATCAATGTCTCCTTCTCCTGGATGCCCTAAAACAACCCCAAGTGCTATACTAGATGCGCCTACATGCACATTAAAAACCTTAGACGAGTCTAGGAATATCAAAGTAGGTGCAGTGACCATTTTCTCATTTAGCAGCTCAAAGCTCTTCTGAAATTTTTCATCCCAAAAAAATGCTACATACTTCTTTAGAAACTTCTCCATTGGCGTAGTGATCAGAGCATACCATTTGATAAACTTCCTGTAATAACTAGTATGTCCTAGGATGGAGTGCAACTGTTTCTCATTACTAGGGACTTCTAAGTTGATGATAAATGCTTAGCTGGGTCTACCATCAATCCCTACTGATAGACTATATGCCCCAAAAAAATTCCAAAAGGCACACATAATATACACTTCTTCAGGTTGAGAGAAATATGGTGCTTCCGACAGGTGTCAAGCATCATGCACACGTTTGACACATGTTTCTTTTCCAATCCAAACACTCTCCAGTCATCAAAATGTACCTCCAAGAATTTATGCATGAATTCCTTTAACACAACCACTACCACACGCGAGAATATTGCACGTGCATTTTTCAATCTGAATGGCATGAAAGTATATTGGAAAGAACCCCATTCAATGGAGAAGGTGGTATTGCTGCAGTCTTCTGGCGCAATTCTGATTTGATGGTACCCCGAGAATCCATTAGTAAAGGAAGAAGATTTTTTTTCCTCCTACATTATCCAAGATTTCATTAGGAAACAGAGTAGGGAAGGGATCATGCACATAGGAATCATTCAACTTGCACAGATCTACAAAAATTCTTATTTCTCCTTTGTATTTTTCTCTTGAACCATTGTTGAGCTTACCCAATTAGATTGTTCGACTGTTTCGATGATTCCTGCAGCCACAATATTTTCTAAATCCTTTACTTTCTGGTTATATTTGGGGTTTAATCGATATGGGTGTTGCTTGAGAAGGCGCGCATCTACTTTTAGCGTGATCTTCATAACACCTAGGTCCCCTATAATTCCCTTGAGCTCAGAGAACTTTGTAGGAAAAATATCCTAATACTCTGTGAGCAGCTCTAAAATATTTCCTACTATATTATAGTAATCACCAATTTTGGCCAACTTGGGCTACTTTTCCATCCCAATGTTGACTTCCTTTGATTTCAGAGGCTTAGTAAGATCCACCATCCCTAATGCGAAGCCCTGAAACATCACTCTCTCCTTCAGACTCTAGGATATTAACATTCCTTGGGTCATCTTCATTATCCTTGATTGACGGGTTTTTGCAGTTGACGATGTCTTGTATCTGTGAATCCCAGGCTAGCACAACAGATTCATTTCATGGTCGTGATTCATCAAAGACCAGAGCATCTATGTTCTGAAGGGCTTCATCCAATTTCTTCGAGCCCCCAACCGAGCCAAAGGCTGCCAAGAAATCCTCAGTAATTGTAAACCAGTCTCGAGTACCTTGGTGTAGCTCAAGTTCTAGATACCAGGTGGTGGGTACCGGACCCAACGTGTGGAAAAACCTATCAACCCACTCATTCCATGTCTTTTCATCCCATACCTCCATCCAAATGGCCAGATGCTTGTGCGGATCTCCCTGATCATTGAAGAGCTCAATTGGTGGGGTGGATGGAGGTTCAAAGCACAATGTCATCATTTTTATACATTCCTCCTAGTCCTGGAAATTTTTCTTGTGCATCTCCCACCAACGCAGTGGAGTTGTGCGCATAGCAAAATCAAGTGCCCAGAACCTTCGTTCCTCTGGGACAACTTTTTCCAATGCTTCCAAAAATTCTCTGACACTACCAAAACCATCAAAGTAGGGTAGTTCTATTACCTCTAAGGAGATGCACCATAATTTCTTTGTGATCTTGAGGCAGCACAATGCATAGACATCATGCAACTGGTTCTGCTAGTTCTCCATATCGCCATCAGAATCAGAAAAACACAAGCTATCCTTATCCCAGTTCAACATGACATCAGCTATAGGGTTGATCCAATATTCATCCCGCGTAATCAGTTTGTAGATATGGTCAACATCATCCCCTTCACACATTGTTTCTCTGTATCATTCTCCTTCTATTAGATATAGTGGGACTATCACCTACGTACATTCATTCTCAAAAATAATACTTCTACACTTCAGATTGATGATGCCTCCCATATCAATGGCCCAATCCAATCCTAACAACGTAGGGTAGGGGTATGCATCATCCACAATTTGTATAACCTCAAAATCAGCACATACATTTACTCCAATGTTTTATACCGCAACTTTCGGAAGCCTGCCATGTGGAATGACCTTTTGCTTATTGGCCATGCGTAGTTGAATGGTGAACCATTCCAACTTTGGCTCTCCCATATTTTGCCAGGTTTTCTTAGGTAAGAAATTTGCATCAGACCCCAGATCCAAGATGACTTGATCCATCTCATATTCTTTGATCTACACTGTCATGCGCACCTCCCTACCAGTTCTCTTCTTCTACTTATAAACCTTGTTTACAACCTTTGTTTTGTTCGAGGCACCTCTTTCTTCGCCCAACTGTCTATCAGGGCCTGAAGATTATCTACCACCTTCTGATTGTGTAGCAGCTTAATGCAGGCTTGTAGGAATGGTTTAAATTCATCATCAAATTTTGTTTCCATGGGCATCCTTGACATGGATGCTCCTGCATCAGCAAAATCCTTCCTGGTCTCAATGATTTTTTTTTTTTCTTTCTGCAAGTTGAGGCCTTCCTTCTTATCAGATGCCTTTATTATCAGTGGCTAAATGGTAGCATTTTCCTCATTTCCTCTGGTGGAAACACCGTTGCGTGTAATTATATTTACACTTGGACCATCGTCGCATGGTTCAACCTTAACCATATGTATGTTTTGCGTTGGCATCTACTACTTTTCCTGGATTTTATCTATTAGCACAGGACAATCTTCAATTACATGATCAAATTTCTTACAATACTTTCAGGATTGTCATGCGAGGTTTAGGCAGTCATGTGCATAGTTTCGAATGTCTCCACAGTTATAAAAAATTAGTTGCCCTCTCCCTCGACCTATGCCTCCACCTCTCCCCCCTCCCCATCCTCTTGTTGGGGATCCTCCTAATCTAGAGGGAGATGCTGGTGATGAAGGGTCAACTTGCACTCTCTAAAGGTCTGCATTGTCTATCATTAGGTCAAATGTTTTGCAGTGGTGTTCATCGCGACCAACTGAAGAGCAGAATCTGCACCATTGTTGCTTGAAATCTGGTACATAGGCTCCTAACCGTGGGTAGTGGTCTATATCATGTCACCCAACCACCCTAAAATCAGGGCTCCATATTTTCGGGTACTAGGCCCAACAAAATCTCTGGGGCACAGTGGATTTGGTCCCCCATCTTGCATATAATCAGACATTAGAGGGCACTAATCTTTGGTGTGGCCAGATGCCTTGCAGCGTATGCACCAGACATCTGTGCCCACTTCTTTCCCTAGTCTCTTTGTAAATTATGAATTTCTAAGTGCATAGCTTCTAATTCGCTCTGAATTTGTAGCGCTCCAAATTGAGCATCATCTCTAGGTGCAACTTTGAGTTTCATAGGAATTTCCAGAGCTTATTCTTGAGAATCAATCTTTTGCTAACCCATAGGCCCATGCAGATGTGGTAATAGCATGGAAATTAAACATTCCTTATGCTACTTATCATTGTAAGTTAATCCTTCGTCACTGATGGATTACTTCAGGTGCTGGTCAGCTTCCCAAACTGATTCCATTGGTCATTTATTAATATCTTTTAGTTCTGTTACGCATTGAGAATAGGATTTTGGTTTTCGGAATTGATGTTTCAGGGAATCCTTAACCTATTGAACCGTGGGATCTATGTGTTGAGCCAAGTATCCCACAAACCAATCTAAGGTGCGACCTTCAAATGCCATAGCTAGTTGCACTCTCTTGACAACATCGGTATTGACATTCTGCACAATCCACACCACATTCACCACAAACCAAAATCGATCCATATCCTCATCCCCTGCACCCTTAAAGGTGGGTAGCTTCATATGCGCGGCCATATCTTTCACAGGTGAGGGTGGTGGTGGGGTAGGAGGATTCTTACCCCTATGCGAATTTGATGGTGGCGTAGCAGGAGGTCTATTTTCAGCATGCGTAGCCTCGCTTCCGTTTATGTCAGGCGAGTTTCTCAGGGGACTGTATACAGATCTGTCCCCTCTCTGATTGAACCAATAATATTTACCCCTGCACGTGGTTCTTTCGCTCTGATCAGGGGTCATCAACTTGGTGTGGCTTCATAAAATACCATTTTCACACAATAGCATCTTAATTAGCAGAGGCAAAGTCTGTAGGAACTTACCTCTCAAACCCTTGAAAAATCTCCTTTCAGCTTCTGAATATGACACAAACTGATCGAATGCAAACTCTGTCACAAACCCACCCAAGTTGTAGTCAACCCAGTGATCTACAGTCTGGGTAATGGAATTATCATTCTTCTCCAACCGTTGGATAAATTCAGGGGTCCACTGCGTGACCTGATCATCCTTCCAACAAGTTTGGAATTCTGCTAACCTTGCTAACCACTCCTTCAATTCATGTGCAAAGGTTATGAAGAATATCTTATGCACCTCAGTGAAAATATACTTATTCTTCCACTCTTCAGCGAATAGCTTCTTACTTTTGTTTTCTCTTAGGGAAAATTCCTGAATCTGTTTTTCAAACCAATCCTCAAGTTTGAGCTTTAATGGCTGCCAATGACCTCTTGACATCACCCAACCTCCCTCAAAATGCTCTCGGACCCAGAAATAGAACCATTTGTTGGCTTGAGGGGTCCTAACCTAGGTTCGGAGATGAGGTTAACCAACTAAACCATCTTAATACTAGCCCTTTCGGTAGTGACCTGCTTGCATAACTCAATACAACGTATATAACCAAAGTAATAACCCTTAACACTTAATATCAGAACCTTATACCATTAGATCTATCCAATAATCATTCATATAAATGAAAACATAGTTGTGCAAGAGATCTAATTTTAGACAATACAGGAATCAGAAATAAGATGCCGAAACATTCATAACATAAACAATAGATCATCAATTCAGACTCAGATATCCACAACAAGATTCCTTTATTAATATCAGTTCAGATCCTTCATACAAAACCCTTCAACAACCCATGCACATAGCCAGCAGGGTTCGCACACAACATGACTACGACCTCCATGCACATAGCGAGCAGGAGCCTTCTACCTAGACAAATCTGCAAAAAAATCACAAAGTATTCAGATCTATCATCCATGTTCAGACTTATCCAAAAACTAACTTCTTAGAATCGATATAGACTTCTAATTTTTACTATTGACACGCCCCAAAGCCCCTGTGCATGACTAATCTATTAAAAAATATATCAAAATTGGTCCTTCAGCTTAGGGGACCCCGCGCCAATAGCCGCTAATGATAAACCCGCACTTAATGTCAAGATAAGTGTGGATTAGTGTAATTAATGGGTTGTTTAACGTAAAGCACATTTTAGCACACATGTTAATGTGGCTTAACCACAGATTAGTGGTAGTAAACTCAGGATTAAAACTTGTTTTAAATCTCCACCATGAACACTCTTGGCCTTTGGTTCTGAGCGCTTGGACATGTGGGAGGAGATTGGCACGCAGGGCTGGCCCCCTCGGAAACCCCAAATCCGGCGCAACGTAAATTCAAATATACATGGGATCCTATGATAATCAAGGATTATGGAGATGGTGCAATAGTTGGTGCTGGCGATAGTCTGGGGGAGGTCGCAGGGTCGACCCTAGCCTCCACCCCTCCGGCCTTAAATTTTTTTGAACGTAATATTCGGTTTCAAACCATAGAGTTTGAACTTTGGATATAAAAATATATGCGATAATATATGTATTACATTGTGCCCATAATATTTGACTCAACCTTGGTATATAATATTGTATGTGCCCCATTCAACCTTAAATTCAACCTTCGTTAAAATAAAATTTCCATCCAACCTTGCCACGGGGGAGTGCATGTGGCAGCCCCCGGTTGCACCACGTAACCCTTCTCCATTGGCCTAAAAAAATTCACCATTAAAAATAATAATCCACCATAGAATAAATTTCAACCTTAGGATTAGGAGGAAAAATTCAATTTCCCAAGCAACATTGGTGAATCTGATTGTGACACTTGTCATAGTTTCATTGGATGAAAACTAGAGAACATTCCCTAAAGATTCCTGAGGTGCTGACTGGACTGCCTAGTCATTAGTCTGTCACCATTCTGCACATTTTTTACTTTTTTGATAAAACGATTAGAAGACCAAAACATACTCATACGAACTCAGATTTTGATGAAACAAGTTGTGTTAGAATCCTGGTGACGAGCTCTATCTATTTGTTCTGGTTTGGAGAATTTCTGAGCACTTTCATTTTTGAGATAAATACTGAGCCTCTGATCATTCCTCCCCACTAGAAGTCTTTTGGACCCCAAAAGATACTATCAATTGTTCAGCAGGTGAGGGTACAAATCCCTCACCCTTTCACTCTCCATCAATTTTTCCTTTGAAGGATTTTGTCCCTTGAGTTCCACTCTAAGGTATTCGACATTCCCTCTCCTTGAAGTTATGATTCTTCTGTCAAGTATGAGATCTTGTTGAATTTCATCAAGATATTCTGGCGAGAAATTATCTATTGATGGCAGTTGAACATGCTCTCCTTGATCATCAATCAAAGGAGGCTCAAACAATCTCAAATTCTCAACATTAACGACAAAATATATTTGCATATAAGGAGGAAAATCTAGCTTAAATGCATTAGTACCAATATTTTCCATAATTTTAAATGGACCATAACGGATTGGCTTGAGCTTTTTACCTTCCCCTTGCAATCTATTTTGCTGATATATAACCAAACTTCATCTCCAGTCTGGAATTTGTGATAAACATGATGTTTATCATGCCTTGCCTTGTAGCGTCCTTGACTCTTTTCAAGTTGTTCTTGCACTGTGTGATGTACCAACTAAATTTGCTCAATGAACTTCCTTGCCTTATCTATGTCACTAGGACCATCTACAGCGACATCTTTCTCAAATATGAAGTCCAAAGGCGATCTTGGCAAGTACCCAAGACATGCCTCAAATGACGATGTGTTTGTCGAAGAATGCTTTGCCTTGTTGTATGCATGTTGAATGTAATGCAACTGTTCATCCTGTTATTCATTAGTAATGTTTGCTGATATCAAAGGATTACTAAGTTATAAATCTTATATTTCTAGAAACAATATTTGGGAAACATTGTGAGTTCTAGAAATCTCACTACCTTCATTATCCTGAGCCTAATTGTTCCACCAAAAATGCATATCTTTGCCTTCTCAAAACTACCCTGCTGTTCTAAAAAAGACTCCATTTGTTGGACCTGTTTGCCCCATTTCATCACCTCACTTACACCCTCATTCATCCCCTTTTTTCCCTCATAATTACCCTCATTCATTATTTTTCTTCCGAAAACCCTTATAACAATGTAAAAATCCTTTTTACATTTTTTTAACCTAACCCCTTAAACCTATTGGAAACTTTAAATTATCATAAAAACTCTATTTTATGTTTAAAACCCCACTCTTTATATAAATCAGGCCTTAAGGCCCTCTCTACTTAAAACCTAGCTCCTCACTCGCATAAGACCATGACCTTCCACTTATTCTTAGCCCCATCTCCTATAAACTACACCTCCACCCTTCTATCCTTATGCACCCTCGAAACCTTAAGACAACCCCCCAAACCTTTGAAATATTAGAATGGGCCCCCTTTACTTCACCCATCCTCTTTTTTTGTCTTCCCAACCATCTCCACCATTGATCTTGAATCCTAGACCCTGATCCAACGACGGTCGCGTCCTTACCCTTCATCCTTCATCCCGCATCAATGTGACCCCACACTACCCAAAAAATCCCACCATGTCATCATACCTTAGCCCCACCTTCCACTTAATCTTACTACCAACCATAGCCCGCAATCTGTCTCTGGGCTCCACCCTCCACACCTGCATGTCGGTCCTTCAACCCTTCCGCACCGTCGATCTCACCTCGTGAGAGATGACGGTCTAGATCACATATTGCGCGGAAATTGGTGCTGAATGTTAACACTCCTAACCTGCGCAATAAAAGTGGTTTTTCCCTGCCATGCAGAAATCACCCAGTGGAATCACGCATCCCCCACTCAAAACCATTTACCACCTATCACCTGCGCGATAAACCACTGTGGTTTTCCAAAACCACTTTTCTCCCCCTTGCACCAAAATTTAAATTTCTTTGCCTATGTTCAAAGATCCGCCTCTTCCACCTCTAGAACCCTACTCCATGCACCTTCATCCACTTTGCAAACCCCATATGACAACCTGAAACCCTGAAAAGCAGCAAACCCACCCCCCTGCAGGCTTTAAACTAACGTTTGTTCGTGTTTTATGCAGGCTTTTATGATGGTAATTCCCAATGGGGCATTCCAATGGTCAAATTAACCTTTGGATGATGATTCAGGAGGTAAATTCATATGAAATAGCCAGGGGTTTACATAAAGGCTTAACCCTTGATGAATCATGATCATAGATGGATTATAAACCATCATACCATAAAGAAACCCTCCTTGCAGACAAAGGAAAACTACAGACAGTTAGAAGCAGCAATAAAATAAATAAAGTGAAGGACAAAAGGATAAAGGGGCTAATTCTAAATCAAAAGGATAAACAGAAAGGATTAGCCCTTAAGACAGTGATTAAAGATGAATGTCAAAGGTTTAAAAACAAAGAATAAGTCAACAATCAGTCATAAAGTATAAATGAAAGATAAAGGCAGTAAGGAAAATTATGAGGACTGAATCAAGGTTAAAAGGCCTAAAGATAAAGTTAATGTTAAAAACAAAGATAGATTAATACCCAAAGATAGCTTCGAATGACTCAACAAAGAAGCAATTACTTCTCCAAAGACTAAACTACCAGCTACATCATGTTTTCTTTCCATAAAGGAATTGGTTAGTTATTACATAGTCAGAAGATATTTTTATCTGTCAAGGTAGTTATTGTAAAGTTAAGAATAGGCCTTAAAGTCAAACATTTCACCTATTTTCCCTTAGAAGTTAAGATAGAGTTATTGAAATATAGAAGTAGCTACAAATATTCTTTCCTTATGCCTTGCATGGTTTTTAAGGTTAGGAATGCACTTACTCTGAAATAAATGATACTCAAACCCTATCTTAACCTCACCTCCTCATTTGTAGCATAAATACTGCATTTGAACTCATTTTAAAGTCGGCATTTGATGAATCTCTGAAGTAATACATAGTCTCTTGGAATTTGAAGGAAAATTGATGTTTTAGATCTTGTGGATGCCCTGATTTATTTGATGATGGAGGAGGCTAGATCACTGGATCCCTGAGCTTAGCTGTTGGTGAAGTGCTTCTATCTGTTATTTTTATTTCGTATTTTCATTATGCTACCATCTTTCTTTTTTACAGTAGAGTAAAAGTTTTATTCTAATAAATGTCTTTTGAAAGCACCTTAGCTCTGTTTACTCTTCACTGTCTTAATGTTTTCTTTTGCAAAGTCTGATTGGAGGATTCTTAATTGCCCTCTAGTTCCATCTAGCTTTTTATTTTGGAAATGATTCAATAGAGTATAACCAAGGAGTTTATCTTCTGGTAAGTCTATGTCCCTTTGAGTACGGCTTGAGAGGTTGTTTTAAGAGATGATTTCAATAGAGTGAAACCAAGGAAATTAAGTGGTGAGTCCATGCTCCTTTGAGTACAACTTGAGATATTGTTTTTAAAGATATTTTCAAAGTATTCTTAGTAGAGTCTAAACCAGGGAATTCTATGGTGCACCCTGTCCTCTGGACTACCTCAAAAGGTTGCTTTAAAGATTCCTAGAGAGTTAGTCAAAAGAAGATTAGATTATTTCTGTTTGATCTTAGGCTGCTCTCACTATTTATATTTTATGTTTTATTATTTGAAAGTAGTATTTTGATTGTTGGATTGTTGTCTGAAAGGTTTTCTTATTAAAATTTTGTCCAAATAAGTCTATGGTTTTCCCTGTCCTTTGGCTTGCTTGAAAACAGATACCTTGAAATATGTCTCTTTTTTAAAGTACATGATAAAGAATTCTTAATTACTCTTTGTCCTACTTTTCATTTTTATCCTTAATATTCACCTCATTATCCCAAAAACTTTGAAGATCCACTGACCAAGCTATATTTTCCCTATGATACTCCCCGATCCATTGATGAACTTATCATAACTTTCATTTGACTCCATTTCCCAATGAATTATAAATTTCCTCATTCTATCTATGCTCTTTGATCATCATTCCCAAAAAAAAAAAACAACAAACCTCATACTTAATAACTAGCCTAAAATCAACCCTTAAAATCAAACAAGCACACATCTTTGAAAAACAACCTGAGAGATCCCTCTCTAAATCTAAGAAGGCTAGGTCCTAGAACTCTAAAGACTGATTTTGAAGTTTCCTTGTCATTTGGTTTGCCAATCTGCCAAATCACAGGATCCCAACATTATGGCGATCACGATGGGACCTTTGAGTAAAGTCCCTAGATAAAACACTCAATATTCATTCAGTGAACCATAACTTCCTTTAAGCACCACCAACAAATTGGTGACTATGATGAGACCTTCTAAATTAGTGACAATATAAGTACACCTTAGGAGTCTAGAAAAGTTCATCAAACCTTAAAGGATTCAAGCTATTAGCCATAGAGTAGACTCAGTTTGTTTCACCATCTTAGCAAAATGATTATTCATGTATAGGATACTCTTACAAACCATAGAACCACATAAAAAATCAGAAAAACCCAGAAATATCCCTAGATTGGCTTTGATTACTTATTGGTGGTGGACCATAATACATTTTACTTGAAAAAAAAACTAAAAATTTCCACCTGGCGACTCCACTAGCCCCAGTAGGCCTATTACGCCACTAGCACTCTTATATTTCCTTCGGATTGTATCAAATCAGTCCCAAGAAATTTTAGAAGCCTAATCCAATATTCTAGAATGAAACTAAACACTAAGAGGTCAAACTTTTGAAAAATTCCTTAAAATTTTAGCCTCTTAAATTTTGAACTTGAAATCTAGCTTCACATAGAATCAATGCTAGAGCTCACCCTGACCCTAATCCTCCTACAATAGTTGATGATCCAGAAAAGATTTTGTGGCAAACTTCTAGAGCTAGAAATTTAACTACTGTTAGGACTATCCAAAGAACAATATATGTCCCTGAAAATATTATAGTCTTGACAGATCCTCACTTTGACTTGTCTCATACGAAGAACATATTCAAAACCAAGTCACATATTGATATAACCAAGTTGACCTTGAGCCCACAAATTTGTAGCAGAGCTCTAGTAGCGAAGCCTCCCCTTCTACTCCACCTTATTTTTAGCTTCTCCATCACTTTAGCTCCTTCCATAACAAATCTGATCAAAATCAGTTTTGATGGTCCAAGTACTTCCAACACACCCATCCATACTTCCACTATTCAAAACACTCCCTTTCATCCCACTCTCCCTTTCAGAAATCAACCTCTTGTAAATCCCCCATTAGTTCCCACCATGGCAGCATGGTATGCCCCACTAGTGTTACCACAACCTCTGGTTCTTTTACCAAATGATTATCAATTTAGAATTCCCCATTTCATTGAAGCTGAATCTAATACTACCCAACAACATGTACATAAAATGGACGATGCTTTTGATTACATGGAAATAGAAGAAGAGACTATCAAGATGAGAATATTTGCCCAAAGTTTAGGAGGAGAAGCCAAAAAATGGTTTAAAAGCTTAACTCATAATAGCATAAATGGTCTCCCTTCTTTATATCAAGCATTCATAAATCAATGGGAAATTAAAAAGAGCCCTCTCCAAATCCTTTCAGAATACAACAACCTCAAAAGAAATACTGGGGAAAGTGTCCAAGATTATTGCACTAGATTTACAATACACTTCCCCCAAACATGAAACCTCCACTAGGCTTAGCCTTAGACAAATTTCCTGAAGGCTTTGATCCAGACATGGCCTACCAGCTAAGAGAAAGAGACCCTTTAACCTTAGAAGATATGCAAAGGGGAGCCATAAGTGTAGAAGCAAATCTAATTGAGAAAATAGCTAGGTTGAAATCATAGAAAAGAGTCACATACAAAGATGAAACAATGGCATCAACCTCATCATCTGATGCCAAAATTGACAACTTAGTGAGGGTAATGGAAAGAATTATTGAGAAAATAAACTTAAAAGATAGAATACCTCCTAAAGAAAACCAAACCAATCCCCAAAACAGAAATAGAAATCCAAATTTCAGAAGAGACCCTATTCAAGATAGACAAAGATATAATGACCAACAAATTAGGCCTCCCTTTCAACAAAACTATGTAGATCAGGAAGAAGAAAGGGAAACTGAAAGGTTGGAAGAAAATCATGTAAATATGATACGATCTGATAGTGAGGGTGATGTTTTCCTCACTAAAGAAGAACAAGGATTCTTCTCCTCAGAACAAATTAAAAACCATCATGAGGATTCTAAAGATTACCAGTTGGGGTTTGAAAATGCAATAATAGAGGTACACAGAAAATATGATCTTAGAAGAAAAAGGAGCCCATAAACTTCCAATGATAAAAACACTAACACTGTTGTTAGGAAAAATTCAGAAAAAATTCCTAAGAAGACAACAAACAATGATGACACTTTGACTAAGAAGAATGACTCAAACAAAGACAAAACCAATCAGAAAAGTGTTGACCCAAGCTACCCTAGTACTTCTGCTAGTGGCCCTGACAAATCTATCCTAAATAACAATCCTAATAAAACTAAGCAAATCAGAATTGTTGAGAAGAATATGATTGACAAATCAGATGTAAATATGTCAAAATCATTATTCCCTTTTAGCCTTGAGGGTGAAATTGCCAAGATCAAAATTAGCATACCCTTAGCTGAACTAGTAACCCAGGATGTATATAAAAACCAAGTTTTGAAAGCTTTGAATATAGGAGGTGATACTGACACTTTAAACTTGACAGATGATAAACCAGAATTGTTGTTTGGTCCTGAGGTAGAAGGAAAATACCAAGAAGGAACCATTCCTCCATTTTATGTCAGCTTAAATATACATGATAAAATCTTACACAATGCCATGCTAGACTCTAGTGCCTCTCACAACCTTATGCCAAAAGTGGTGATGGAGATATTAGGCCTAGAAATTACTAAACCTTACAAGGATCTCTATTCTTTTGATTCAAGCAGAGTCAAATGCTTAGGTCTAATCAAGGATTTATGTATCAATCTGGCACAAATTCCTATTAAGGGTCTAGTTATGGACAGAGTGGTTGCTGACATTCCCCCAAATTATGGCATTCTTTTATCTAGATCACGGGGAGCCAAACTTTAGGGAAGCTTTCAAATGGACATGTATTATGCTACCATTCTAGTTTTTAACCAAACTAGAATATTATATAGAGAATCTCAAATGAAATTTATGGTGAGAAACATAGATAGACCAAACAACAGTCCTGTTCACTTTGTTCATTCAAATTTAGATTCCTTTATCTTATAAAATGAATATGAAATCAACCAACAAGAAAAGAAAAATGAGATGGATTTAAGTCCATCTAAACAGTCAAATTTGTCCCTGAAAGAAGAATCTGACAGCCTTAAACTTAGTATTCCTAAGCAGCAAAATGATAATGAGCATGAGGCAGAAACACTTTGGGAAATTAGCTTTGATGGCTCTTGCAGTAAAACAAGTTCTGGAGCTAGTGTATGGATACATAATACAAACAATGGACATTCTTACAAACTTGATTTCCTATGCACTAATAACATTGCAGAATATGAAGCCCTCCTCCTTGGCCTACATCTTCTCAAAGATTTAGGAGCCAAGAAAATATCAGTCCAAGGAGATTCAGAGCTGATTATTAGGAAAATAAAAGGGGAGTATTCAACCAAAAAACAAAGATTAAGAGAATATAGGAATTCTGCCCTAGAGCTCTTAAAAACCTTTGAAAAATATGAACTCACCTTCATCCCTAGAGCTCAAAACAACCTTGAAAACAAAATTTATTTTGCTGCCAAAAATTTCCAAATACCCTAGATAAATGAACAATTCAATGTCAAAGTAAAAAACAGGCCTACAGTCCCTGACAATGAAGACTATTGGCAAGTGTTTGAAGGTGATAAACACATTGATGATTTTTTGCAATCAAGAAATGATTTTACTGAACCAACACCTAACTCAAGCGATGAAAAATATTGTTTTAATGAAGATCAAGCCCATGAAACAGAGATGTCCTCTACTGCTGATATAAACCAATTTGAATATCTTCATACAACATAATTACTAAACAAAACAGACCAAAGGGACCTTGAAGTTTTACAATGTAAAAATGATTCAATACCAAGGGGCCTTACACTATTAGAGGAGCTTTTTGACTTCAATGATGTAGCTAAAAAACCAAAGATGAAGCCTATAGAAACTAATGTAGAAGAACATAACATAGGCAGCATAAATGAACCCAAAATGATCAAGTTATCTAGCACTCTCCCTACTCATATAAAACAAGAATATATTGAACTTTTCAAGGAGTTTTGAGATGTGTTTGCATGGGGGTACAAAGATCTGAAATCATATGATACCAACATTATTCAACACAAAATTCCTCTTAAGGAAAATAAAAAACCTTTCAAACAAAAACTAAGAAGGATAAACCATGTTTTATTACCTTTTGTTGAGAAAGAGATCAAGAAGATGTATGATGTTGGGATCATAGTTCCCCTTAGATACTCACAGTGGGTTTCCAACCTTGTGTCTGTTAGGAAGAAGACCAGGGAAATTAGGCTTTGCATTGACTTTAGAAATATGAATAGAGCCTCCCTAAAGGATAATTATCCCTTGCCTAAAATGGGCCACATACTTCAAAAGGTGGTTGGATATAAGAGAATATCACTGTTGGGTGGTTTTTCGGGCTACAACCAAGTGCTAGTAATCCCAAGTGATCAACATAAAACTGCTTTCACCACACCTTGGGGTACATTCATGTATGTTAAAATGCCATTTTTTTTTTATGAATGCAGGGGCCACTTTCCAAAGGGCCATGGATATAGCTTTTTCAGAAGACAGAGGCCATTTCATAATCATTTACCTTGATGAGATCACTTTTTTCTCCAAAATTGATAAAGAACATTTGAGTCATTTGAGAAAAGTTTTTGAGAAATGTAGAAAATATGGCTTATCTTTGAATCCAAAAAAGACATTATTTGATCTCCAATAAGGAAATATTCTTAGCCACATAATTTATGAAGAGGGAATCAAAGTAGACCCTAAAAGAATTGAAGGCATATTAAAAATCAGCCATCCTAGAAACCTCAAGGAATTGCAATCTTTCATTGGGAAGATCAATTTTTTGAGAAGGTTCATTCCCAACCTTACTGAACTTTTGAGGAATATCAAAAACATGCTCAAAAAGGAAATAGGGGTTAAATGGACCTTAGAATCCAAGCAGTCATTTGAACTGGTGAAACAATCTCTCACTAAAACACCAGTTGCATTAGTCCTGATTTCACTAAGGATTTCTACATTTTCTCATTTGCCTCTGAACACACCATTGCTTCAATATTATTGCAAAAGAATAATACATGGCAAGAACAAACAATATCCTTTTTCTATATAGCCTTAAGAGATGCTCCACTCAAATATAATATCATGGAGAAATAGGCCTTAGGCTTAATAAAAGCACTGAAAGACTTCCGAGTCTACATTTTACACTCTCATATCATTGATTTTGTCCCACATACAGCTGTCAAGGACATTCTAAATCAAGACCCTGATGGTAAAAGGGAAAAATGGATTGCAATCATCTTAGAATATGATTTAGAAATTAGGCCTAACAAGCTTATTAAAGGACAAGGATTAGCAAAACTCATGGCAGAATCAAATTTCCAAGCATTAGATATGAATGTGGTTGATGTTTTAGAAGAAATAGAAGAATCCACAGCTCCATACATTGAAAAAATATTTTTGAATTCACCTTGGTATGCTGATATCATTTATGTGCTTCTCTATCTTAATACTCCTCCTCTATAAAAAACTAAAGCTAGATTCTTGAAACATAAAGCTTTAAATTATTGCATTTTAGATGGAGTGTTATATTGGAAAAATGCTATTGGCATATTGCTTAAATGTTTGCTTGAGAATGATGCAGGAAAAATCATGCAGGAGATGCATGAAGGAGAATGTGGAGGCCATCTTTACTAGAATACCACAACAAACAAAATTCTTAGAGCTGGCTATTATTGGTCCACCCTTTTCCCAAATACTCAAAAACTAGTCATGACTTTCCATAAGTGTCAAATTTTTTATGGCAAGAGGAAAATCCTACCCTTACCTTTGCATCCCATCAGTATTGAGGCTCCCTTCCAGCAATGGGGTTTAGAATTTATTAGAGAAATTCACCCAACCTCATATGCCCAACATAAGTGGATCCTTACTGCCACTGATTATTTTACCAAATGGATAGAAGCTATCCCTTCTAGGAATGCTACAAAATCTGTTATTATCAAGTTCCTTGAAACCAACATACTATCTCGTTTTGGTTGTCCTAGAAAGATCATTACAGACAATGCTATTGCCTTCAAATCCAAAAGAATGATTGACTTATGCTATAAATACCATATCACTTTAGGGAATTCTACAACTTACTATCCCCAAGGAAATGGCCTAGCCTAATATTCCAATAAAACCCTGATCAACATTATCAAGAGATTGCTAGATCAAAATAATAAATCATGGCATAGTAAGCTTGTTCATGCATTATGGGCTGATAGGCTAACCACCAAGAAATCAATAAATATGTCCCCATATCAGTTGGTATATGGCCTAGATGCAGTCTTCCCTACATCTTTGGGAGTTCCAGTCACGAAACTTCTCCAAGAAGTACAAATAGAAGAAAATGACATGCAGAGAAGGCTAAATCAAACTATTCATCTATAGCAGACAAGAGAGGAAGTATACAAAAGGACACAAGGATTTCAAGAAAACATCAAGAAGATCTTTGACAGAAGGACCAAAGCTAATAATTTCCAAGTTGGAGATACAGTCTTGAAATGGGATTCTAGGAGAGAAGACAAAGGTAAACATGGTAAATTTGAGAATTTGTGGAAAGGGCCTTATATCATTCATTCAATTAGGGGTCATAATGCTTTCTTCTTACAAGGGCTAAAAGGAGAAGAGTTATTTGGAGGTCCTATCAATGGTAGGATGCTCAAACATTATTTATGTCAAGAGTCTTAGTTTCAAAGTTTTCACTCATTATACATAACATAGCATGAGAAAAATTACAGAAAAAAAAAAAAAAAAATGAAAGAAAAGAAAAGGAAAAGAGGGAAAATTCAAAAGAAGTACAACCCCATACCCAAAAAACAATACTGCTGAAAGTGTGCAAGTATAAATGCCACTGCTGATTCAAAATGATACCTTGTTCAGTCATCTAGCCTAATCATGGTTGAACATGCTTTAAAATTATGTTGATAAGTTAGTAGAAGCAATGATTGTCAAGATTATTTCAGACTTGACTTATCAAAAGGATAGATTAGGAAAATATAAAGATGTTGGTTCCACATGTTCAAAACAAAACCAAAGAGATAGATAAGGATGCATTCCTAATGACAAAATTACAACCTTATCTTTCTAAATTTAATTTTATGCAAATAATGATTGTGAGCAGCCTGTTCCAAATGCCACAACCATGGTTAATCAGATTATCTAATCCTAATTTGAACCATGCTTTTAAATTTCATGTCAATAGTTAGAGAATCAAGACTTCCAAACAGTTCAATCTTGGCAGTCAAGTAGTTTAGGTAGAAAATAAAAAGAGTTCAATAGTTTAATCTAGAATCTTGGAAGAAATAAGGATAGGAGTAGATAGTTTATTTTATGTTTTCAAAGAAATAAAATGTCAAGAGTTTCCAATTCAAATGCACTCAAAGAAGAAAAAATGTTAGGACAAATAGGAAACAAGAAGGTGTATCGAGATCTCCTCAATGGGATGGGTTCTTTGTAGTCCTCAGCACTTCAGATCTAAGCTTTCTCTCTCTTGTAGATGTAGAAAACCCAATGTAGAAGGTAGAGCTCAATGGGAGCAACAATGGCAGAAAATGAGACCGAGTGTATAGATCCGGAGTGATCTAGTATGCAACAAAAGGTGAAGAATGATGGGGAAAACCCTCCTATTTATAACAAAATATTGGGTCCTTCTAGATCTTGGTGCATGATTAAAATAATGTTAATCACATCTAGATCCACCTCTATGGAATATTTTATTATTATTTTTTGGAGGGAAAGGGACTTTGACTTGGGTCAAAATCCCTTGATTAGTGAAGAATAAATAAATAAATGATTTATTTATCCTTTTAAGGAAGTGGTTGAGATATAATCAAATAAATAATGATTTATTTAATTAATAGTGGTTGATTTGGTCATATTTAACAAGGAATATTATTTAAATAATTATTCCTAGAAAATAATAAGATAACTATGGGTTTATCTCATTAATTTCTTTGTTTTTGGGTTAAACATGACTGGGAATAATAATTAAATTATGGTTTAATTAATTATTCCTTTTAGGGTTTCCTAATTAACATAGTGAAAGCAGTTTTACTTGGGGTAAAACTGGTCTTACATGGTGTACTTGGGTCCATCTAATGATGAAAAGTTAGATGACCAAAAAATGGTGTAACAGATTGCCCCCCAGCGTGCGAGTGTCAGGAGCAAATCGTATGACTGAAGTACGTTGTAAGAAGACAATCACTAGACAACAAAAGGGTATGTCAGAGAGAGAAATATGAGGTAGATAGTGTGCTGAAGGACTAGACCCTGAGGAGACGAGACTCGCAGGTGCAACAAGTCTCTGTTATGAGAGGGTACCTGTGCTGAAGGCGGCGGGGGAGGCATACCTATGCCCGCCGTGAAAAAGTACAAAAGAATAGTGTGTCCAGTGAACAAGGGACCGAACCATAGAATACAGCTGGCATAATCAAGAGCCAGATAAAAATACAATGAATAGTCTCACATACATGCTGTGCCTGGGATAACAGCCAGGACTAGTACAATATCATCTAAGTACATGAGATAAATACAACCCCAAATGCCCCCTATAAATGGGGAAGGGCTCACAAAATCTGACTGGTACATGCAAATCATAGAGGTGCTGCAAGTGGCTAAGGCCAACATCATCAAAATCTGGAGCGGCATCAAAGGCTGCAATGAAGAGGTCATCCGGGCATGTGGGGGGCTACCTGCAGGGCCACCCCCTCATGAGGGTTGAGACATCTCACACACGCCGGGAATCATCAATAGCTGCTGCTGGGTCACTGGACTGTCCAGTATACGAATCTCGATCATGCTGAAAGGAGTTGGAGAAGCAATCAAGTCAAAGGGAAGTGAGAGATCCCCCTGCCTGATCCGAGGCACCGAACAAGAGTGGAAGCTGGAACCAAGGTACACCGCCCTCTAGACCTTGCTTCTGGAATAAAAGTGCTGATGTCGACAGAAGGAGGTCCGCCGTAGGTGAGGCAATGAGAGATCCTCAACTAAGGCACGAGAGAAGAGCAATAGAGCGACGGACAGACTGACACTAATGATGATGGTGGAAATGGGAAGGATGGGGTGGCGAATGGACGACTTCCCTTGTTAGAGCATAAAGGGCATGAATGACATGGCAGCGACTGACACAATATCGAAAGGGACAGGGGACAGTGGGGCTGAAGGTCATGAGATGCGGCACAAGAGAGGAACCAAGCAAAAAAGAATGGAGGGCTATAGTATGGTGTAAAAGGATGCAGGATAGACTCCATGAATGCAATGATGACTCAACTCGGATGCTCTAAGCAAGGGCGACTAGATAGTGCTGCCACACAATAAAGGCCCCAATGGGGAGTCATAGAAGCATGAGTACAAGGTGGGTACTCATGACGAAAATCAACACGAACATGGACAAGTAAGGGGGCGATATGGTGCCCCAAGTACAAGTGTCGTAAGTGAGGAAATTCGATTTTAAGGAGCGGTGAAGTGATCCTTCGTGGAAAAATGTGTCCGGGTGAAGTATCGAATCACCAAAAACTAAGGAAAACCCATTTGAGAGCTCGGTGAGATCTATCCAGCGGTGCTGACGGTTCGTCGAATGGGGCTACGGTGTGGTCGCAGCAGTCGAAAGAAGAAACAGGGGTTCTCTTTTAATGAGGCGGTTTTCCCTCCAAAATCATTCATTTGCTATTGTTGTTGTGGTGAATGTGGAGAGGAGAGAAGGCCCTAAATCTTGCGGCGAACGTAGCGGACAAACCGACCGTTGGATTCGAGATCTGTCAGTTGGAGGCGAGAGGCCTAACCTTGCTCTTGCATTTTGATGGATTACATTTGCAGTTGATGGCCCAAAACCCCCAGAAACATCCCCTCCTTCATCTCTATGGCCGGGGCGCACTTTTTTGGGGCAAAAAGTACGACCCAGGACGCAGGTATTAGGGCAACAAGTGCGACCTGGTCCAGAAAATGGCAGAAAACTGCGACCTGGGAGATAAGGGGGGTTTTGTGCTGTTTTATGGCTGGGAGTTGGATTGTGGTGTGTGGTTATGGTGTTCCCGATCTGTACCCTGACAAAAAGAATGTGGTTGTGCAGGTATGGTAGAGTTGCGGGTCAACTGGAGGGAGAGGGATCTGGGAACACTTCGGACAGAGATCCAGGCGGATCAGGGTGTTCGTCGTGTATTGGCCAGATATAGGGGCATATGGTGCCCTCTCGGATGTGTGTAGGGGCAAGTGGTGCCCCCTAGAATGTATGGGGGGGCATATGGTGCCCCCAGTTTTTTGGATTTTGTTTGTAACATGCTATGGGCATGTCAGATGGATATATATGGGGGGCGTATGGTGCCCCCAGTTTGTGGAACATGCTATGGGCACGTCGTAAGTATATGTATGGGGGGGCGTATGGTGCCCCCAGTTTTTTGGAACATGCTATGGGCATGTCGTATGTATCAGAGTAGATGGACTCATCAATATATGGTTTGCGACGCATATTATGGATATGCATCGTCTTGTGATGGTTGATTTAATGTTATTGTCTTGTATGACTTGTGTGTGATAAATGCCAATCTAGAACATGGTTTGCAATACTATCTACGTAGTGATTTTGGTCTCTGGGTACATGGTTGAAAGTGATGGTTTCAAACGCACGTATTAGGACTTTCACTCGTAAATAGCGTCTGAACAGCACAGGGTTATGCACATGATAAACACCATTTAGTTGCATTACAAGAAGCAGGGAATCCAAACGAACGTGCAGATGGCGGATGCGATGCAACAAGGCATCGGCTAATAGGCCACGCACTGCATCATATTCGGCCTGATTGTTGGTGGCAGAACCAATGTATACCCCGTTAGACAGAACGAGGTCATGCAAGGGGGTGAAGATGGCCCACCCTGCCGAGGCAAGATTCCTGGAGTCGCGACTTGCACCGTCGGCGTAACCGATAAAGGGTGTGGATGGGGGGTCCTGCAAAATGGTGTGACAAGACAATAAATGAGGGGATGAAAGGAAATGACGGCAGCGTGAGGGTACAGAAGTCATCGAGCAGTAATGGCAGGGGGAAAGGGCAGGATGATCAAGGCTCACACAAGGTGATGTATGAGAGCTATCAGAAACATGGCGAGTACTCGGGCTGCGGAGGTCAACGGAGACACAGGTGGAGTGATCTCGGGTATCAACGGACACAATGGGGAAGGCTGCAGACGGGCTAGGCTCCGGGTGTCGTGTAGAGGAGGTTAGGTAAAGAATGGTGACTGTAGACTCCGTCATCTGAACATCAGGGGGGGGGATGTGGATCGGAGCGGGGGGATCCTCAGGCTGGCCTGAAGCATACTGCGCGAGAATGGGAGAGGCGGATTGATTTTGTTCAACCTCATACTCACGGATCACCTCAAGGGAGGCACGGTAATGTGTCAGGTGAGGACAATAATGGGAGTAGTGGCCATGGACACCGCACAAAGCACAAGGCTTGTTGGTGCGGAGAGTCTTGGCGTTCTTGGGGACGGTCGAAGAAGGAGTGGGAGTTTCAGGGACCGTAGTGTCGGGGAACGTGAAGTTTACCATGGGTCGGATACGAGGTAACTCGGGACAAGCATGGGTGGCATGACCAATGACATCACATAAGGCACAAGGCTTTGGGGGTGGAGAAGGAGCCGGGTTGGTCGTGGTGGTTTGGTCTTTGGTTGCCCCCTTGCGGGCTTTGCATTTCTTCCCGGGAGCCGACCCAACAGGAGAAGGGTCCTGTGGAGGTGCTGGGGGCACAGTGGCTATGGAGGAAGCGAGGGGGACCGGTTGAACCGGTGTCAAAGCCATGTAAGGTTTGGGGTGACCAGGGGGGGTGGCGGCTGGGGGGTCGAGGTACCAAACCGGAATACCCAAGGTCAAGTTAGGGAGAGAAAGGGTGGCCATGACGGGGACGGAATATACTCCGGGAGGGGGAGCCAAGAAGGGGATCTGTCCAGCAGGGTAATGACCAGGAGGTATGGCGCCAAGATGGTTAAGGCCAGGGGGGACCGAGCCTGGAGGATAAAGAGGTTCGGGGGCACCAGCTGTAGGGGGAGGGCCAGAAAGAGGAGGTTCGGCTAGCTGAGATGGATGGCTAGGAGCGGGTTGCGGAGGGCGGGGAGGAGGGTGCGGGCTAGCCGTGGCAGGCCGTTTATGGGCAGCCTGAGACGATTGCATCATGCAAACATTCGACAAGCTGGGGTCAGTAACAGGAGGGGGAGGAAGGTGAGGAAAAGTACCAAGCAGGGTGGAATCTTTATAGACGCCGGGGGAGACACTGGTCAACGAATCGACGATTTGCTTGTTGGCTACAGAAGAGATGGTCGTCTCGGAGGCGGATGGAGACGGCGGCTCATGATACGATAGCTGGTCAATGGTGACTATCTTTCCATTATGTGGAAAAGACATCTTGCGGAAGACCGCGGATGGGACAGCAGACATGGCATAGGTGGCAGCCGCTGATAGAATGTTGTAGTCTAGAGGGGCGTCGGTAACCGACATCCGCGCAAACGGTCTTGCGGCGAGGGTGATGGGACGATTACGAAACAGGCCAATGAGGTACAGGGCATGACCATCCCACGCTTGAAGGGTGATCGTGGAAGGGGCCAAGTCAAGAGATTCGAGTTGCTTCCAAACCGAAGCGGACATCACACAGGTGGATGCCCCCTCATCAATTATACACCGAGAAACGTTGGCATTCCGGATTTTGACTGGGATTTGGAAGGCGACGGAAGCAGGAAGAGGAGGATGTTCTGATTGATGGGTGTCGAAAACAATCATTTGGTCATCGGCAGGATCTACGGCACCCACGGCGGATAGTAGAGCCTTGGATTTGGGAAGGGAACACGGCCAGAGGAGTTCCGGTGTGGAAATGGCGGCGAGGGGATTGTGCCAAATCATCTCTTATCATGCAGTTGGGCGGCTCGACCGAGCGACATTTCGGCGTAATGGACCCTTTGGAATCTTTGGGTGAACCTCAACTTTGGGTTGAGGGATGTGTAAGGGCCAGGTGTCGAAAGAGGCTCTGTAGAACACGAAGAAGGTGGCTCGGGAGCGGTGAGCGGGAAGCAGGAAGTGCGCCGAGACCGAGTTTAAAGGTGAAGGTCGACAGAAGGGGACGAATCGGAGCGCATCATAAGGATCTGGTAGTCAGAGGAACCAGAAATGGACGAGGGTGTGGCTGCATGGCTGTCGGGGGGTTGGGAAGCCACGAATCCCTGTTGAGGGAAAGGATCGGTGAACACAGCTGGCGGGGTAGTGGCCACATTAGGAGGAGCGTGAGGGGAGGCGTGTTGTCCGCGCAATGTGGCTTGAGACTCCCACATCTGTCGCATCTGGGGTAAGAGAGGACAATCGTGAGTGTAGTGACCGTAATCACTGCAACACGAACAGGGCTTGTTTGTGCGAAGCGGCCTGTCCGGCCTGGGCGGGATGCCCTGAGGCTAGTTGCTAGTGTTAGGGTCCATACCAGAATTGGGTCCTCGGTTACCGGGGGCAGATGGGTTCTGGTTGCCTCTCCGCCGTCTTTGAGAAGAAGGGGGAATGAACGCACCCTGCTGTGCAAATACTTGCCCTGGAGGGGGTTGTAAGGGCTGTTGCAGGTGGTGAGGAGGCAAGGGAGGCGGAAGCGCATATGCTGGAGGAGTTGGCGCACCAGGCTGCGGATAAAAGTAAGGGTTGGGTTGGGCGGCATTGAGGTAAAGGCGACTCATTTGGGGAAAACCCTCCTATTTATAACAAAATATTGGGTCCTTCTAGATCTTGGTGTATGATTAAAATAATGTTAATCACATCTAGATCCACCTCTATGGAATATTTTATTATTATTTGTTGGAGGGAAAGGGTGTTTGACTTGGGTCAAATTCCTTGATTAGTGAAAAATAAATAAATAAATGATTTATTTATCTTTTTAAGGAAGTGGTTGGGATATAATCAAATAAATAATGATTTATTTGATTAATGGTGGTTGATTTAGTCATATTTAACAAGGAATATTATTAAATAATTATTCCTAGAAAATAATAAGATAACTATGGGTTTATCTCATTAATTTCTTTGTTTTTGGGTTAAACATGACTAGGAATAATAATTAAATTATGGTTTAATTACTTATTCCTTTTGGGGTTTCCTAATTAATCATAGTGAAAGCAGTTTTACTTGGGGTAAAACTGGTCTTACATGGTGTACTTGGGTCCATCTAATGATGAAAAGTTAGATGACCAAAAAATGGTGTAACAAGGATTGGGTAGGTAGAATGTTGTTGACAGAAAATCACATGTTGCAGATTGTTAAAAATTTTCACTTCAAAGAATATCAGCAAGTGAAAAAGAAAGGAAATCTGCCCAATAAAGAGGCACTGGTCTGCTGAAGCTCAAAGATTTGATAAACTGAAGGTTCTGGACACCTTGAAAAGAAATTTTCCCTCCCCAAGTGAAGACACTGTTATTCATTAGTAATTTTTGTTGATATCAAAGGATGACTAAGTTATAAATCCTAGATTTCTAGAAACAATATTTGGGAAACATTTTGAGTTCTAGAAATCTCACTGCCTTCATTATCCTGAACCTAATTGTTCCACTAAAAATTCCTATCTATGCCTTCTCAAAACTACCCTACTGTTCTAAAAAAGACTCCATTTTCTGGGCATGTTTGCCTCATTTCATCACCTCACTTACACCCTCATTCATCCCCTTTTTTCCCTCATAATTCCCCTCATTCATTATTTTTCTTCCAAAAACCCTTAAAACAATGTAAAAATCCTTTTTTCATTGTTTTAACCTAACCCCTTAAACCTATCGAACCCTTTAAATTATCATAAAAAATATGTTTTTATGTTAAAAACCCCACTCTTTGTATAAATCAGGCCTTAAGCTCCTCTCTACTTAAAACCTAGCTCATCACTTGCATAAGACCATGACCTTCCGCTTATTCTTAGCCCCATCTCTTATAAACTACACCTTCGCCCTTCTATCCTTATGCACCCTCGAAACCTTAAGAAAACCCCATGAACCTTTGAAATATTAAAATGGGCCCCCTTTACTTCAACCCACCTCTTTGTTTGTCTTCCCAACCATCTCCACCATTGATCTTGAATCCTAGTGATCCAATGACAGTCGTGTCCTTACCCTTCATCCTTCATCCCGCATCAACGCAACCCCGCACTACCCGAAAAATCCTGCCACGTCATCACGCCCTGGCCCCGCCTTCCACTTAACCTTGCTGCCAAGCATAGCTGCCATCTGTCTCTGGGCTCCACCCTCCAAATCTACGCGTCATTCCTTCAACCCTTCCGCACCGTCGATCTCACACTACTACATTTGGCGGAAATTCCGACACTTGGTTCCAACGCTTTTGACCAAATGTCGGAAATTTTCCCAAATTTTTTCCATCCTGCCCGAAACTTTCGCTATACCGACGTTTATAGAAAAGTGTCACAATACCGACACTTAGAAAAAGTGTTGCAATTGCGACATTTGGAGGAAGACGTCGCAATTGCGACACTATGGCCCAAAGCGTCGCTATTGCGACGGCTGCCTCCAAACGTCGCAAGTACGACACAACGTCTAAGTGTCGCAATTGCGACATTTGGAGGCAGCCGTCCCAGTAGTGACGCTTTTTCCGCCATTGGTATAACGACACTCATATGCGTGCTACATAAAAATATGAAACTTATATGCGCGCTACATAAAAATACGAAACTTATATGCGCGCTACATAAAAATACAAAACTTATATGCGCGCTACATAAAAATACAAAACTTATATGCGCGCTACATAAAAATGATTTTATTGTTTCGTATCCATCGCAATAGCTACATTAACGTCTTATATCACGCGCACATTCACTCTCCGCCCTTGCAGAACAACATTCGCCCTCAGCTCTTGCAGAACAGCGTTTGTCCTCAGCATTCACCCTCAGCGTTCGCCCTCAGCTCTTGCAGAATAGCATTCGCCCTCAGCTCTTGCAAAATGGTAAGTTCTTACTGTAGACCCTTCCTCCTATAGTAGGGTTGACTCTATTTGGGTTTTTTTGGTCAATTCCATTAGATTGTGTTAGGTTGTAGGGTTCTCTCTAGATGTCAAGAATCAAGATTCAATACCCTCTATTATCTTCATCACCCAATACAAGATTTAAAATTTTCCCAAAGAAACGCTTATTAATTTGGCAACCATTATTTCTCCCTTCTTTAAAAACCCTACATTTAAATGAAAACAAGCATTTCATTTCAACTACAAAAATCTATTAGTGTTAAAATGTACATGTGTGTTACATTAACGTCTGATATCACGCGCGCATTCGCCCTCTTCTCTTGCAGAACAACATTCGCCCTCAGCATTCACCCTCAGCTCTTGCAGAACAACATTCGCCCTCAGCATTCGCCCTGAGCTCTTGCAGCACAGCATTCGCCCTGAGCTCTTGCAAAACAACATTCACCCTGCATTCGCCCTTAGCTCTTGCAGAACAGCATTCGCCCTCAGCTCTTGCAGAATAGCATTCGCCCTCAGCTCTTGCAAAATGGTAAGTTCTTACTACAGGCCCTTCCTCCTATAGTAGGGTTGACTCTATTTGGGTTTTTTTGGTCAATTCCATTGGATTGTGTTAGGCTGTAGGGTTCTCTCTAGATGTCAAGAATCAAGATTCAATGCCCTCTATTATCTTCATCACCCAATACAAGATTTAAATTTTTCCCAAAGAAACACTTATTAATTTGGCAGCCATTATTTCTCCCTGCTTTAAAAACCCTACATTTAAATGAAAACAAGCATTGCATTTCAGCTACAAAAATCTATTAGTGTTCAAATGTACATGTGTGCATCACTTGTGTAGGGTATTCCTTTTCCACTTTCACATTATCCAAGAATGTGTGCGGTATAGTTCATATTTTTTGTGATTTAGATTATCTTGAAAAAGGAAAGGTAAATTATTTCCCATGGAAAAAGAAGGTTTTCCCTTTTTATAGGTTGTTTGGACTTACGTGGAAAAATTTATTGTATGCCTTTCATATTATGTAGTTTAAATTTGAATTAACAGATTATTCTACATGAAAATATAATTACCTATGTGATGTCCTTCATCACTAATTAAAATTATAGGGTTTCAATTTCCTAGACTCTAACTCATCTGATGCTAAATTCTAGGTTCTCATTGGTGGATCCCTCTTCCATTGATTTCCTTTCCCTCTGGATCTTGTCATACTTTAAAAGTCATCAATGATACATATATTATTTCAGGTATCCCAAAAGGCTTTATAGTAGAACATATTGTGAAGATTTTTTGACACTTGAGGATTCTTTTTAGAACTGCAACGCAGTCTATGCTATCGAGTTATATACCAAGCAACTTGTCCTTAATAACCACACTATGAGGTAGGTTCAACCAGTTTGAACTTGTTGGGACATAGCATATGAATTTGTGTGATGAGTCCATATCATAGGTCTATTATGGTGACAAAAGTGAATACACGTAATGATAGTTATTATGTTAACATTACTAGAAACATTTTCGAAATTATCCATGCTATCAAGATGTCAAAATTCCAGGCATTAGGTGTCAATACTCGTAGCTAATAGATAATAATAATAATATAAAAAAATTACAACTTTATTCTTGAAATATGATTGTTACACATTGGTAACCTAGTTCATGAGTTACTATCACCCAAAGACTGCAAAAAAAACTTAAAATATAAATTAAACCAACATGAGAATCCAACTAAGGGTTTCTCGACAAAATCATGACATAACTTGGCATTTTGAAACCCAAATTTGAATCCATCATAAGTAATACAATGCAAAATCCGATGGATTTTCAATGCATGTTTGCATGCTACACTTATTCTCTGTCTAGATATCATTTTTTAAATGGAACCATTAGTCAAGCCCACAGTCCTTTTTATGTGAAACATTTCAGCTCTATTTGAGCTCTTTTTTGCTCCACCACCTCCATAAACATATGCAAACATATATCATGATCTTGGAATTCCATTACATATGTATGTGACAATGTTCCATAATCATGCCCCATCATCAATTTAAGAAATTTCCATTGAATATCAAATTATGGAGGGGGGGAACTTTTTGCTGCAACATTTGGCTCAAAATCAGGGACCATCTCCATATGAGGTGAATGAGAACCATAGATATTTGAAGAAGTAGATTAGTGCCTTTTCCTCTGGCCATGGAGTCATATACAGTCATCCGTCACAAAAATTTGTCTTTTTTCATTCTCACCTTGAAAGTTTCAAAAATTCATGCCCTAATTGAAACGACACTAAATTTGAAAGATATAATAAAAATGAAAGCTAAAAGTGCCCTATTAATACAAAGGGAAAACCTTCCTACCTACCCTAACTGAGATAAATTTTGATTGAATAGGAAACATGATATTGCCAATGGAGTTGATCCAACAACTTGTTAAATGTATGGGACTAAATCATGCATTTGATTTCTAGGGAAACATGCGCATGAAGAGAAAAAGTGCAGAATTAATGGAAAATCCATACATGCAACTTATGAAAACTACACCGAAAGGTCAAAAAATACTTAAGGCCTTAACTTAATTTGAATCCAAAAATGACAAAACAGGATTAGTGAAAACACGAGAGTGGTGTGGGTGAACAACATAAATAAAAAGTGAAGATGCCTTTCCCCAAGATGCCTTTGTCACCGTTGTATGAAAACATGTTTTCCTTTCCCTTTATACATGCAAGTGAATGCATTATAGGTATGGTGTTTTCCCAGAATAGGATAAGCCTACTTAAATATATCATTCATGGAGTGAATGTTTCCTTGAGCCAAAACCTCATAGAAACTTATCACTAAATTTGATGTTGGGATGGGATTGTAAAGATAACAACCTCTTCATTCCTACAAACTAGATTCCTTCCTGGAGTTAGGACACAGAGTATTGAATCAAAGTTGTAGTTTCTAACTTCTTGTATTAGTTCATCAATCTTGAAATTCATACATTGCATGTATTCATTGCTTCATGTTTGAATAATTTGCATCATATTGTACAATAGGAAATTAGGAATTATGATTATTATTACTTTATGGATATGTTAAGTTACTTTTAAGTTTGCATGGTTTAGTGTGAAATTATTCTAGTGTGCCCCTAGGCCTAGGTGAAGGAATGCCAAGGACTGAGAACCCTAGTTTTTAAATGGTATTGTTTCTTATACCTAAAAACCCCTCAACATCACTTCTTATTAGTTCTTAACAATAGTATTGTAAACAATTTGAGAATTGATATAGAAAAATCTCGCACTTCTCAAGATAAATTCCTAAAGCTAAAGTGTGATACCATGTGTAATTCAATAGCCCCATTGTCACCTCACCAACCTCTTTTCACTTCGGGCTAGATCTCCTCCAACTCAAGGGGGGTTCTCCCTAGTAGATGTTAGGGATCTAATGGCCCAACCAAACCAAGTCAAGAGCCCCCTAACTCTCTATATTTACTACTATCAATCAAAATATTGAACAATAGGGTCAGACATGCATCCTGAAGATAAAATTGCCAGGGTATTTTTGGGTAATTTCAAAGGGAAAGTCCCCGAACACATATAATCAAGGAATTATAACGTGATTTCAAACATTAAATATCAACAAAATCGTTTAAAGGATATTGAAAGGAAAAAGGTGATGGAAGATAGAAAGTGCCTTACTTAAATGCTCTAAGGATTTTTCAATAGTTGCTCCAAAAGCTTCACTTCAAGGCCCTTCAAGATCGTCTCCAACAATGCTATACCATCGGCTTCAACAATGTTGCTCCAAAAATGTCCTCAAGGTCTTCACAACAAGTTTACTAGAATTTTCTCCAACAATATATTCAATAAGGTCTTCATTGTCAACTCGTCTCTTGTTTGGGTGCCTTAATGTGCAATGACATGTTTCCAGGACTGAATTCAATGCAAGGCATATTTGAAACTCTAACTCTGTCTTCCGGTGTCTTATTAGAAATTATTTCAATTTTTATTTTGCATTTTCAAGTTAGATATTGTTTTCAAGTTTTTACATTTATAATTTTATTGCAATGTGGCAGACTGATCAGAGCAGTGCAGGAACAACCCTGAGATGGGATGATCACGGAAAGAGGCCAGCGGAAGAACATGTAAAGTGCCAGCATTTATCTATCTTCAGGTATTTTAGTTATTTACATAATTGAAATAATATTAATTTTTTTCAAATATGCAGACACCTATCCATGGTATGCCTGATGATTCCCTCTTTGAGGAAGAGCTTTCTTCATCCCTATCTCTAGTGTTCTTGTTGCAAAAAAAGGCACGAGATGCAAGGTCGGAATTTAATACTTTGATAGACGTGCCTCAAACACCTGAAACACAAGAGAGGATAAAACATCTTATGAGCCAGCTAGAAAGATATCAGGTAATAATAAAAAGTCAAAAGGATATTTTTTTTGTTCTACATGAGATGAATTGTGATAGTTTGATTTTTAATTTTTACATTGACTAAACTAACAAAAAGTTCTTTTGTATGTAGCATTTTCTGGCACTTGTTGAACCCGGTGTTGGTGGTAGTGGGACACAAGGGCAAGAGATTTCCCAGCAACCCTCTCGTATACCTTCTACTCCTTTAGGTGCCAACCAAGAAACACACCCTGCCCAAGCAGACACCCAGCCAACCGCTGAACGTGTTGGCAATGATGAGGCTGATATGGCCAACTACATTATTGCGTTTCCTGGAGCTACACGTGTCAACTCCACAGGGACCATTAATGGCACGTTGTTGGTGAACGATGAAGGTGTCCCTATAAAGCATGTACAACTCCGAGGTAAATTTTAATATTTTAACTATTTCATGTACTTTATCTAAAACATATTTATCATGATTTTTATTTTTAAATTAATGATAATATATATATATATATATATATTTTTTTTTTTTAAATTTTAAATTTTAATTTATTTATTATTTATTTTTTTTTTTTTCTGTGTAGGAAACAATGAGTTCTACATGTTTCTGGAGAGCCATGCGTTGGTAATTTTTGGCCCAACCATACGCACAGGGTGGAATTCCCAGAATTCCAACTTGAAAAAAGAACTTCTAGATTATCTAGAAGCCCTTTTTGGGGTCGGCACATTTGACAGAACAGCGGTGGCTCGGGTAGCCGGCAAATATTTGAAATATACCAGGGACACCTATAGGACGCAATTTCAATTTAACCCTAGATATGAGCGTCCTCTCACAGTTCCAGAGAGTGAGTGGAGAGCACTCATCCATGACGGAAAAGAGAAAAGGGCAAATAAAGAAGGAAAAATGCCAACTGGACCCGCAAGGTAAATTACAACTTTAATTCAATAGCTTTAATTTTCTCTATGTCTAAAATAAAAGTGTGCTACGTCATATCTGACTTCAATTTTGTTGATGCTAGGTTTTCTGACACCTCAAAGGCAACCAAATCTAGGATTGAGAAAAAGGGCCATCAAAAGCTAGGCCAGGGCGGCTACTTGAAATTAGCTGCAAGAACTGTAATTAAGTAGCTAAACATCTTATAATTAATTGTATCGCCTTCCAACGTTTTTGTAATCCTATAAAATATGATTAAAAATACACAATCATATGTAATGTAGGGTGATGACTTCGGAACAGAAACTATAGAGGAAGATAAAAATATCGCTTTCCATTTCAGCTATCAAGCTGTAGTTGAACGTCGCAGAAGCTTGGGGCAGGTCCCAAGATCCAGAATGCCTGATAAGGTAAAACATTAACCTTTCAATATGTTTGTTTTCGTCCATAAATTTAATGTCTAACAAATTTGTTTAAATCAGGGGAGCAGCACTATCGACGAGGCAAATAACCCAGTTTTAGAGCCAGATGTAGATGATCCTCACGTGAAACCTGATCATTGTAGTGGGGACCAGGCCGACAATGCTACTATCAGTGAGGGCCGTGACGGTAATTAATTTCCACTTATAATTTTTTCTAATTATACCTTGATGGTTGTCCTTATAACGTTTTTTGTTTAAATGACGGAGAATGTTTCCCTTGAGGATCTTACCACCAGAGAGGAAGACATGGCAACAGTCCCAACGGCGACAATTGGTGCACCAGGTAAATAATCTCATTGCAATTTTTTTTATTAATATTACCGAACTAGTTCAATGATATTTAAAAACTGACAATTAAAATTTAATATTATCTGTTTTTGTAGGCGATGCCCCGTCACTGGATAAGACCAGACATCGTGACTACGCAACTAGGTCAGCGGCGACAAATGGTGCACCAGGTAAATAATCTCATTGCAATTTTTTTTATTAATATTACCAAAATAGTTCAATGATATTTAAAAACTGACAATTAAAATTTAATATTATCTGTTTTTGTAGGCGATGCCCCATCACTGGATGAGACCGGACATCGTGACTACGCAACTAGGTCAGCGGCGACAACTGGTGCACCAGGTAAATAATCTCATTGCAATTTTTTTTATTAATATTATCGAACTAGTTCAATGATATTTAAAAACTGACAATTAAAATTTAATATTATCTGTTTTTGTAGGCGATGCCCTGTCACTGGATGAGACCAGACATCATGACTATGCAACTAGGTCAGCAGTGTGGGTCGAAAGGCACAAAACAGGAGTAGAGCATGATGATATTGATGATGTAATTAGGAGCTTTAGAAATAGGAAGAAGAAAAAGAAAATTTGATAATGTAAAATATTGTATTATTATAAGACAAACGTTACCATACTTGGAAAGTTTTTTGCGTTATATAAAAAACTCATTTATCATACTATTTTTATGTCAAGCATTAATTGCAATGTTTCCTTGTGTACTTTTTGTTGAATTGTTTTTTAATTAGTTATTGAATATTTTTTTTTATGCTCATGAAAGTAAAAAATGAAATATAGATTGGGTATTGGGGAATTGAGAGTGATGTGAGGGGAGGGGGAGGGGCCATAAGAGCTTCCACCTTCACGTGGTTGGCCCTGTTTAGTAGAGAATAATTTATTGGAGCGATTTAATCTTGGAGCAAACCTCCCTTGATCCAGCGTAGCAACAAAAAAGTCACTTTTGACTTAGTTGCTACTCTTTCAGATCGTGGGAGGCTTGTTCCAAGTTCATGCGACTCCAATAAATTGTTCTTGAAACGAAGAGGAGCTTATTCAGGTATGTTTTGACATTTTCAACATATGTTCTAACATTATTATAAGAATGCATCTTAGAGTAAAAAATACTACATCAATTACTTGTATGTATTGTATAGATAATGATGGATTTTGATTGACTTGGCAGTGTAGGTACAAATCCTCTTGCATCATGAGCAATACAACTTGTCAAGCAGGGTTATGTCCAGGATATTTTTGCTTCTGCACTTGACCAGGTTCGTAATGTCACATTTTATAAGTTCTTTTATAGTTCATAATTCAATATTAAGCTTGTTCATGATTATTATCTAGGTTTTTTGTATGTGTTTTTTCATCTATTTGATTGTAAGAAACTCTGCATGTTTCCTGTTGTTCACTATGATTTCTCCCATTACCACTCCCAGGATGAATCCGACTTTATTTTTACATAGGTTACTTTATTGTTACTATGATTTCTCCATTTATGATTTCATAGGTTACATCATGTAAAGTTGTCAATCTCAGGTTGGTGATGAGCTTTAGTTCTCCAGATTTGGGGATTTTCTGATATTTTATCCCTCATGTCATTCCTGCATCACCTCATTGTTTGAGCATGCCAATTGTCTACCACTTGTACCAATTGGCACATGTCAATCCCTGAGTGGTGCCACATTTCACCTATTTTTAGTGAGAGTTTAGGGTTTCTCTAACATAGCTTCAGAAATCCGATTCAGTGCCTACTTGAATATCGTCACATAATACTCATGGTTTGGATTGATGAGCATGTTTTGAATGGTTGGTTGATTCATAAGAACCACCCATATAGTCATCTTGAGATATTTCAGAAGTTTTCTCGGGTTTCCTTTTTCACCATTTCTAGTGGGTGGGATGGTGTGGGGTGATCCATCAATACTGGTGCTCTTGTAGTATGGAATTTGTTTTTGGGGATATAAAGGAGCATTTAATGTAGATATCCCATTGGATGCATTCATAGATGGGCACGAGAGGTCAAGAATTTAAATTAAAAATATGCAACCTCTAGCATGGCAACCTGAAGGCTGTGAGAGACACTGGTTAAAGATTGTTTTGTGCTGGCCTTAATATAGTCGTGATTTCTTTCTATTATCTTAATGCAAATATATAGTCCGGTATCATTAAAATGAGGATTGTGGTTGTATTTCTCTTTGGTTGTTTCTCTCTAATGCTCCAGAAGTTACCAAAAGTTGCGATAGTTGTTTAGTTTGCCTGTTACAACTTAAAAGTGGTTTTTAGCAATGGGAGTCATGTTTTTTAAGGTTCATACTAATATGACGATCTTGTAATTCTATATTCAGCATAAGAGAAGATGGCCTCTGCTTTGGGCAGTATGACAACAATTTCCACATCTACCTCATTGGGTAACAATGGAAAGGGGAAGAAGTTGGGTGCAATGTTTGATAATTATGGCAGACAATTGTCTTCTCTTTCAGTTTTTTCACCCATTTCCTTTAATCGCTCAAGCAGAAGAGGGACTCTGAGATTACGCGACAGAGAGAAGGTAGTTAATACAAGAGCTATGGAAAAGGAGTTTTACTTCAACAAGGATGGCTCGGTGACAAAAAAATTGCAGGTCAGAGAAAAAATTATGTTTAAAGGAAGGTCACCTGCACGTGAAACTTCACTGCGGTGGATCTTTCCTTGTCCACTTATATTCGATTTTAATGTGTTATTTTAATTTTTCATGGAGGGTTGTTTTGGCATATGGTATGGCATTCAATTGCACACTTATTGAAAGCATTGTCAATTTGTCTTGCAGGCGGTGTGAACAAACTTGCTGATCTTGTTGGAGTCACCCTTGGGGCGAAGGGAAAAATGTTGTCTTGGAGAGCAAGCATGGTTCTCCGAAAATAGTTAATGATGGTGTGACAGTAGCTAAGGAGGTAATTTATAGATGTGTGCTCTGGTTTTCTTTTTAACATTGTATTAGTTCCCCCTCTTAAATGTATTAGATTTGGTAGGCATAATTTGAAAACTCAAAGGTGAAAGGAAACATATTTGTTACCCAGTGGTCTACTTGGCCTATGGACTAGCCACATTAGAGTAATGCATAAAATTTTTCACAACAATAAAAGGAAAGGGTTATGGCTAAGTCAAATTTTATTGTTATTGACAGTGTAATGAAATGTATCTCAATGCTATGGTTTTGGCCTTCTTATTGGTTGAATTAGAGGACCCAGTTGAGAATATTGGGGCCAAGTAGGATGGTTTTCCTTTTTGCTGATGGTTTGGTGTATCTAATTGAATTAGTTGCCTAAGGTATTTTTGGTTGCAAACTCCTTTTCATTTTTCATACAGTATTGGCCTTGTGGAATACATTTGATTGTGTGGTCTTGATAGATCTACAACATTTGTAGTTGTTTAGTCTTATGGCCGAGGTGCACTTTTATTATGGAAATAGTTGATGCAATATTGTCATTTAATCCTTACTGCAGGGTAGCATGTTGAGAAGTTTCTTGTGAAACATTTGGTATTCAAAATGGCACTTGATCCTATACATCATCATGCACTTGACTTCAAAATTCATATTCAAAGTGTGCCAGACAATTCTTGCAAAATTTCAAATATTTATGTTGTTTTAAACCATTATCTTTTTCATGTATTGGATGCTGAAAATGTGAAAAAGACTTTGGTATGAAACCAACTGGTGAATAATTTCCAGCAAAACAACCACTTCCAAGACATGATTTAGAAGTAGAACATATGCACTTATGAAGCATAGAAAGATATCCTTGATGCATTGTCAATGTTTGGCTAGGGTTATTTTTGGAGAAAATAACTCCTTATTCCTAGAATAGTGATCTTCAATACAAGTAAATGCCAGAGAAGAGAGATCATCGTGTGACGCAACAAAGCTGAAATTGGACCCCTAAGGAGAGCTGGTGTGTCTACAATCGCTCTGTCAGCATTTTCCCTTGGTTTACCCCATTCTTTTCCTCCAGCCTGAGTCTTAATTGACTTCTTCTTTCTTCGGGTTTATTTATCAAATTCGTAGAAATTCGTAGAATTTGATAAATAAATACTATCCACAATGCTTGGACTTTAATTTATATTCCTGACTTTATATTATCTCCAAGCCTTATAACCAATGTTTAACTTTCAAAGACAGAAGAATGGAATTATCAGTATCCAATCGCCTCACAGTTAAACAATTCTTCACAATTAGCAGTTCGAGATAATTCAATGGCAACTAAGCTTGGAAATCATTTAACTGGAAACAATTGTTCACACACAGAGGTTTATTGTAGAAATCCCCTCTCTACTCTCCTCTTCCCTCTCTACTTTTATTCATCCGAGGAATTACAATTTATATACATAACATATGGCTCTTCGGTTCCTCTAAGAGGACCGTTCTAGAAATCAAAAGGTCTAATTATAATAATTCAACTAACTGAAACTGTTCGACTCCTACAACTCTAATTAGTCTAAGTAATACAGTCAGCTGAGGTATTGACACCTAGCTGTTACAACTCAAATGTTTTCGAACCCTCCTAGCCACAACATGTGGAAAAAACCTCCTACATTGCTAGCTAGTTCCTAATGCCCCTGCATCATCGTCTGACATAAACCTATTAACAAAAGTGAACAGGGAATGATTATTAATTATGGCATACTAAGTTGCTTTTCTAAAGAGTAACATTGTAGATAACCTTAAAAACATTTGTTAACTATTTTTGTTTGACCATTTGATTGTGTTTGATATGTAGAACTCATGTCAGCTAGTGTTTCTCCACTCATATTAAATAATTATTTCCAAAAGTTTCTTGTTACTATTACTTTAGGAAAACCATGAAGACTATGAATTTCTTTCACGAACACTTCTACCACTTGGCTTGTTGTTTATGTACTTTGAGCTCTACAAAAAATCTACAAAATTTGTCTATATAAATGACCACAAAAATGTAATACTTACCTTTATATTTCAGTAACCCTGTAATAAAGTCTATTGATATATCTTCTAGTCTTTGAATATGTATGTGGAATAGTTGAAGTAACCCTAGAGGTTTTACTATCTCTCTTTTATTTATTATGCAAACCTGACCTTCTCTTACAAAATTTTGAATATCTTTCTTCATTCCTTCCAAAAATATATTTTTTGATCCTTTGAGATGTTTTAAGGAACCCTGCGTCCTACCATCGGAGAGACATGGGACTCCCTTAATATTTTTTTATTCAAATATGCTTGCGTGCATAAAAATATTCTACATTTTCACCAAAGTATATCTCTCTTTCACTCCGAATGCTCCATAGAGTTCATCCCATCCTTTATAAATTTAGTTTTTGTTTAGTACTATTGTCATTTTTCCATTATGGCAAGCTTCTTCTAGCCACCTAGGAATAGAAAATGTAATTGGATATAAATTTGAGGCCTCTCCTATTTTAGAAAGAGCATCATGTACTAAATTTTCCTTACCCTTATTGCGGATTATCTCAAAATTAAAACTTTGAATTTTTTCTGCTCATTTTTG
>CM076576.1:322393969-322638179 GCA_034641835.2 Pinus albicaulis | reverse complement strand
GTAGATTGATTGGTTTTACTGAAACTATTTTGAATCCATAAGCCCAATGTGCACTTTCTGATGTGATTTACAACAAATATCTATCATTTATCTGCTAATTACCCCACATAGAGTTAGTCATCTATATTTTTATCAAAAATCATTAATCCTTTGAGAGAGCCCTCTCAGGTTGAGGAGGCTAAGCCTCAATCAAAAGATTGGTTTGAAATAGTTACATGAGATTAATTTGATTAGCATCTTATTAGGTCCAATTTTGTGATAACACATAGATTAGAATTCAGTATAACACAAATGACTAATTGAACTCTATCTATCTCATGTTTGACTTTTATGCTTAACAATGCATCTATCAATGATCTAACTACACTTTTAAATAACTTTGTTTTGTAGCAAAAGAAGGAGGCGTTGAGGTGGCTTAAGAGGGTCCCTGACTCATGGTTTCAGTGCTGAAGGTGTCTTGGAGGTTATTCCATGCCTAGATGAGGTAAAAGAGAGGTTTTGGGCTGAAGGATTAAGTGGTTGGCGCTACTAAAGGATCTGCTACAAGGTTTCCTATAGTGCTACAGGATGTCCTGAAACGTTACAGGAAATAGGCCGAGGGTAGTTTGAGGCCATAAATGTTGAGGAAAGGGGTAGGAGAGGTGGAATGAAGGTGGATCTATGTGGATTAATGGTAGCCAACCCCTTGGTCAAGCTCAAAGCTTCTCTCAAATCATTTCTTTCACCTCCAAGGTGCCTCTCGGTGTTTTGGTGGAGATTTCCAAAAATAAGGTTGAAGGCGACTTGGTTGGAAGTTGGTTGATGAGGGGTGGATACTAAAGTTGATGGTGTTGGGGAAGTCCTCCTCTTCTGCTTTACTCAAAGCTGCAAATAAATAGTTGTTCATGCATTCATCATTGAAAAACATATCATGAAAATGGTGGAAAAGATTAGTTGAATTTAAATAAACCTACCTATGTATTTGAAACAGAAATCTACCTCTGCATCTACAACATGTCCATGATAAGCAAAGTAACCTATCTAAATTTTCCAAGAAATCATAAACTGAAAGAAATTTTGGGTTTGTGGTGAAGATATACCCTCCTCGAGCTCCAATGGAAGAGGTGAGAGAGGGAGGCTTTAACACCCAGTTTTGAGATCTTATACGCTACTACAACATGAAATGTAAAGATACTAACTACAACAACATGAAATGTAAACACAAGTACATAAGAGAGATTGAGGCCAATGGATTGGGCCCTAACCCCCAAGCTCAACTCCCTGAAACTAACTCAGTGGAGAAGAAACCAAATACACATTTTATTTCATAACTAGTCTTGTACATAACATATGAAAGTCAAAAATTTCTATTACAAGAGCTAAGAGTGCGCTAGCTACATCCAAAAATCAAATTCTAGTGAGATCTTGTTCTACCCTATTTATCCTAATGAGTAGCTACCAATGGCTCCCTAAAAAGTAGGTGGTTTGTCCCCTTGGAACTTGAGAGAAGTTGAGCTTACCCCCCCTTGATCTTCCACTTGCTTGGCTGGCTCTGATTTCGAGCTGTTGGAGGAGAATCTCGAGGATATATTAGCTAACTTTAGGAGTTAAGGAGGTGGTAAACCCTCCTACAATCACTCCTTGTTTTCTACTATGAGCCCTGATTGTGCAATCTTCCTAAAAAATGGCATTTTCTCTTGATTATCATGCATTTAAATCACATTAGGCCTTCGAAGCATGAAAAACCTTAATACACCATCTACACTAAGCAACATATGACAATAATTCAATTAAATGTGAGAAAGAGAGAATAATTAGGCTAAAAAGGTGACAATTAACTCCTTAAAATGTACCTAATGATGGCGATCATCAGTTTCCAAACCAAATGGCAGGAAAGGCTTCCATTTCATAGGGAGTAGCCACAATAGAAAATGTAGTTCTAGGATGGAATTTAGTTCCAAGTGGTAGAAGTTCCTTCCTCACTAAGAGGGAGTGTTGATGTTTGTAGCTCGAGTAAGTACTTCTATAAAGGGCTAAGTGTCTAGGCATGCAAAAGCCACCCACAGAATCCTTAGATACTTGCTCTAGCGTGAGTGAGTTGTTTTTGTAACTCAGCTTAAGTTAGACTTGTGAAAAGCACATAATTATTATGTTGGCTTAGTGAGCTAAACTAAACTTAGGAAAATAAAAGTAAATCACTTTAGTGATTATGTTTAATATCAACCCTTGATATCAATTGGGGATAGATCTAATCTCAGTCATCAATCACATTAGAGATTAAGGTTATGGATTTAGCTCAATGTAAACTTATAAAAGCAAGGCTAGGGAGAAGGAGAAGACATCATACAACAACACAAGATTTAGAGTTGCATCTTAGTGAGTGTGTTGGGTTCGAGGAAGGGGAAAAAATTTGATCGAGATCAACCAAGGAGGGTTGCTAAGCTATATTAGATCTAGTGTTGTATTTAATTACATGGTTGGGCTATTTTCATAGGAAGATGGCCCAAGTAAGTTTAGAAGTTTCATGAAGAAATATGATTGGGTAGAATCTATGTTTAATTTCTTTGTGATTTGATTTCCAATCAATTTTTTTTGTTAATACCCTAATTGGTGCTTTTATTTAATATAAGAAAACCTACTCGGAAATAATTACTATTTTGCAAGGGTAAGGAATTTTAACAATTTCTCTATGAACCTGTTACACTATGACTATAGCCAAGGCCCTACAATTTTCCATGACCACAAATTGGCCTTATTATGTCCCACAACAATAGATCGTGCAATTTAATTATCCTTTGCAAATCCACTGATAGACATTCAAATAGTTATATACTTGGAAAGTTGTAGCATTTATATAGTGAATATGTCAAACCTCCAATCCATTTTGGCTCATGGTAAACATTATAAATGCGATTATGATCACGAGATGTTATCAACATGAGATATTATAATAGATACCTTTCCCTCCCATTTTCACTCAAATCAATGTTTCTCTCAGATAATGACACGACCTCACTCCAACTCTTTGTGGGCCATCTTTGAAGAATTTTACTAGATTTGAATAGAGGTGTTTTAATCACTTTGTGAAACTTTTCAACAATCAATCGATACCTATATTGTTATGCACTATGTAGTCTTCTATGGTGTATTGGACCACCATTTACTTCTTTGAGTATGCTACGACTGAGATGATTATTGTATAAATTGACAAACTCATTTTTTTGTAGTTACCATTCTATAAATGGATTGTGAGCAAATGGAATTAAATCCAAAATCTAGTCTCAGCAACTCCATCAAGACAAATATCTCCAGGGTTATCAAACTCAAGAAATAATTGTTGTTCAAGAAGTATATGATCCACTGTAATGAGAGAGAGCTCGAGGGGGATTTGTCCGAAGTGCAAGTTGTAGTTCATGTTGATTTTTGTGGACAGAATAAATACTTTTACTTGTTATGATTGTAGCTTAGAAATTTGTTGAAGATGCATTCCAAACTCCATTATCAACATAGTGTTGATTGGTAATAATACCTACCAAGATTGGTCCAGAAAGATCAAACACACTTATTTTCAATTATGTATGGGATGGACTTTGTGAAGGAGAGGAGGAAAGTGGACCTAAGAATCAGAAAAAGAGCTAACTATATGGAAGAATAAATAAAATAAAGGTTATTCCCTCATTGTTGCAAGGTTAAGTGAAGAGGTGATTCATTATATTCTTTCTATAATATATTCTTATGGTTCTTTAAATAAACTAAAGGAATTACATGACTCATATCCAAAATTTGAACTTGTGCAATTGTTGGCGAAACTCTTCAACCTTGAGTTGAAGGACGATGACCCCATGGCCTTGGCTTCTAAGATCAAAACCATCATGAATGACATATATGCCACTAGAGTGAAGATATATCTTCCTTTCATAGCCTTGATCAAGACCCTCTACCCTACAGATTATCATTGTCTTGAATCATTGCAAGCTAGTGACCAACTAGAGTATATTACATTTGACTCTATAAAATGTGTTCTACCAAAAGGTGGCCAAAACATGTTCAGCCTTCAAGAAACAGTTTCCTAGTCAAATGTTATCTCTTGAAGCCTGTGGAAGATCTCATGTTCATGTCTCAAGGTTTTCACTGTTATTTCTCATAAACTCAGAAATTCTGCTAAAATTCCAAAGACAAAGACTGCTACAAAACCCCCTTCCTCCACTCAGAAACTAACCATCATGATTCCATTATTTTCCTCCATTATCTTTTTTCCATTTCCCCTTTCATCAAAATTCCTTTCATAAGGATCAAGACTCCTTCTTGACCTTATCGGAAACCACTAAAACTTGTGAAAACCTTGAAAATCTATGAAAAACGCCCATTTCTTAAATAAGGGTTTAAGCCCCCTTGGGCCAAGTCTCAACCACTTCCCCACTATATTCCCATGGTGCTAAAACCAAACGCTAAACCTTTCGGCGCTTATCGCATCGGAGAAAATCCAAATCGCGCAAGTCTGTTTTTATTGTGTTGACAAAAAGTTTCGATGCGATTGGCCCTGTGTGCCGCAGCCCCCGATCACATTGTTATTCCATTTAACCCGTGGGCCTGCAATCGGGCGCTAAACCATTGAAATATCCCTATCCGATTGACATTTCTCTTTGTAAAATCATGAAACCCATTTTTCCAAAGTTTTAATTAAAAAACCCAAGTCACGCGCTGTAATATTACAAATGGTTAGATCAAAAAGACTGATGCGCAATCGCATCGGAGAAGTTACAAATGGGTTTATTGAAAGACCGGGCCCGAATGTTCCGATTGCGATTGGCCCTTGTTATATAAAGCCCCGGGCCCATGGTACTCCATACATCCAGTGGCCCCGCAATCGGGCGCCAACCACTTCATATTATCTATGTTCCGCCCCGATCCCTTAAAAACCTTGGTTTTATTAAAGTTTGTGGATTTTTCATAAAGTAGAAAGGTTTTCCGCCGGCACAGAGTTGAAAGGATATCGGTCGTTGATTTTAAACCGATCGAACGGCCAACGCTCAATCACAAAGTTTCAATCGCATCCCCTCTTCCGCGCCCCCCGATTGTGATTGCTCTAATTCAATCCCGTCCGTCCATTTCCCTGCTGATCCAATGGTCACCACTCAATCGCACTAACCTCCCCGATCGCGCAATCGCATCGGCATTTTCCTTCGCACCCTTTGTTTTCTCCCGGCCGATTGCGATCTTCCGATTAGATCTGGACCGTCCACGTGTCCAGATCGGACGGTCCCAGATCACCCTCGCATTATTTCATCGCCCTCCGCCTCTACCAAATGGTTTTCAAAACCGATCTCCACCGTTGATTAGCGCGCGATCAATGGTTCTGTTCATTTCTTCCTCCCGCGCCTTTTAAACCTCCTCTCGGTTAATCTCCATCGTTGGATGATGCCATCCAATGGCTCTGCTCTCATCCCCCGCCTTCTAAGTAGTTTAAACCCAATTCCGCAGGATTTCTTAATTGTTTTTTGTGTTTTGCAGGGTTTGAAGGTTTCTTCGTTATTTTCGAAAGAATGCAGAAGCCGAGGGTGACGATCCTCTAGCCTCTGATCAATCAATTAAAAATCGTTCACAGGGTTTAAATTTACATTTGATCAATGAACTCATGGCCCATTGATGCCATTCGACCCTGTACAGCCCTGCACACCAGAAAACTCAGTTAAATTGGGCACCGTTAAAAAGTATCAGTGTCGAAGACAAAATATACAAGAAACAGGACGTTTGAAGACCAAAACACAGATTTCAAGTTAATTAAAGGTGTTTTGGGAACGACGAAGACATCTGTCAAGCTGAGAAAGCCTCCACCGCCATAAAAAGAGGCTAATTGAACCCTCCATAGCTCCAAAGGACACCAGCAGCCTCGCAGAAATTAAAGATCGCCGAACAATTAATGCAAATCAAAGAATCTTATCTCTAATTGTCGGCAAAACCATTCTGGAAGTTGAAGAACAGTCGGGAAGCAGGTCTTTTCAATCATTTGGCCTCGAATGACACAAACAGAGTTATGAAGTAGAGTTATAAACGATTATATTCCCACCTTATGCCTTGCCTGGTTCCCAAAGGCCAGGAATTGCATTAATTGCATAATTGATAATACTTGACCCCGGGGAAATCCTCCCACCTCTTCATTCTTCTATAAATACTGTTATAGAAGATGAGAAAATGTTGGTCTCTGGACATCTGAATGCATGTAATGGTTATTCTGAAGCTACTGATGCCCTGTCTTGTAACTGAAAGATACACAAGCTGATATGAGAATTTCAAAGCTATAGAGACCCACTGGGCTTGCAGATTGTAACTGGTTTGAACATCAATACAAGCTGCTGATTCATGGAATCCTCAATTATGTCAATGGTGATGTGCTCCTTACTGTTAATTGTTATTTTGTTTAATGTTTTCACTCTGTTCACTTTCTCTGATAAAGAGCAGCAAACATAGAGTTAGGATGTACTCTCCACGGTACCCTACTCTTACTGAAAGCTTTACTTCTATGTTTTCTTCATTTGAATGTTCTCTTTGAAGAGTACATTAATGCAGGTTAGTTTAAAAGTACTTCCCTGATCTAGATTTCTCTTTAAAACGAGCCTTCCCTGTGTTTTCCTTAGAGTATATTAATGCAGGTTAGTTTAAAAGTACTTCCCTGATCTAGATTGCTCTTTGTGATTATCATCTGTGTTTCCTTATCGAATATGCTGAAAGCAGGCTAGTTTAAAAGCACTTACCTGATCTTAAGCAGTTCGAGCTGTTTTTTAAATGTTTCTGATTGAAAGTACTTCAATGCAGGCTAGTTTAAAAGCACTTACCTGATCAACAGAAATACTTTTATGTTTTCCCCTTAAGTACATGTTGAAAGCAAGCTAGTTTAAAAGTACTTACTTGATCTTAAACTGTGCTTTGTTCTTCATTTTTGTTTGGTCTTTCACTTCCTATCTGTTTCATTCCATAAAATCACTTTAAAGATCCTTTGATATAAGTAACTTGCCCCATGGATCCTTCTTGAATCTTGTTGTCCAATTAAATCCTCCTATGACTCCATAGCCCAATGGGTTAAAACTGTCTTTGCCCTTTTCTGTCAACTGAATCATTCCTTCATTGCAGACATTTTCACCCTTTATTTAGAACTGCCTTTCATCTTCATCATGTCTTTTCCCAACCAAAAACAAACAAATCAAACCCATGCTCTTCATAACTAGCCTAATATCACAATTGCAGCCTTTGAAGATCACATCTTTTCACTCATTTATAGAGAGATCCCTCTCTGGATTCAGGAGGGATAGATCCTTGAATCCCAAAGTGGTATGATGTTACCTCTGGCAGTTGGACTTTTGCCAATCTTGCTAATTATAGGGTGCTAACATAATGGCGACTCCACTGGGGACTTCTGAGTATTTCTTAGTTTAGAATGCAATCATAAGATACCAGAAATCCCTTGATTTAAGAATATTTGATGTGTTAGCCAGTTGAGTCACCTAACATAATGGCAACTCCACTGGGGAACTTTTTGAGTTCATAGTTGCTTGGCTAGCTTTTATAAACTCTTTAGTTTTCCATACAACCACAATAACTCAGAAAACCCAAAAATATTTCAGATTGGTATCTAATAAACATGGTAGTGGACCATAAAACCTTTTACCTCTAAAAAGGAGCTAAAAACTTCCACTTGGTGACTCCACAATCCTCAACAGACCTTAAGACTCCACTAGGAAGAACCCTCATCACTATATTATCCTTCAAACTCAGTTAGAGGACTGTAGGATTAAATTTGCGTAAACAGATTAATTAACCTCTTAAAGATTGTCATATCTGGTTGAAATTTTATTGTTTATTTGGGTCTAAAAACACAGCATAGTGGCTCCTAGAAAGATTTATACTAGAGCCTATCCTGACCCTAATTCACCTAAAATAGTTGATAACACAGAAAGCTATCCTTAGGAAGTCTCCTAACACAAAATTATCAACTGTTTTCAGATCACCCTTAAGAGCTAATTCTGTTCCTGAAAATCTTGCAGCTCTCCAAGAATCATATGGTGGTGGAACCATAAAACATTTTACCTCCTTAGGAGCTAAAAATTTTCCACTTGGCGACTCCACACTCTGAATTCCCCAGAAGACCAAATGAATCCACTGGTAGAAGACCCTGAACTAATTGACTAGACACAGTGACCTCTTTTTTCTGATTTACAAACATGGATTTAGATATAGATCCAGAAGACAAACATATGCTCATGATGGAAAAATTAATGTACATGCTTGGAAAAAGAGTGGATAGGTTGATGGTTAATATGAATGTTGGTTATCAAGAAGAAAAAATGATTTTCCTTAAGCAAACAAAACCTATGCCACTACAAGACATGTATGATGAAAATGAAGAAAATAATCAAGAAAAATTTCCAATCATGATGGAAAAAATGATGTACATGCTTGGGAAAAGACTGGATAGGTTGATGGCTAATATGAATGTTGATGATCTAGATCCAGCTAGACTTTCCCTTGATCAAACGCAAGCCCAATCACCTCAAGACCAAGATCCTGACCAAGGCATGCATTATGATCAACACTTTATAAAAGATGATGAGCAAACTTACAAAGAAAGAAACGAAGAAGGTTGTCAAGAAAAACTTGAGTGCCTGCCTATGTCTTGTACCATGTTGATAAGAGAACTCCATGACCTAAATGCGAAAACTTTTAGTGACACAAGTGAAGTTCCGCTAGAAGAGGCTCAATAAGACATCTAGCCTCAAAATCAGTCTTCGCAAGAGACAGAGAACTGCAGTACTCCTGCTCAAAGGAACATAGAAATATCTTCCCCTTTGGTAGAAAAATAGATAGATCAGACTATTAATAAACAGTCAGTCTCTGAAACTTTTTTCTAAACAAGCACTCTTGCCCATTCACATAGAGAAATTTTTTGTACAAATTTAGAAAGTTCTTTTGTAGATCACAATAAGGAAGGACCAGCTGATAACCCAATATGTTCGACTGATGAAATTGTCTATTATGATGATTTTCCAAATTTCGACCAGTCTGATGATGATGATGAGTTTCAAACAAAAATTAATCACGCAGGGAAACCTACGTTCAATTTGTGTTATGAGTTTCACCATCGTCAACTTGAAAGTAGAAATCACCCTTTTCGATCCATCATAAAAAGCTTTCACTTTATTGGGAATCAGCAGCCTTTCAACTCCGAAGATGAAGAGAAGAGTAACGAAGAAATTTTTGAGCAAGAGGAAACCATTGAAAACACCCCCACTCAAGAATATAATAACCTCTTCACAGAGTTCAGCCCACTGAATCCAAGCATACCAAGGCTACAAGAGGACAACACTGCCAAATATGATGGGTCTTCCAGTTCAGATGATGATAAAGAAGAGGGAGAGAAACAAATACCAAACTACCCTGCTGTGGATATACCATCTTCCCAAGAAGAGACTTCTCCCTTCATTAATGTCAGAATGTCATCCAAAGAACCTGAATATATATTAGAAGCAAGTATGTGTTTAGAGAAAGAAAATATTTCACAGTTTGCTATTGTGCAGGTTAAGGATGACGAAGCTTTCAAGCAAATTTCTAAAGATATGCTCCTCAAAGCTGAAGTCTTGGAAGCAGACAATCTACCAGACGTGGAGGACCATAAAGAAGAGAATCTTCATCTTTTCTTTGTTGATCCTATGGAAGAGTGTGTGGAAATCCCAACTGGCTCAAATTATTAAACAGTGACCCTTTACAAGAGCCAGAGGCATGAAAAGCTATCACCTTCTGTGATAGCCTTGATATTGAAGGTTAATCTTCAATATGTTCTATGGATACCTCTGACAAGCAGCCAGAGTTTCTTCTTCTCCTTGACATTACTCAGCTGGCTGCATTGGCACTTTTGTATCATATGAATATGTAAATTCTCCATGTTTAGAATAGGTTAGATAGGAATGTCAATAAAGCTCAGTTCCGAGCATGTAGTTAGTTGTTATTTTCTGCTTTGAAGAAAAATAAAAAATACAAAAACAAAGAAAAGAAAGAAAATAGGGCAGAAATGAAAACAAGAAAGGCAAAGCCCCATGCCAAAAAAAGAGAAACAAATCTGAAAGTGTGCAAGCTTAAATGCCACTCCTGAAAACCACACTTCTAGTTAGTCAAACAGCCTAATCTTGACTAATTAGTTTTAAATTTTATGCTGATAGGATAGTGAATTTGATTTTCCAAACTGTTTAATCTTGGCTTATCAGTAGATAGATAGGATAGAAATGAAAGGCTCAAACAAGCCCAAAACCTGAACCTAAATTTTCCAAGCAAGAGATGACTCAAATCTGTTTTATTTTTTTGAGTCATAAAGATGTAAATCTGGTTCTAATTAGCTCAAAATCTGAACAAGAAATAAAGAAAGAACAGCTCAAACAAAGTCAAACCAGAGCTGAAATGAAGGAAAGCAAGTGGCTCTAACAAGCTCAAAACTTGAGTCACAAACAAGAAGAATGATGTTTCAAAATTTCATATTTCAAGCCTTCAAAGTTTTGTTTCAATTTTATGCAAATTTTATCTATGTGCAGCTTGTTTTCCATGCCATAGATCACAGCAAATCAGATTTTTTAATCTTGACTTGACTATTTTTAAATTTCTGTTTTATAATCTGGAGAATAAGATCTGTTGGACAGTTTAATCCCAACAGATAGTAGATTAGGTAGAGAAACATATGGACTCAACTGTTTAATCTGAGTCCATGGAGAAATAAGGAATAGAATTAGATTATTTTTCCTGTTTTCAAAATAAATAAATGTTGTAAAGAGTTTTCCAATCCAAGTGCACTCTGAATGAAGAAAAAATGTTAGATCAGTAGGACTGGGTAGGTAGAAATTTGTGTTGATGAAGATCCATTGTTCTTTCAATACTGCTAATATGTTTTCAAAAAGATCATCCCAGCAAGGAAGGGCAGCCTAATGGATTAGGCACAGATCAGCATCCAAGAGAACTTAATGGATGAGGCAACTTATCAGCCTCCCAGAATGCAGGTCTGAAGTTCTTGATGCCTTCAAGAAGGCACCATCCCCAAGTGGAGCCACTGTTGGCCACCTATAAAATTTGTTCTACCAAAAGGTGGCCAAAACATGTTCAGCCTTCAAGAAACAGTTTCATGATCAAAATGTTATCTCTTGAAGCATGTGCAAGGCCTCATGTGCGTGTCTGAAATCTTCATTTCTGTTCCATTAGAAACTCACAAATTCTGCTAAAAGTTTCATGAGAAAGACTGCTGCAGTTTCCCCCTTCTCTCCTCTTCCTCCTCTCAGAGACTAACCTTCGTTTTTTCCATCATTGGCCTCTGTTTTCCATTTTCCTCATCTTTCCTTCATAAAAGTTTCCTTTGTCGAGCTTAAACTCCTTTGAAAACTCTGTCGAAACCCTTTGAAAACCATCAAAAAACATGAAAAAACCCATTCTTGCATTAAGGGTTTAAGCCCCTTGGGCTGAGTTTCCAAACCACTTCCCCCATATTCCCTTGTCATAAAAACCAAGCGCCAAACCCATGAAGCGCTAATCGCATCGGAAAGATTCAAGTGTGCATGTCTTTGAGCCATTTCAAAACTCCGATTGCGATCAGCCCCTTTGTCATAAACTGCAGATCATATTGTTATTCCATTTAACCCGTGGGCCTGCAATCGGGCGCTAAACCATTGAAATATCCCTATCCGTTTGATGTTTCTCTTTGTAAAATCATGAAACCCATTTTTCCAAAGTTTTAATTAAAAAACCCAAGTCACGTGCTGTAATATTACAAATGGTTAGATCAAAAAGACCGATGCGCAATCGCATCGGAGAAGTTACAAATGGGTTGATTGAAAGACCGGGCCTGAATGTTCCGATTGCGATTGGCCCTTGTTATATAAAGCCCCGGGCCCATGGTACTCCATACATCCAGTGGCCCCGTAATCGGGCGCCAGCCATTTCATATTATCTATGTTCCGCCCCGATCCCTTAAAAACCTTGGTTTTATTAAAGTTTGTGGATTTTTCATAAAGTAGAAAGGTTTTCCGCTGGCACAGAGTTGAAAGGATATCGGTCGTTGATTTTAAACCGATCGAACGGCCAACGCTCAATCGTAAAGTTTCAATCGCATCCCCTCTTCCGCGCCCCCCGATTGCGATTGCTCCGATTCAATCACGTCCGTCCGTTTCCCTGCTGATCCAATGGTCATCGCTCAATCGCGCCCCAACCTCCGATCGCGATCGCAAGTCCTGTCTTCCAACCCCCGATCGCTCATCCCTCCGATTCAATCATGTCCGTCTGTTTCCCCATTGATCCAACGGTCATCGCTTGATCGCACTAACCTCCCCGATCGCGCAATCGCATCGGCATTTCCCATCGCACCCTTTGTTTTCTCCCGGCCGATTGCGATCTTCCGATTAGATCTGGACTGTCCATGTGTCCAGATCGGACGGTCCCAAATCACCCCCACATTATTTCATCGCCCTCTGCCTCTACCATAGGGTTTTCAAAACCGATCTTCACCGTTGATTAGCGCGCGATCAATGGTTCTGTTCATTTCTTCCTCCCGCGCCTTTTAAACCTCCTCTCGGTCAATCTCCACCGTTGGATGATGCCATCCAATGGCTCTGCTCTTATCCCCTGCCTTCTAAGCAGTTTAAACCCAATTCCGCACGATTTCTTAATTTTTTTTTGTGTTTTGCAGGGTTTGAAGGTTTCTTCGTTATTTTCGAAAGAATGCAAAAGCCGAGGGTGACGATCCTCCAGCCTCTGGTCAATCAATTAAAAATCATTCACAGGGTTTAAATTTACATTTGATCAATGAACTCATGGCCCATTGATGCCATTCGACCCCGCTACTGCCCTGTGCACCAGAAGACAAGCACATTTCATCATTTGTTAAAGAGTATCAGCGCCAGAGACAAAAGTTATCAGAACCGGAGATTGAAGACCCAAAACACAGATTTCAAGTTAATTAAAGGTGTTTTGGGAATGACGAAGACATCTGTCAAGCTGAGAAAGCCTCCACCGCCATAAAAAGAGGCTAATTGAACCCTCCGTAGCTCCAAAAGACACCAGCAGCCTCGCAGAAATTAAAGATCGCCGAACAATTAATGCAAATCAAAGAATCTTATCTCTCATTGTTGGCAAAACCATTCTGGAAGTTGAAGAATAGTCGAGAAGCAGTTCTTTTCAATCATTTGGCCTCGAATGACACAAACAGAGTTATGAAGTAGAGTTATAAACGATTATATTCCCACCTTATGCCTTTCCTCGTTCCCAAAGGCCAGGAATTGCATTAATTTCATAATTGATAATACTTGACCCCTGGGAAATCCTCCCACCTCTTCATGTTTCTATAAATACTACTATAGAAGATGAGAAAATGTTGGTCTCTGGACATCTGAATGCATGTAATGGTTATTCTGAAGCTACTGATGCCATGTCTTGTAACTAAAAGATACACAAGCTCATATGAGAATTTCAAAGCTGTAGAGACCCACCGGGCTTGCAGATTGTAACTGGTTTGAACATCAATACAAGCTGCTGATTCATGGAATCCTAAATTATGTCAATGGTGATGTGCTCCTTACTGTTAATTTTTATTTTGTTTAATGTTTTCACTCTGTTCACTTTCTCTGATAAAGAGCAGCAAACATAGAGTTAGGATGTACTCTCCACGATACCCTACTCTTACTGAAAGCTTTACTTCTATGTTTTCTTCATTTGAATGTTCTCTTTGAAGAGTATATTAATGCAGGTTAGTTTAAAATTACTTCCCTCATCTAGATTGCTCTTTAAAACGAGCCTTCCCTGTGTTTTCCTTAGAGTATATTAATGCAGGTTAGTTTAAAAGTACTTCCCTGATCTAGATTGCTCTTGGTGATTATCATCTATGTTTCCTTATCGAATATGCTGAAAGCAGGATAGTTTAAAAGCACTTACCTGATCTTAAGCAGTCTGAGCTGTTTTTTAAATGTTTCTGATTGAAAGTAATTCAATGCAGGCTAGTTTAAAAGCACTTACCTGATCAACAGAAATGCTTTTATGTTTCCCCTTAAGTACATGTTGAAAGCAAGCTAGTTTAAAAGTACTTACTTGATCTTAGACTGTGCTTTGTCCTTCCTTTTGTTTGGTCTTTCACTTCTTATCTGTTTCATTCCATAAAATCACTTTAAAAGATCCTTTGATATAAGTAACTTGCCCCATGGATCCTTCTTGAATCTTGCTGTCCAATTAAATCCTCCTATGACTCCATAGCCCAATGGGTTAAAACTGTCTTTGCCCTTTTCTATCAACTGAATCATTCCTTCATTTGCAGACATCTTCACCTTTTATTTTGAACTTCCTTTCATCTTCATCATGTCTTTGCCCAACCAAAAACAAACAAATCAAACCCATGCTCTTCATAACTAGCCTAATATCACAATTTCAGCCTTTGAAGATCACATCTTTTTACTCACTTATAGAGAGATCCCTCTCTGGATTCAGGAGGGCTAGATCCTTGAATCCCAAAGTGGTATGATGTTACCTCTGCAGTTGGACTTTGCCAATCTTGCTAATTACAAGGTTCTAACAACTGCTATTTTTCAAATGGTGTATTTGCTTATTGTTGCAGCTCTATCTTGAGGTATTCTCAATAGAGTAGCTTTTCCTAATAATAAATCTCACATAGCTATAGACAGAGTCTGTGAAGGGCTAGGTAGCCTCTGTATCTCACCCTCTCTTTAGAGGTGACATATCTAGAAAATTCCCCCATAGTCTATCTCAGGAATAGACTTGTGATATTTATGAAAAAGGGACATTACAGCAGTATCAGAGCACCTTTCTTGGCTCAGCCTGTGGCCTTCAAGCCCAAGAAAGAGGAAGATGATGATGATGCAGAAGATGAGCTTGATCTCATCTATTTTCAGAACAAAGAAGAACCTCCCAAAGGAGGAGAAGCAAAGAGAAGAAGAGGAAGGTCCATGCACTTCCTATTCTCAAAAAGGAAGAAGGCATGAGAGATGCTTGGATCATCTGGTTCTAAATCAATATGTGGATGAAATAATGTAAAGATCTCATTCTAATCAGCTGAAAACCTGAACCAGAAGGAAAGCAAAGACAGCTCAAAACAAGTTTAAAACAGAGTTGTGAAAAGAGAAGGCAGCACTTTGAATTTTCAGATTTTAAGCCTTCTATGTTTTGATTTATTTTTCTGCAAATAATAATCTATGTGTAGCATGTTTTTATGCCATAGAGCACAGCAAGTCAAACATCTTAAACTTGACTTGACTGTTTTTAAATTTATGTATAGAATTTAGAGAATGAAAGTCTGTTGGACAGCCTAATCCCAACAGACAGTAGATTAGGTAGAGAAATATCTGAACTCAACTGTTTAATCTGAGTACAGGGAGAAATAAGGAATAGAATTAGATTAGTGTTTATGCTTTCAAAAGAATAAAATTTTATAAGAGAGTTTGCCAATCCAAGTGCACTCTGATGAAGAAAAAATGTTAGATCAGTAGGATTGGGTAGGTAGAAAGTTTGTTGATAAAGGTTCCATTGTTTTTCATGATTGATAACTTGTTTCCAGAAGCAAAAAGAAGATCATTCAAGAAGAAGAAAAATAGCCTAATGGATGAGGCAACTGATCAGCCTCCCAGAGAATACAAGTCTGCAGTTCTTGATGCCTTCAAAAAGGCATCATCCCCAAGTGGAGCCACTGTTAGCCACCCATAAAATTTGTCATATCAGATGGTGGCTAAATGATGTTGGATAGCCTTCAAGAAACAATTTCATGACTAAAATTGCTGTTACTTGAAGACTTTTGATAATATCCTATCCTTGGATAATATTCACTACTGTTTCCCTTCAGAACTTAAAATCCTGCTGATTGCTGCAAATCCCATTTTTTCCTTTTCCTCCTTCCCAAATCAACCTCTATTTCTATTCCCCCATTTCCCATGAAAACCCCACAATTTCATGATCCTTCTATTTTCCCTCATCAAAATCCATTTCATAAGGTCTAAGACCCCTTCTTAGCCTTATCAGAACCCTCTATTTTCATCAAAAACCATTAAAAAATCATGAAAAATGCATATTTTTATGTATCGGGCTTAAGCCCCCTCGGGCTAAGCCTTTTACCCTTCTCCGTCCATAAACCCGAGTGCCAGGACCAGGCGCCAAGACCGTCGGGCGCTTATCCTTTCAATTTGATTTTCTCCGCCCAAAACATAAAAAACCTTTGAAAATTCGTATTTTTTGGGTTTTAAATCCATTTCCAAAGTTTTCCGCCCATATGAATTATGGGGCAATCTCAACCGTTGATCTGCTCCGCAGATCGGACGGTGCGGAGCGCGACTTACCATGTGGTCCCCGACGTCCGTGCGTTGTTTCCCAAAACCACGTGGTATATTCCGCACCGCCTTTGGGCCAAAAGCAGTTTTCTTCCATCGGCAGCGATTCCATACGCCTGCCGCCGCGTGTCCATTGTACGATTTAAAAACCGCTGTGCAAACGTCGTTCCCCGCGCGTTAACGTCCGGACCACGATGCCCAGCGAAATCGATCTCCGCTGTTCGATCTGGGCCCATTCATCCAACGGTTGTTGATCGTTGAAAGGGTCCGATGTTTAACCAAACTGCCCGCGCGATAACTCAGGTTTCTGCGCAGCAGAAATCGCATCTCCGTCGTCGATCTGATCTGCAGATCGACGTCCCATATTTCATCGCTCGATTCCGTTGCCAAGTCAACGATTCCTCCGCTTGACTTTCAAACCTCCGCTCCTGACCGTCGATCATGCGCGATCGACGGCTTAAATTTGATCCTCTGCCACCTATTCCATAATCTCCCCCGATCAATCCTGACCGCTGGATGATGCCATCCGACAGCGACGCTCCCTCCATATGCCTCTGCAGCAGTTAACCGATAAATGCTTCGATTTTATAAACGTTTCGTTTGTATTTTGCAGGGATTAAATCATTTGTTCATGGTTTCCAAAGAAGATTAAGGGAAGGAGGGTGACGACCCTCCCATCTTCGATTCATCCACGAAAATCATCAACAGGGATAAAATGCATGTTTCGTCGATGTTTCATAGACCATTGATGCATTGCAGACCCTGTGCAACCCTGCGCAACAACAAGAAAACATGGATTACGCGCAGAGAAAGAGTATCAGTGCTGAAGACCAGAAAATTATCAGAGCAAAGGATTAATGGACTGTTTACGAGGATTATGGCCTAAAAAGATCATTATAAACCTAATCCTCGGGTTAAAGCAGATTTCAAAACAGATCCAAAGGGTTTCACCGACAGGAAATTATCCACCGCCACAAACGGAGGCAAATTGATTTCTTCCAGCAACTAAAGCGCCACCTGTGCCTCAAAGTATTCAATCATGAACAGAATTTATTGCTCGGGATCAAATATCTGCCTCACAACACAGCCGAAGAGTTATTTCTGCCAGAAACTTCAATGCAAATAATATCTACAGAGTTACTTCGACGCCACTCAGTACCTCAAAGGTCAACAAAACTCCTACCAAGCTTGAAATCATTATGTAGAACATTTAATACAGAGGATATGCATGAAAAATCTCCTCATTTGAGCCCCTCGAGGGCCTATGAGCCATTTAATTCTGTATTGATTGTAATTGAGATATTTTAATCAGATCTCACCTCCTCATCCTTCTATATATACCACAGCAGAAGATGAGTGATTGTTGGTTATTGTTTGATTACAAGTTGTAACACTGAAACTCTCTGAATAAATATACAAATCTATTGAAGTTGAAAAACAAATTGAAGTCTTGGATGTCTTGATGATGTTGTTGCATGTCTGTTCCTAAGAAGACTCTATCATTGGATCCATGAGCTTGGCTGTTGGTGAAGTATTCTGAACTGTTTGATGTTTTTCCCCTGTTTTCATTATGTTTCATAATTTCTTACTACAGTAGGCTGAAAGTTTTAGGCTAAGAAATGACTCTTGGAAGCACCTTAGACATGTTCACCCTTCACTGTTTTATGTTTTCTTCTGCGGAAGTATTTTAGAGGCTTTAAACTTCCTCTTTAGTCTTCATGCTTGTTTATTTCCTTAATAGCTGAAATTAGCTGGTTTCAGCATGATTTATGGTTCTCCCTGCTTGTCTGCTATCACTTGAAAGTTGTTATTGAAGTCTCCCTTTGAAGTACCATTGTTTTAAGTAAATCAAAGAGGTCGGTTTTGATCTTGCCCTTTGCCATTGCCTGAACAGTTGTTTTGAAGGTCTTTATAGTTGTAAGCATAGATGTTATTTAGGTGTTCCCTCTTCTATGAATGCAATTATCAGTGAAACTTTTATGTTTTCTAAGTCCTTTAAAATAAATTCTTTGAGGAAATAGGGAGTTCCCCGAATCTTAGGTTTCATTTTAAAAGTTGTCATTGAAGTTATTATTTGCTTAAAGAATGTTTGTAGAATTTATGGTTAGCCCTGTCTATCAAATATCTCTTTATTGTTAAGTTATGTTTTCAATTTCCCTTTGTTGAGAATTAAACTTCTCTTTCCAAATCATTAATGTCCATCTCATTCCAAAAACAAAAGGATCCTGTGGCCAAGTTAGATTTTCCCTTTGATATCTCATATCCCTTGAAGAGTTTGTCATGACCTTATTTTGACTCCATTTCCCAATGAACCAGATATTTCCTCTTTCTGTCTATCTTTCTTAGACCTTTCATGTTCTGTTGTATCAACTCAATCCAACCAAACAAACATCTGCACTTAATAACTAGTCTAAAATCCATAATCAAAGCACACAAGATAAACCTTTGCAAACAAATATTTGAGAGATCCCTCTCTGAGAACAGGAGGACTAGATCCTGGAACTCTAAAGATTGGTTCTGATGTTGCCTTGTCTTTTGATTTTCCAAACTGTCAAAACACGGGAGACCAACATAATGGCGATCACGGTGGGACATCTGAGTCAATAACAATCTAAGTACCCCTTAGGACTTCATAAATCCCTTATTTTCAAGAATATCCAATGATTATTAGCCACCTCATCGCCACCAACATAATGGCAATCACGGTGGGACTTTACTGAGAATATTGAGGTTTGAAAACCTTTCTTCAAACTCTTTAGGTCCGGTATAACATAAGTAACTTTCTTCAAGCACTACCTAACAAATGGTAATCATGATAGGACTTATTTGAATCAGTGACAAGCTAAGTAACCCTTAGGATTCTCGTAAAGCCTTACCAAACCTTGAAGGAACCAGTTACCAAGCCATAAGAGCAACTCTGTTTTTTTAAACACCTTAGCTAAGTGCATAATCAGAATTAGAACGCTCTCTTAACCTATAAAACCAAAATAACTTAGAAAAACCCAAAAATATTTCAATTTTGGCTTTAGAATAAACATGGTAGTGGACCATAAAACCTTTTACCTCCTCAGGAGCTAAAAACTTCCACTTTGTAGTAAAACACTCATTTTTACATATCACTTACCTTTGATGTGTTTTACCTTATACTCTTAGACAGAGTCTGGAAAGGGCCAGGTAGCCTCCGGATCTCATCCTCTTTTTGAGGTGAAATATCTAGTGAATGCCCTCCCAGTCAATCTCTGGTTAGAGTTTGTTGTGTTTCAGAATCTCATTGCAAAAGGATATTTCACAAACACTGTGGTGGACAATGTACCTCTTAGAAAACATTCTAAAATTTCCACCTGGCGACTCCACAATCCTGAACAGACCTTAAGACTCCACTGGGGAGAACCCTTATCATTATAATATTATTCAAATCCAGTTAGAGGACTGTAGGGTTCAAATTTGTGTAAACAGATCAGTTAACCTCTCAAATATTGTTATACTTGGTTAAAAAATTTCTGCTTGTTTGGGTCTAAAAACACACCATAGTGGCTCCTAGAAAAATCCACACTAGGACCCATCCTGACCCTGATCCACCTGAAATAGTTGATAACCCTGAAAGTATACTTAGGAAGTCTCCTAAGATTAAATCTTCAACTATTTTCAGATCACCCCCAAGAGCTAATTCAGTCCCTGAAAATCTTTCAGCTCTACAACAATCACAAGCTGACTTAGTTAATTCCTTTAGGACTAGGTCATTTGGTGATTTAGATTAACTAGATTCTGAGTCTTCACTTTCATCTCCCGAAACAAGTGAACATCCTGGTAGTAGAGAAACAACACCTCCTGATTTACACTTCCTTCATAACCTAGGTGTCTCTCACCCAAGATCAGCTCAGCAATCTACTGCTGTTCCATCCACTCCTTTACACCCTTCATCCACTAGTCAAACCACTTCACCTCAGCCCACTCCTCCTCTTGTCAATCCACCGCTTGTTAATCCACCCCCATCACATATCATGGCAGCATGGTATGCTCCCTTAGCCCTTCTTGTACCATTATTCAACCTTCCACGGGACTATCAGTCCAAAATTCCATTATATGATGCTAGCAATGATGTAACTGCATCGCAACATGTGGATAAGATGGATGACTATTTTGACAGAAATGAAATTGATGATGATTTTGTCAAACTTAGACTATTTGCTCAAAGTTTGGGGGGAGAAGTAAGAAAATGGTTTAAATTTTTAGCCCCCTGTACTATTAATGATCTCCAAGGCTTCCATCAGACATTTCTGAACAAATGGGAAGTAAAGAAGAACCCTCTCCAAGTCCTTGCTGATTACAACGACCTCCGTAGGAACCCTGGGGAAAGTGTACAAGCCTATTGTACTAGATTTAACAGTGTATATAATGCACTTTCCCCAGAACTAAAACCTCCACAAGGCTCAGCCTTAAACAAGTTTCCTGAAGGATTTGAATCTGATATGACTTATTCACTAAGAGAAAGAGATTTTGCAACTCTTGAAGATATGCAAAGGGGTCCTCTTTCTGTGGAAGTCAAATTAATAGAAAAGAGAGCAAGAATGAAAACTGAGAAGAAAGTATCTTTTAGAGAGGAATCCCCTCCCTCTACTTCAAGCTCAAAAATGGAGAGAATGTTGGAAGAAATGATGAAAGAGATGAGCATAATTAAGAAAGCACAAGCAAATCAAAACCAGATTTCACTTCAGAACAATCAAAACAGAAATAGAAATCAGAATTATAAAAGAGATAACAATCAAGATAAACAAAAAGAAAGTGACCAACAAATCAGACCTCCCTTTCAACAGAACTATGTAGATCAATATGAGGAAGACAGGGAGCTGGAAAGATTGGAAGAATCACATGTAAACTTGATTGGATCAGACAGTGGGGATGATGTTTTCCTTACTGAAGAAGAACAAGGTTTCTTCTCAGATGATAAAAATCAAAACACCTGGGAAGATTCTGATGACTATAGATTAGGTTTTGAAAATGCAATCATGGAGGTACATAAACAGTATGATCTTAGGATCAAGGGAAGTATAGAGAATTCAAAATAAAAGAATACTAGCACTGCTGCCGAGAAAAACGCAGAAAACCAACCCAAAAAGACAGCAGAGAAAATCAACATTTCAACCAAAAAACCAAATTTAAACAAAGACAAGGGAACCCAGCCAAATGTTGAACAGAGTACCCCTAGCACTTCAGCTAGTGGTCCTAATAAAACTATTCCTATCACTAGTCCAAACAAGGTTCAGCAAATCAAAGCTGCTGAAAAGAATTCAATTGAAAAAACAGATGTAGATATTAACGAATCAATTATTCCTTTCAGCCTTGAGGGAGAGATTGCTAAGATAAAAATTACCATCCCCCTAGTTGAACTAGTAACCCAAGAAGTGTACAAAAACCAAGTTTTGAAAGATTTAAACTTAGGAAGTGATACTGACACCTTAAACTTGACAGATGACAAACCTGAGCTATTGTTTGGCCCAGAGGTTGAAGGAAAATATCAAGAGGGACCAGTCCCTCCCTTCTATGTTAGTTTGAACATACACGATAAAATTTTACACAATGCCATGTTAGATTCTAGAGCTTCACACAATCTAATGCCCAAGGTAGTAATGGAAAGCTTAGGCTTAGAGATTACTAAACCATACAAAGATTTGTATTCTTTTGACTTGAGCAGAGTCAAATGTCTGGGTTTAATCAAAGATTTATGTGTTAACCTAGCTCAGATCCCTGCCAAGAATCTAGTGATGGATATCGTTGTAGCTGACATTCCCCCTAAGTATGGCATGCTTTTATCAAGATCATGGGGAGCCAAACTTCAGGGAAGCCTTCAAATGGACATGTCTTATGCCACCATCCCTGTTATTAACCAAAACAGAAGATTATACAGAGAATCCCACATGAAGTACATGGTGAGTAACATGGACAAACCAAACAACACTCCAATCTATTCTATTCAATCAAGTTTAGATTCCTTTATCTTGTGTAACGAAGATGAAATTACTCAAAAAGGTAAAGAAAACATAGACCCAATCAGTTCACCAGAACAATCCAATTCTACTTCGAATCAACTTCAAAACATTGACAATCAACACCAACAAAAAAATGAAAATGAGTAAAATATACTTTGGACAATAAATTTCGATGGATCCTGTAATAAAACTAGTGCAGGGGCAGGTGTCTGGATTCAAAACACAAATCAGATTTTTTCATACAAGTTAGACTTCCCATGCACTAACAATATTGCTGAGTATGAAGCACTTATCCTAGGCTTACAACTGCTTAAAAAACTAGAAGCCCAAAGGGTATCTATTTTAGGGGATTCTGAACTTATCATCAAACAAATCAAAGGAGAATACTCAGCCAAGAATACAAGACTTAGGGAATATCGAAATGCTGCCCTTGACCTATTAAAAAATTTCGAAAGATATGAACTCATTTTCATCCCTAGAGCACTGAATCATCTAGCAAATGAACTTGCCTTCATGGCCAGCAATTGCCAAGTACCTGAGATAAATGAACAACTCAGTATAAAGGTGAAACACGACCTGCTGTGCCTGATAATGAAGATCACTGGCAGGTATTTGAATCTGACAAACATATAGATGATTTCTTAAAATCAGAAAATGATTTCAGCATACCAACACTAGAAACTAGCCATAAAGAAAACTGTTTGTATATTGAACAAATCCCAGAAGCTGAAATAACATATCCTGCTAATATAAATCATTGTGAAAATCTGTTTGAAGCAGAGATAATGAACAATGAAGACCAAGAAGACTTGGAAGTCTTACAATGCAAAAATGATAAAATCCCAAAAGGTCTCACACCTTTAGAACCCCTGTTTGATCTCAACGATGTAGCCAAAGTACCAAGAATGGAGCCTGTAGAAACAAATGTAGAAGAGCATAACATAGGCAGTCTAGCAGAACCCAAGATGATCAAGCTATCCAGCACCCTCCCAGCTCACATAAAATTGCAATACATAGAGCTTTTCAAAGAATTCAGAGATGTGTTTTCTTGGGAATACAAAGACTTAAAATCATATGATACCAGCATCATCCAGCATAAGATCCCCTTGAAGGAAAATCAAAAGCCTTTCAAGCAAAAACTAAGGAGAATAAATCCCCTTTTACTACCTTTAGTTAAGGCAGAAATTGAGAAGATGTACAATGCTGAGATCATAGTACCCATCAGATTTTCAGAATTGGTATCAAATTTAGTTTCTGTTAGAAAGAAAACAGGGGAAATCAGGCTCTGTATTGACTTCAAAAATTTAAACAGAGCCTCTTTAAAAGACAACAACCCCTTACCCAAGATGGACCATATACTTCAAAGGGTAGTTGGGTCAAGAATAATATCCCTATTAGATGGGTTCTCGGGTTACAATCAGGTGTTAGTGTTCCCAAGTGATCAAATCAAAACTGCTTTTACTACACCTTGGGGCACCTTTATGTATGTCAAAATGCATTTCGGATTAATGAATGCAGGGGCCACCTTCCAAAGGGCCATGGACATAGCCTTCTCTGAAGATATTGGCTATTTCATAATTATTTACCTTGATGACATCACTGTTTTCTCAAAAATTGATGAAGAGCATTTGATTCACCTAAGAAAGGTTTTTGAGAAGTGTAGGAAATTTGGCTTATCACTGAATCCCAAGAAGACCCTCTTTGGTCTCCAAGAAGGGAAACTTCTTGGTCATATAATTTCAAAAGAGGGAATCAAAATAGACCCTACAAGGATAGATGGCATATTGCAAATTAGCCATCCTAGAAGCCTCAAAGAATTGCAATCTTTCATTGGAAAGATTAATTTCTTGAGAAGGTTTATTCCCAACCTTGCTGAGCTATTAAAAAACATTACAAACATGCTTAAGAAAAACGTGGGTGTAAAATGGACTTTACCAGCTAAACAATCATTCGAACTGGTTAAACAAGCTCTTACCCAAACACCAGTCCTGATTAGTCCTGATTTTACCAAAGACTTTTACATTTTTTCTTTTGCATCTGAACATACAATAGCCACAGTTTTGCTTCAAAAGAATGATTTAGGGCAAGAACAACCAATATCTTTCTTTAGTATGGCCTTAAGAGATGCTCCTCTCAATTATAACATCATGTAGAAGCAAGCCTTAGCATTAGTGAAAGCTTTAAAGGACTTTAGGGTCTACATTTTACACTCTCACATAATTGCTTTTGTTCCACATACTGTTGTCAAGGATATTCTAAGTCAAGACCCTGATGGTAAAAGGGAAAATGGATTGCAACTATTCCTGAATATGACTTAGAAATTAGGCCCACCAAACTAGTAAAGGGATAGAGATTAGCAAAACTTATGGCTGAGTCTAACTTCCAAGCACTAGACATAAATATGGTGGATGTGTTGGAAGAAATGGAAGAATTTGATGCTCCTTTTATTGAAGAAACATTTCTAAATTCTCCTTGGTATGCTGACATTATTTATGTGCTTTTATATTTAAATGCCCCTCCTTCTTTGTCTAAAACTAAAGCTAGATTCTTGAAACAAAAGGCTTTGAGTTTTTGTATATTAGATGGAGTATTATATTGGAAAAATGCTGTTGGAATTTTGCTTAAATGTTTACTTAAAGATGATGCAGGAAAAATCATGTATGAATTGCACGATGGTGAATGTGGAGGACACCTCTACTGGAAGGCCACAGCAAACAAAATTCTTAGATCAGGTTACTATTGGCCTACCCTTTTCCCAGACACTCAGAAGTTGGTCATGTCTTGCCATAAGTGTCAAATCTTTGATGGCGAGAGAAAGCTCCTTCCCTTACCTTTACATCCTATCAGAGTTGAGGCACCTTTTCAACAATGGGGGTTGGACTTCATTGGGGAAATTCAAACATCCTCCTCAGCTCAACATAAGTGGATCCTCACAGCCACTGACTTCTTTACCAAATGGATAGAAGCTATACCTACCAGGAATTCTAATGACTCTGTCATTATCAAGTTTCTTGAAACCCACATCCTATCCAGATTTGGTTGCCCTAGAAAAATTATAACAAACAATGCTGCTACTTTCAAATCTAAGAAGATGGCTGATTTCTGTCACAGATACCATATAACCTTGGGCCATTCCACTGCTTACTATCCCCAAGAAAATGGATTAGCTGAATCCTCCAACAAGAGTCTCATCAATATCATTAAAAATTTGTTGGAACAGAATCAAAAATCATGGCACAGTAAGCTGGTTCATGCCTTATGGGCTGATAGATTAACTACAAAGAAATCAATAAATATGTCCCCCTATCAGTTAGTTTACGGCATGGATGCAGTTTTTCCTACCTCATTAGGAGTTCCAGTCATGAAGCTCCTTCAAGAAGTGCAGGTTGAGGAAAATGATATGCAGAGGAGGATCAACCAAACAATCCATTTGCAGCAGACCAGAGAAGAAGTTTATGAAAGAACACAGTTAGTCCAAGAAAATATGAAGAAGCTATTTGATAAGAGGACTAAGGCAAACAACTTCCAGGTTGGAAGTGTTGTTCTTAAATGGGATTCAAGAAGAGAAGAGAAGGGGAAACATGGCAAGTTTGAGAACTTGTGGAAAGGGCCATATATTATTCATGCTGATAGGGGTCATAATACATTTTTCTTGAAAGAATTGAATGGAGAAGACCTATATGGAGGTCCTGTCAATGGCCGGATGCTCAAGCATTACTTCTGCCAAGAATCTTAATTTTTAAAGCTTTTTTGTTTTACCATTGTAAATATCATAGTCTAACCATTGCATTCAAAGTTATGAAAAATCAAAAATAAAAAAACAAAGAAAAGGAAAGAAAAGAGGGCAGGTTGTGAAAACAAGAAAGGCAAAGCCCCATGCCAAAAAAGAGAAATAAATCTGAAAGTGTGCAAGCTTAAATGCCACTCCTACAAAACACACTTCTAGTTAGTCAAACTGTTTAATCTTGACTAATTAGCTTTAAATTTTTCTGCTGATAGGATAGTGATATTCGATTTGCCAAATTGTTCAATCTTGGCTTATCAGTAGATAGATTAGGATAGAAAATAAAGGTTCAAACAAACTCAAAATCTGAACCAAAGTTTCCAAAAAAGAAGTGACTCAAAACTGCTTCAAATATTGACTCGGAAGAATGTAAAGATCTGGTTCTAATCAGCTGAAAACCTGAACCAGAAGGAAAGCAAAGACAGCTCAAAACAAGTTTAAAATAGAGCTGTGAAAAGAGAAGGCAACACTTTGAATTTTCAGATTTTAAGCCTTCTATGTTTTGATTTATTTTTCTGCAAATAATAATCTATGTGCAGCATGTTTTTATGCCATAGATCACAGCAAGTCAAACAGCTTAAACTTGACTTGACTGTTTTTAAATTTATGTATAGAATTTAGAGAATGAAAGTCTGTTGGACAGCCTAATCCCAACAGACAGTAGATTAGGTAGAGAAATATCTGAACTCAACTGTTTAATCTGAGTACAGGGAGAAATAAGGAATAGAATTAGATTAGTGTTTATGCTTTCAAAAGAATAAAATGTTATAAGAGAGTTTGCCAATCCAAGTGCACTCTGATGAAGAAAAAATGTTAGATCAGTAGGATTGGGTAGGTAGAAAGTTTGTTGATAAAGGTTCCATTGTTTTTCATGATTGATAACTTGTTTCCAGAAGCAAAAAGAAGATCATTCAAGAAGAAGAAAAACAACCCAATGGATGAGGCAACTAATCAGCCTCCCAGAGAATACAAGTCTGCAGTTCTTGATGCCTTCAAAAAGGCATCATCCCCAAGTCGAGCCACTGTTAGCCACCCATAAAATTTGTCATATCAGATGGTGGCTAAATGATGTTGGATAGCCTTCAAGAAACAATTTCATGACTAAAATTGATGTTACTTGAAGACTTTTGATAATATCCTATCCTTGGATAATACTCACTACTGTTTCCCTTCAGAACTTAAAATCCTGCTGATTGCTGCAAATCCCATTTTTTCCTTTTCCTCCTTCCCAAATCAACCTCTTTTTCTATTCCCCCATTTCCCATGAAAACCCCACAATTTCATGATCCTTCTATTTTCCCTCATCAAAATCCATTTCATAAGGTCTAAGACCCCTTCTTAGCCTTATCAGAACCCTCTATTTTCATCAAAAACCATTAAAAAATCATGAAAAATGCATATTTTTATGTATTGGGCTTAAGCCCCCTCGGGCTAAGCCTTTTACCCTTCTTCGTCCATAAACCCCAGCGACAGGACCAGGCGCCAAGACCGTCGGGCACTTATCCTTTCAATTTGATTTTCTCCGCCCAAAACATAAAAAACCTTTGAAAATTCGTATTTTTTGGGTTTTAAATCCATTTCCAAAGTTTTCCGCCCATATGAATTATGGGGCAATCTCGACCATCGATCTGCTCCGCAGATCGAACGGTGCGGAGCACGACTTACCATGTGGTCCCTGTCGTCCGTGCGTTGTTTCCCAAAACCACGTGGTATATTCCGCACCGCCTTCGGGCCAAAAGCAGTTTTCTTCCATCGGCAGCGATTCCATACGCCTGCCGCCATGTGTCCTTTGTACGATTTAAAAACCGTCGTGCAAACATTGTCCACCGCGCGTTAATGTCTGGAACAAGATGCCCAGCGAAATCGATCTCCGTTGTTCGATCTGGGCCCATTCATCCAACGGTTGTTGATCGCCGAAAGGGTCCAATGTTTAACCAAACTGCCCGCGCGATAACTCAGGTTTCCACGCAGCAGAAATCGCATCTCCGCCGTCGATCTGATCTGCAGATCGACGGCCCATATTTCATCGCTCGATTCCGTTGCCAAGTCAACGATTCCTCCGCTTGACTTTCAAACCTCCGCTCCTGACCGTCGATCACGCGCGATCGATGGCTTAAATTTGATCCTCTGCCACCTATTCCATAATCTCCGACGACCACGCTCCCTCCATATGCCTCTGCAGCAGTTAACCGATAAATGCATGGATTTTATAAACGTTTCGTTTGTATTTTGCAGGGATTAAATCATTTGTTCGTGGTTTCCAAAGAAGATTCAGGGAAGGAGGGTGACGACCCTCCCATCTTCGATTCATCCACGAAAATCATCAGCAGGGATAAAATGCATGTTTCGTCGATGTTTCATAAACCATTGATGCATTGCAGACCCTGTGCAACCCTGCGCAACAACAAGAAAACATGGATTAAGCGCAGAGAAAGAGTATCAGTGCTGAAGACCAGGAAATTATCAGAGCAAAGGATTAATGGACTGTTTACGAGGATTATGGACTAAAAATATCATTATAAACATAATCCCCGGGTTAAAGCAGATTTCAAAACAGATCCAAAGGGTTTCACCGACAGGAAATTCTCCACTGCCACAAATGGAGGCAAATTGATTTCTTCCAGCAACTAAAGTGCCCCCTGTGCCTCAAAGTATTCAATCAGGAACAGAAGTTATTGCTTGGGATCAAATATCTGCCTCATAGCACAGCTGAAGAGCTATTTCTGCCAGAAACTTCAATGCAAAGAATATCTACCGAGTTACTTCGACGCCACTCAGTACCTCAAAGGTCAACAAAACTCCTACCAAGCTTGAAATCATTATGTAGAACATTTAATACAGAGGATATGCATGAAAAATCTCCTCATTTGAGCCCCTCGAGGGCCTGTGAGCCATTTAATTCTGTATTGATTGTAATTGAGATCTTTTAATCAAATCTCACCTCCTCATCCTTCTTTATATACCACAGTAGAAGATGAGTGATTGTTGGTTATTGTTTGATTACAAGTTGTAACACTGAAACTCTCTGAATAAATATACAAATCTATTGAAGTTGAAAAACAAATTGAAGTCTTGGATGTCTTGATGATGTTGTTGCATGTCTGTTCCTGAGAAGGCTCTATCATTGGATCCATGAGCTTGGCTGTTGGTGAAGTATTCTGAAATGTTTGATGTTTTTCCCCTGTTTTCATTATGTTTCATAATTTCTTACGACAGTAGGCTGAAAGTTTTAGGCTAAGAAATGACTCTTGGAAGCACCTTAGACCTGTTCACCCTTCACTGTTTTATGTTTTCTTCTGCAGAAGTATTTTAGAGGCTTTAAAATTCCTCTTTAGTCTTCATGCTTGTTTATTTCCTTAATAGCTCAAATTAGCTGGTTTCATCATGATTTATGGTTCTCCCTGCTTTTCTGCTATCACTTGAAAGTTGTTATTGAAGTCTCCCTTTGAAGTACCATTGTTTTAAGTAAATCAAAGAGGTCGGTTTTGATCTTGACCCTTTGCCATTGCCTGAACAGTTGTTTTGAAGGTCTTTATAGTTGTAAGCATAGATTTTATTTAGGTGTTCCCTCTTCTATGAATGCAATTATCAGTGAAACTTTTATGTTTTCTAAGTCCTTTAAAATAAAATCTTTGAGGAAATAGGGAGTTCCCCGAATCTTAGGTTTCATTTTAAAAGTTGTCATTGAAGTCATTATTTGCTTAAAGAATGTTTGTAGAATTTATGGTTAGCCCTGTCTATCAAATATCTCTTTATTGTTAAGTTATGTTTTCAGTTTCCCTTTGTTGAGAATTAAAATTCTCTTTCCAAATCATTAATGTCCATCTCATTCCAAAAACAAAAGGATCCTGTGGCCAAGTTAGATTTTCCCTTTGATATCCCATATCCCTTGAAGAGTTTGTCATGACCTTATTTTGACTCCATTGCCCAATGAACCAGATATTTCCTCTTTCTATCTATCTTTCCTAGACCTTTCATGTTCTGCTGTATCAACTCAATCCAACCAAACAAACATCTGCACTTAATAACTAGTCTAAAATCCATAATCAAAGCACACAAGATAAACCTTTGCAAACAAATATTTGAGAGATCCCTCTCTGAGAACAGGAGGACTAGATCCTGGAACTCTAAAGATTGGTTCTGATGTTGCCTTGTCTTTTGATTTGCCAAACTGTCAAAACACGGGAGACCAACAGCTCCACAAGAAAAATTGGGCCAAACCATATGATGGAGGCAGCCATCTTTCACATGGCCTTGGGAAAATGTTTTTCCATTATACACATGATCAGCTAATTCATATGATTAGCATTGTACTTTAAAACATTTTTCCTTGTACATTTCTTAAGCAACAATTTTCAAAACTGTGTTATGCACTCTTAGGAGACTGCTGGTACTTTCCAGCACCATATGAAACCATCAGTACTTCCTCTATTTTTATGAGGAGCATGTTTCCATTTGCTGATATTGTCCATATTATTATTGGGAGCATGATGGGTGAATTGACACATGAGTTGAATGTGTCTTTGAGGGGAGATGATTCCCACAGCTTATGCATGGCATGTTCTAATGGGAACATGAGGAGAGACATGGTCACCACAGCCACTTATTTTCTTTCTTTGGAGGTGGACCATGAGTCTGATGATGATATCCATCCATTATATGTATATGGGCATGTATTTGATTTTGTATTGCTGATTCACTCATCTATTCACTATTCAGTAGTAGAGGTGAAATTTTATGTACAGTACTTGCCATGTTATTTTCTGCAGCTGGAGTGGATGAGATTGTGTTGTAGCCCTATGAGACAATGTTTGTACCTTGCTGAACATGATATAACCTACAGAAAACATGTCATTGGGGTATTCTATGATGATCATGTCCTACTCATCATAGATGACATACTTGGGGCCAGCTGGATTTTCATTGATGGAGGAGAGATCCTTGGAGGATTGCTCTTCATGTTGCCACTTGGAGGCAATACATTTTCAGCCCTTAATCAACACACTCCACACTAATCATAAGTGGAGGAGAGGATAGCATGGGGTGAGCTATGGAGCTTGCCATATTCAAATTTTCAGCCCACCTTCTTTTCCGGAGCTCAAGGTGGAGAGAGTTTTCTATGAGTTGCTATGTTTGGAAGCAACTCATGTTGTATGGATGATTCCTTGGGAATGGGAGATTCATATGGGGATGATGAGTCCCACTTCATATCAGATCTCATGCCTCAAGGAGGCCCTTAGACAGCCCATTGTTGCCTTCATGGATATTTTCTTCTACATGATAGCTATTTGGGGATGTTCACCAAAGGCTAGATTGCATATGTTGGAGGGACAACCTGAACATTTGATTGATGATATGGCATCCTTTTCTTGGAGGAGTTTATCATGCATGGATTCTACAAGGAAATTAAGAGGAAATAAATCAGTCTTTCCTAGTACTTGCTTGAGGACAAGCAATCTTTGAGAGGGGAGGACTGTAATGTTCCCAATTTTATGGAACATTAAATTTTGCTATTTTCATATAGAAGATAAATAAAATGGGTAGGAGACCCATTCATTTTATGAATAGATAATAAAAATCCTCTTGATATGAAGGAGGATCATTTTTGGAGCTTTATTTTACACCTCCATGTGTGAAAGGGGGCTTATGCAAGAAGGCTAGGCTAGGTTTGACCAAGTCAAACTGCACAGTAGCATGAGGTGGAGAGCACATTGTGTGTAATGTCCCAATTTTAGCCTCAACCTAAAATGGACATTATAGTAGCATAATTTTTATTTTGTTAAATAAAAATGGGTAAGGAGACCCCTTAACCCCTTTTGATGGAGAATAACACTCCTTGTGTGAAAGGAGAAATAATAAAGCAGCTGAAATAAACACCCCATGGTGTGAACATGACGAGGATCACCTTCAGTTGGCTATTTTGACCAAGTCAACAGCACTGCTTTAGAGGGTTAGCTTGCTTGAGAAGATAATGTAGCTTTTGGAGGGAAAGCATTCAAAAGTGAATGCAAACCCTAATTATGGGGCCTATGGTGAAAGTGAGTTCACTTTCTTTATAAGAACGAAGGAGCAGCTCATTTGATTCATTCTTTGATTCAGACATTTGGTGGTGAGGCCAAGGACTTGCATATCTGGGCTGTTTAGCAGGATTGTAGTGCTCTTGAGCACTGGGGGTGTTCCAGGTGGGGATCCCCCACCTCTTCCTCATGGGAGGAGAGGATATGAGTTGCATTTCTTCATTCCAGCATTTGGCCAAGCTTACTCCTTTAGTTGCAGCATTTTCCTGTAGCAGGTTGATGTGTAGCTGGGGTAGCAGCAGAGGAACTCATAGAGTTCTTCCTTACTTGCCTTTTTAGTGGAGGATGGATTTCTTCATTGGAGGAGTTGTAGAGAAGTCTCTTGGAGCATATTTCATATCTGTGGCATCAGGCCACTCATTCACTAACTCACACTGCGCAGTCACTTGGAGAAACTGCGTTATTCCATGAGGGCAGTGTTGGGGGAGATTCTTGTGCTCATCAGGAGGAGTGCTTTGAGTGCAAGGGGATCAGCCCCTTTCCCTTTGAGGACTTAATCAGAGGAGGGCATCAGCATTTCAGATCAGCCACAACCTCATATTCATTGGTTCTAGCTGCAGTGACAATTTGTTTGTCACTTTTGTATTTTGTCCGGAATTTCTAGCAATATCCTTGAGATTGGCTAGAAATCACATCTTGAGCCCATTTTCCTTTCTCGGGCTATTTTTCTTGTATCTTTCAGCTACATTATCATTTATATGTATTCATCAGTTGCATCTCTCATAGAGACTACGCAGTTATGGTTTTCCAGCATTTTTGTGTAGCTGCAGCTACTCCGACATTATATTGTATATTCATTGGAGGTTGATTCTAAAGCTTGAGGGCCTTGTTCCTCATGATATTTATGTATAATCATGCTGATATCATAATATAATTTTTTTTGTACTATTTCCCTCTCATGATATATTTATAATTGCAGAGTCTCATGGTTATGTTCATATATTGCTGTAAGCTCACTCCTTGAGCATTATTTCAGAGACCTAGATTGGGGAGATCTAAATAACCCATCTAGAGTCATTTATTTGAGCTCATTTTCTATAGGGGAGTCATATTAGAGTTGTGCTAGGGCATCCCTGCAATGGTTTGCCTTATTTATGCAGCATCTTCCTTATACAGCGTCCTCAAGGACCCTGTGGCAGAAATTCCCGAGGTGGAATATTGCATATCCATAGGCAGAGTCTGTGAAGGGCCAGCTAGCCTCAGGATCTCTCCCTTATTTGAAGGAGACATATCATGTAAATGCAACAACAGTCAATCTCTGAAATGGAATTGCAGTGTCTCACTGAAGAAGGAAAAATGGAACATTTAAGATGTTACCGATTGAGCAACAAGTTCCTGAAAAAGGGACATTACAGTGGTATCAGAGCATGATCTTGGCTCAGCCTGTGCCCAAGATCCATTGCTATCAGAAGAGGAGATTCTCTCCGAAAGAGAGGATATTTACAAGGAGACAAGGAAAGAATGAAGGAAGATAAGGTTTCCCTTCTTCTTTTCCAGGGCATCATTGAAGATCTGATGAAAGGGAAAATTTTGGAGAAATTTTCTGAGAAGGGTTTGTTGATGATACAAATCCTAGCTACTTCATGAAGGGTGTGAGCATTCAGCCACACATGCAGATCCACAGCGCAATCCTTTGTTCACTTGCTTTGCAAAGGAATGGAGAAAGAAAGGAGGCCATGGGAGGAGCAACAGTGCAACTCAAGGTATGACTCATGATTGTTGGTTTGAGGGTTTCATTTTTCATTAACATGTAAATGCAAAAACATGTGATGCCTTCACTAAGGGTTTGATGGGAAAACTTAGTGGAAACTTGTTGAGGCATAAATACAAACACTTTGCATGCATTGGGGGGAACCAACAGCGCTGTCACTTTTGGAGGAGATCCATCACCACATGGAGGTGAAAGGGGAGCCATTGCTTCCATTAGAGGAGTCCTTGTGTCTTTGCAAGGAGTTCCAAATGTTTTGCATGTGGGTACCAATACACAATTATGGAGTCATATGTAGCATTTGTTTGGGACTGTGAGATGGATAGACAAGAACAACAGGATCAGCATGGAGGGATGAAGGTCATTCTCCTTTATCTATTTCAAAAGGTTTCTGAACAAAGAAAAGAGACTGCAATGCGCAGAGGAGAGAGGGACAAATCAGTCCACTCATACATGCAGTCTATTTTCAGATCTTGATGTCTCACTTTTTGGTGGTTTTCCACTTGGGAGGCCACATGATCTAGTGATGATGAGAGGCATCATGTTTTTTGGTTCACCATTCATTGGATTCCGGAGGGATGAAGACATTAGAGGAGTCCAGCACATAGCAGTGATTTTGGGAAATGAGCACAAGGAGGAGGGGTACACTCTCATTGTCAGTACCACCCATTCTCAACAGTTTGACTGCGCAGACAGAGTTGTTGCATGGATGGAGGATAGCATATTCATGATGCAGGATGGATGCTCCATGGATTTGGTGAGACAGAGGTTACTTCCTTTGGGGAATAGCTCTTTCATGCTTTGGAGTGGATGGAGGCCACTCATGCTTACATTGCCCAGGATCGGGAGATTCTTTGGAGGTGATAGTCTCTCATGGGAGGCTTATTTTTAGAGATCTCATTTCTTTTGATCATGAGCAGCTGCATGATGGCTTGGCAGCAACATTGGAGGATGAATTTGACATGAGGGGATGTCAAGGTAGCACGCAGCAGTGTGATGGAGCACCCTATTGTAGAATACCAGCGCTATCTATATGGAGGATTGATCCATGTTAGAGGACTCAGCTTTTGGTTGAGAGGTCCCGGGATCTTGGTGCATGCATGATTCTTGGATGGCCTTGATGGAGATGGCAAACATTCAGTGGATGACATGATCAGCGATCATCATGGCAAACTCTTCTTGGCTAGAGTTTCTAGTCTCAAGGAGAAATTATTTGCATGCAGCACATAAGGGCTTCCTAGCTATGCACTTGGATGCATACTTTGATTGGCTAGAGGAGTTCACTTGGAGGGCATTCATCATGGCACCTATCAGCATCAAGAGATGCATAGCCCGTTTAATCATGGTGGAAAGAACCTCACAGCCACTTCCCTACTCATTGAGGGTAGAGGGAAATTTTCAGTTGGCCATTTCAAGCTCAAAGGTTCAAGTACAAATTGGAGAAGGTACAATCATTTTATATTCCTTGTTTGAGTAGCAAGATGAGTCAAGAAGATTTGATCCCTTCTTGCATGATGTACAAAGGATGTATTTGTATACTTTTGTAGCAGAAGAATGGACTATTCTTATGGTGGTTTGAGGAGGAAGCCACATGCTCATTGGTGTGCACCATTGGCACCAATTTATGTTTTCATGCCCCAATCTTTTGAGATGTGTGTGGCAACAACAAGTGGCTGGGAAAAGCACTTGTTATGTATATTCTTGATGCAGGCAAGAGGCTCACTGCGCAGGTCCCATGAGAGGAGCAGTGACCCACTCTCTAGTTGTCTTGTGACAACTTGTTTTCATTGTATTGTGCTACCTTGTATTGTTGATGCTTATATGTTCACAAGGAGCACCATTTAGAGAGTGACTTATATGTTGGGACAGCCCATTGGGAGCGTTGTTCTCCCCATTATATATGTTCTATATTGCAGGAGACACCATTGGGCAAACCATGATTGCCATACTATCAATTTTCTCTTGTTGTGGGGCAAACCACTTGGAGAATTTGCAGAGGCATTTCATGGCTAGATATTTTGATGGGGTAACTTGGGCCACTCTTGGAGGCCATACCATTTCAGCCCAAGGATAGAGGCAGCCCCATATGTTCTACGGAGGGAGAGAAGAGCTTATTGGGATGAAGCAGCAAAGCTCTCCATTCAGCCCCATTACATTGCATAATCGAGGGCAAGATTTCCATTTGATGATAGCATGAATGAGGAGATCACTAATGGGATTATATTTTCCCATCCATGTCATCACTCCTACCTTGAGGAGGCCATGTTTCAGCAGGGATATTTCCACCTACACCTTCTATCTTTCAGGGTGTACACCATTCCGGTTTGCATACTTGGGAGGAGGCATTGCAGGACAATTTTATTGCAGCGTATGTTTAGTAGCGGTGGAGATTGTTGATGTGGAGGCCATAAGAGAAGAAGGGGGAGGAATTTTTGTTCTCTCTATGCAGTTGCTTGAGGACAAGCAACATGTGGGAGGGGAGGACTGTAATGTCCCAATTTTAGCCTCAAGCTAAAATGGACATTATAGTAGCATAATTTTTATTTTGTTAAATGAAAATGGGTAAGGAGACCCCTTAACCCCTTTTGATGGAGAATAACACTCCTTTTGTGAAAGGAGAAATAATAAATCAGCTGAAATAAACACCCCATGGTGTGAACATGATGAGGATCACCTTGAGTTGGCTATTTTGACCAAGTCAACAGTGCTGCTTTAGAGGGTTAGCTTGCTTGAGAAGATAACGTACCTTTTGGAGGGAAAGCATTCAAAAGTGAATGAAAACCCTAATTGTGGGGCCTATGGTGAAAGTGAGTTCACTTACTTTATAAGAACAAAGGAGCAGCTCATTTGATTCATTCTTTGATTCAGACATTTGGTGGTGAGGCCAAGGACTCGTATATCCGGGTTGTTTAGCAAGATTGCAGTGCTCTTGAGCACTGGGGGTGTTCCAGGTGGGGATCCCCCACCTCTTCCTCATGGGAGGAGAGGATATGAGCTGCATTTCCTCATTCTAGCATTTTTCCAAGCTTACTCCTTCAGTTGCAGCATTTTCCTATAGCAGGTTGATGTGTAGCTTGGGGAGCAGCAGAGGAACTCATAGAGTTCTTCCTTGCTTGCCTTTTCAGTGGAGGATGGATTTCTTCATTGGAGGAGCTGTAGAGAAGGCTCTTGGATCATATTTCAGATTTGTGGCATCAGTCCACTCATTCACCAACTCACACTGCACAGTCACTTGGAGAAACTACATTATTCCATGAGGGAAGTGTTGGGGGAGATTCTTGTGCTCATTAGGAGGAGTGCTTTGAGTGCAAGGGGATCATCCCCTTTCCCTTTGAGGACTTAATCAGAGGAGGGCATCAGCATTTCAGATCATCCACAGCCTCATATTCATTGGTTCTAGCTGCAGTGACAATTTGTTTGTCACTTTTGTATTTTGTCCGGCATTTCTAGCAATCTCCTTGAGATTGGCTAGAAATCACATCTTGAGCCCATTTCCCTTTCTCGGGCTATTTTTCTTGTATCTTTCAGCTAGATTATCATTTATATGTATTCAGAAGCTGCATCTCTCATAGAGACTACGCAGTTATGGTTTTCCAGAATTTCTGTGTAGCTGCAGCTATTCCGGCATTATATTGTATATTCATTGGAGGTTGATGCTAAAGCTTGAGGGCCTTGTTCCTCATGATATTTCTGTATAATCATGTTGATATCATAATATAATGTTTTTTGTACTATTTCCCTCCCATGATATATTCATAATTGCAGAGTCTCATGGTTATGTTCATATATTGCTGTAAGCTCACTCTTTGAGCATTGTTTCAGAGACCTAGATTGGGGAGATCTGAATAACCCAACTAGAGTCATTTCTTTGAGCTCATTTTTTGCAAGGGAGTCATATTAGAGTTGTGTTAGGGCATCCCTGCGCTGGTTTGCCTTATTTATGCAACAGCTTCCTTATACAACGCCCTCAATGACCCTGTGGCAGAAATTCTCGAGGTGGAATATTGCATATACATAGGCAGAGTTTGTGAAGGGCCAGCTAGCCTCAGGATCTCTCCCTTATTTGACAGAGACATATCCTGTAAATTCCCCAACAATCAATCTCTGAAATGGAATTGCAGTGTCTCACTGAAGAAGGAAAAATGGAACATCTAAGATGTTCCCGATTGAGCAGCAAGTTCCTAAAAAAGGGACATTACATTGTGGGCCAGCACAGTGGGGTAAGGAGGGAAACTTCTAGAGGAAGGAAAACCTAATGAGTGGGGTCCATTTAGAGAGGTCTCGCATTTCTTAAGAGGAGGGAAAGGTTGCCATTGAAAATTATGTTGAGTACTATTCATCTCATTGTCTATTCAGACCAGAGAGCATTCTTTGTTGTTCAACAAGAATTGCCGGAGGAATTCCTGTTTAGGATTCCTTCCCCTTCTTGAGAGGCCTCTTGAAGGTTGTTCTTCATTCTCCACATTCCATGGCTCAAGGCCTAAGCTACCATCTCCAGTGACAGCGTTATTGTTGTTTAAGAGTGTTGTTGAATTGTAGAGAGTTGCAGTGGAGGACATCTACACCACTTCCGGAGCTGATTTTCAGAGGAAGGGAGTCCCTATTCCTTTGAGGACTTAGTGAAAAAGATTTCAGAGCATCATTGCAGACTTGGAATCAAGGCCATATCATTCTCTTGCCCCTACAACACAGTTCACCCAGTGACTGCGTTATTTTCTTGAGAGCATTTGTAGTAGGGCTCTTGCAGAGTATGGGAGGGAGAGATCTTTAGTGAAGGGATCAGCCTTTCACTTGAAAGATCCATTGGAGGAGGCACATTCAATTTGAGCATCAGATTCAGCCATCTCCATCCAGTTCTATTTCTGAGTTGTTGCAGCTACCCAGCTACTCCGGCATTTTGCAGATTTTGTGTTCTATGATCAATCCTTCCAGGATTGATAGGAGGTAGCCTTTGAGAGTTGATGTCTTCACTCCTAATGTTATATTGTACCATATCAGTGCATATCTATGCATTTGGAATTTGTAGTATGCAGTTTCTCTTTAAAACTGCGCTGTCGTAGCTAGGGCTTATATGTGCAGCAGAGTTTCTTCATGATTTATGCACTCTTCTTTGAGGCTTGGCATTGTGCATCTTGAGTATCATTTCCCTCAAGATTTGTATACATATGTTGCTGTTATTATCATAATGAGATAGCTATGGATTCCTCTTATATGTTTATGATTATGTGTCACTGTTATTTGTCAAATGGTGTATTTGCTTATTGTTGAAGCTCTATCTCGAGGTATTCTCAATAGAGTAGCTTTTCCTAATAGGAAATATCACATAGCTATAGACAGAGTATGTGAAGGGCCATGTATCATCTGGATCTCACCCTCTCTTTAGAGGTGACATATCTGAAAAATTCCCCCACAGTCTATCTCTGGAATAGACTTGTGATATTTCTGAAAAAGGGACATTACATTTTGGAAGGACGAACGGGTCACGCAGTGGACCCCAGAGTCAATCCAACAATTAGAGAAGACTGATAACACCATCAATCACACGGTAGATAACTGTTTGGACATTGTGCTAGGAGGATTTGTGACAGAATTTGCAATTGACTAGTTCGTGTCCTATTCTAAGGCAGAACGAAGGTTCCTCAAGGGTTTCCGGGGTAAGTTTTTGAAAACTTTGCCATTACTGATTAAGATCTCATTGTGCGAAAGAGCATTTTGTGCAGCCATACAGAGTGAATGAGCTCTGATCAGAGTGAGGGGACAACACGTCGTGGTAAGTACTATAGAACTAACCAAGAAGGATATAGATATGTCTATAGTCCAGTAAGGGATTCAACTACGCAAAACCCTCCAACTACATTATCGTCGAGCCAGTACGGGGGTAAGAACTCACCTATACCTCCACCTCCACCAGAAGATGAGATGGCCTCGCACATGAAGTTACCTACCTTCAAGGGTGTAGGGGATGAAGATATGGATCGGTTCTAGTTTGTCGCAGGATCGGTATGGACTGCGCAGAACATAGCCAGCGATGTTGTGAAGATCGCGTAGCTATCCCTTGCCTTTAAAGGAAGAGACTTGGACTGGTATATGGGATACATAGCTCAGCATGCGAATGCGACCATTGAAGAGATTAAGAATTCCTTGAAACAACAGTTCAAGAAGCCTAAGTACTACTCTCAGATAGTGAACAATCTGAAAGATTTCAAGCAAGGACCTTCTGAGTCCGTATGGGAAGCTGACCAGCGGCTAAAGAAGGTAATCAGAGAAGGATAATTTAAGTATGATGACAGGCAACACAAGGAATGGTTCATTGCTATGTCACTGCCTCACCTGCACGTACCTATGGGTCATCAAGCCATTGAATCGCAGGAAAAAGCCTTGGAGATTGCTATGAAATTGGAAGTTGCGCCAAGAGATGATACCCAGCTGGGAGTACAACAAATTCAAGGACAGCTAGAGGCGATGCAGATGGAGATCCAGAACCTGCGAAAGGATCGAGGAAAATAAGATAGCGCAAAGCTATGGTGTATACGATGTAGGGTATCAGGCCATACCAAGGATCAGTGCCCACTATTGACAGACTACCTACAGGTGGGGGGGCCCATTCCGTTACGTCCAAGACCAAGTGGACCAGCATTATGGTGTGATGACTGTCGTGCAGCCGGCCTACATGATACTAACCACTGCCCTCGCCTGGGGGCATATGTCCCAGAAGCAAAGCAACAATGGTGCAGGTTTTGCAGATCCGTAGGACATGACGAACAGAACTATCGAACCTATGATCTGATGATAGACAGAGGAAACTTATACAAGGTACAATCGGACCCTTCTTCACCAAGGTCCCTCTTAGGCATAGGTGGCTCCCCGACAAGGGGCAGGGGAGGGGGCAGAGGTGGAACCGTAGGTAGAGGAAGAGGACAACTGATCTGCTATAACTGCGGAGAGGTAGGGCACTTTGCGAGGGATTTCCCGAACCCTGCAAGACAATCCTGCAAATACTGTAGACAACTGGACCATGTAATTGAAGACTTCCCAATTCTGATAGCCAAGATGCAGGAAAAGAAGCAAACGCGTACGCAAAATGTGGAAAGGGTTAAGGCAGAACCTCGAGACGAAAGACCAAGCATTAATGTCATAACACGTAGCGGCATGGCCACTGAGGGAGCTGTAGAGAACGCTAAGGCAAAGCCTCTTATCCAAAAAGCAGCCATTAAACCAGAAGGTTTGGACTTACAGAAGGGAAAGGAAACCTTTGTCGCAGCTCGCCAAGACTTTGCTAAGGCTGAGGCATCTACTCCTCAAGCCCCCGTGAACCTCAAAGCAGATGATGAGGTCAAACCATTTCTGCAGGCATGTATGAAGCTGCTACGCAACCAAATGGCCGTAGAAAACTGCCAAGCTTTGATAGACAGCTACGCAGAAAGAACAACCCCAACCATGGAAGTTAAGGATCTGCACAAACTGTACAAGCATAAGAGGCGCACTGGTAGGGAGATGTGGTTAACCACGCAGATTGGTGATTACGAGATGGATCAGGTTATTCTAGACCTAGGGTCAGACGCGAACGTATTACCTAAGCAAACTTTGTAGCGAATGGGAGAACCCAAGTTGGAATGGTTCATTATCCAGGTACACATGGTCAATCAGCAGAAGATCATATTGTTGGGAAGATTATCAAAGATCGTGGTAGATATCGCAGGAGTTAAGGTCCAGGCTAACTTCGAAGTCATTTAGATTGTAGAAGATGTGAACCCTTATCCTGCGCTCCTAGGATTAAACTGGGCCATAAATATGGGTGGTATCATCAATTTGAATAAAAGAAGCATGGTATTTGAAAATTAGGGTACACGAGTGATAGTACCATTAGACCCTACAGAAGGAGAATGGTATATAGAGCCGATGCGTGAAGAAGAAGATGTGGAACATATTTATAAGTTAACTGTGCGGGATGAAGATTGGATCAATCCCACAACCGATAGTGTACTCCATTGGGAATAGGATAGCAAGTGTTTCTCTGACTCCGACGGGGCAATAGAAAACTGGAAGAACCGGTTACATGATCTATCTTTGTTACGATGTCTTAGGATCACAAAGGACTTCTGATGCATCTTCTTAGAGGTAAGAGAACTCCCCTACTTTGATGGTTCTAGTAGTATTAAGGATTTTTTGCGAACATTTGAGGCTGAGGTTCCGCGTTAGCGAAGGCTATGGGCCCTTAGTCTAGCTATGTGTGCAACACCTGTGAGGTAGTGGGATACGCATAAACGGGCGTTCTAGGATTGGGAAGAGTGTCAGGATAAGATGATCTTGCGATTCGAACTTCCGACCCACTTGTGCATAAAAAAATTTCTTAGACCTAAAGACTCGCGCAAGCATCTGTTCACTTGGATGGAAAAATGGTGTGACCGGACTACAAAAGAATGGGTTCAACTATTTATTCATGCCTTGGGACCAATTCCCATCGCATGGTACTTATATTCGGAGCTACATCAAAGCAGCCACCACTGGGAAACATTAAAGGATGAATTTGTAGGGACATTTGGGCTAACAGGGGGAACAGAGGTGCTTGACGAAGCTCTGCAGGATATAGATACCTTCGTATTTGAGGAATCACGACCCTACGCAGCACTTATGGTACCGACATGGGAAACACAGATGAAGGATATTGCCAACTGCCATAATATAACCATAGAAGAGTGCGATGAGGATCCGCGCAATGTCTCTATCCCAGAATTGGAGGGAGAGCGCGCAGTTGCAGGACCTCCACTACAAACTGTGGACGTTACAAAGCCTCTAAATTTGAGAGAAGTCAACATTGGCAAGGAAGAGTAGCCTAAGCTGGCTAAAATTGGGGATTATTGGGATGATGATATAGTAGGCAAAGTTGCCAAACTGCTCGCAGAATGTAAGAACTTATTCCCAACAAAGTTTTCAGAGCTTAAGGGGATCACAGCGGACCTAGGGGTCATGTGCATCATGCTAATACCAGATGCACGCCCTATGAAGCAACAACTTTATCAGCTGAATCCTAAGTATAAAAAAAAGGTTAAGGAATAAATCGATAAAATTCTCGTTGCAGGTATTATCGAACCAATCGAACAGTCAAACTGGGTAAGCCCAATGGTGGTTCAAGAGAAAAAGACGAAGGGAGAGATACGAATCTGTGTCGACTTGTGCAAACTGAATGTTATCTGCGTACATGATCCCTTTCCTACGTCGTTCTCAGATGAAATCCTTGATAACATAGGAGGGCAGGAAGCATACTCATTCACTGATGGGTTCTCAGGGTACCATTAGATCTGAATCGCACCTAAAGATCGCAGCAATACTACGTTTCCCACTGAATGGGGATCCTTCCAGTATACAGTTGTGTCGTTTGGGCTCAAGAATGCCCCTGTTATTTTTTCATAAGTAGTAGTCGCAGTGTTCAAAGAGTCCATCCACAAATTTCTGGAAGTTTACTTTGATGATTGGACTGTCTTCGGCTTAGTAAAGAAGCACGTTTCGAACCTGCGCATGATGTTGGATGCATGTAGAAAGCACCAAATTTCCCTGAATATCAAGAAGTGTATCTTCAACGTAACCTTCGAAATCTTTCTTGGACATATAGTGTGTCGGAAAGGGTTGATGGTTGACCCTGTGAAAGTTGCAGTGATCATAAATCTGGAAGTACCTACAACTAAGAAGCAGTTGTGTTCGATCCTCGGACACACAGGCTACTACAGAAAGTTCATTCAGGGATACGCGCTGATCACAGCACCTATGGAAAGGCTGCTTAAGAAGGATGTTTCATTTTTTTGGGATGACGAGTGTCAAAAGAGCTTCGAGCTACTCAAGGAAAAGATGGTCTCTGCGCCTATCCTCATTTTTCCTGATTGGGCGAGGGTGTTCCATGTTCACGTCGAAGCATCAGGAATCGCCCTGGGAGCAGTCCTTACGCAACCTGGAGACAAAGACATTGATCATCCACTTGCATTTGCTAGTAGGAAACTCTCTGGTGCAGAGCGCAACTACTCTACCATGAAATGGGAGAGCTTGGCGATGGTCTATGCATTATAGAAATATCGGCACTATCTGTTATACAGACACTTCAAAATGTTTACAGATCATTAAGATTTGAAGTACCTGGTGAATAAGCCTGTGTTGGGAGGGGGGAATCTGTCGATGGCTTATACTATTCCAGGAATATGACTTTGAGATCATTGTTAAGCCAGGGAAGTTGAATGTTGGGCCAGATCACTTGTCCTGAATTGAGAATGGTAAGGAACCGGCCAACATAGAAGAAGGATTTCCTGACGCACAACTGTTCGCTATTAAGGTAGCTGATGCGCACTTCGATGACATCATTAAGTTCCTGACTATAGGCATGGCACCTGTGGAGTATTTGATGCAACAGAAGAAAGAGCTAGTAGCCCGCGCTGCATATTTTACCATCATCGTCGTACATCTATATAATATGGAAGCAGATGAAGTGTTGTGCAGGTATGTCCTGGAGAATGAACGACATGACATCTTGGCAGAATCCCACGACGGGGTGGCAGGAGGTCACTACACAAGGAAAGAAACACACAAAAGATCTTAAGAGCTGGACTATGGTGGCCTACCCTACATAGTGACTCTCGTGACTATTGTAAAGCATGCGATACATGCTAACGAATAGAAAGGCCATCACGTAGAGATGAAATTCCCCTTCAACCGCAAATGGCCCTGCAAGCATTTGAAAAATGGGCCATCGACTCTGTGGGACCTATCAACCCAGCCAGAAAGAAGACAGGTGTGCGTTACTTTATAACTGCCACTGACTATGTAACCAGGTGGGCCGAAGCACATGCGGTGAAGGATTGCACTGTAGATACCGCTGCACACTTCATCTTTTAGCAGATTTTGACTAGATTTGGATGCCCAAAAATCTTGATGAGCGATAGAGGTACGTACTTTTTTAATGAGATGATACAAGCCTTGACACAAGAATTTCAGATCCATCATGCGAAAATCACTCCTTATCGTCCTCAGGCAAACAGAGTGGTCGAAGCGTTCAATAAAGTCTTGGAGCATGCACTGACTAAGGTCTCTAACACTGATCGCAACGACTGGGACATGCGCATCCCGTCTGTTCTACGGGCCTACCGCACCACCTGCAAGAATTTGACAGGGAAAATACCATTTAGGATGGTCTATGGAAAAGAGGCCATTATGCTCATAGAATACATTTTCCTAGTCTGCGCATCATAGCCTTTACAAATATGGCGGAGCCGGATATCATGGAGGAGTGTTTAGCACAGCTTGTGGCTTTAGAAGAAGATCGGTTCATTCCATCAGCAGGTTCAGAAGGCACAAGATAAGGCATAACATGATCGACATATTCATCAGAAGACCTTTGCGGAGGGAGAATTAGTCCTACTCTATGATAGCCAGTTTGCGAAACACACGGGGAAGTTCTCACAGCAGTGGCTTGGGCCATATACAGTTACAGAAATCATGGATAGTGGAGTTGTTCGGTTAGCCACGCTGCGCAGTAATATGTTACCCAGCTATATCAATGGCAGTTGGCTCAAACCGTATCGGGTCAAATGACTATATGGTCAGAGTAGCTGTATGAAGTGGGGCATACCCAACAAGGAAGGTAAGCACGACAGGTACCATGATACGTGCAGAAAGAAACCGCAGGATAGAAAGCCCAGAGCGGTGTGCTAAAGGCACTGGCATAGACTCGGAACGCAACAAGTGCGCTAGCCACACACACGTATGTTGGGCATACAAGAGGTTCGCTGGGAGCGCAGGGGTGTGCTAGGCGCACAAGCGATGCGAAAACTAGCCGTTGGAACAATAAAATCAGGTAAAATGAAAAAGTTATCGTTGAAGGAAGTGGGCGACCAACAATTAATGAGGCGATTTTGGAATATTTTTTACCGTTTACTTGATGGTAAGTTTTGGATAAGTTTTACCCAACCATTGGTCGATCGCAAAGGCTATAAAAATAGGGGGATAGCTCATAAGGGGGTTACGTATAGCTTGAACAGTTTTTGCTCTGTACGACTCTGTGCATTTTATATTTTTTTGATGTCTAAGCACGCTTCCCCCACAGAGAGTAGCCATCCCGAGTTTGCTTTTCCGCCAGAATGACGGCCACTAATCCTGCTGAAGCCTCAGAACCAGTGACCTCAACAGGACAAGAAACTGAGGAAGTGGTGGAGATAAAGTCTGAGGCTGAAGAGGTCCTCTCCACGCCAAGCCCAACCAAGAGGAAAGGAAAGGAAAAAGCCCAAGGCTCAAGCAAACCCGCGAATTGGGTTGGGGTGAAGCCCCGTACTTCCCGAGAAATGTAAATTCCCCACGAGCGATGCCCCAGGCACGCTCTACTCAGGAAGAAGCCTAGACCACTGAACCGATCAACTGGCTACCACCCTTTTTTCGGCCGCAGAAGCCCTCGACGCGCACGTCGAAGAACCTCGACGGCCTGATCACCTACCTACAGATGCCACTGACCCCGGGGGAGGTCCCCGTCATTGGCGAACCTTGTGGAAGGCTCCATGAGATAAAATTTGATGATCATGACTTGGCCAATTTGGAGGCCTTCCCTGGGCTAGTACCCGATTTATACCTTGACAGAGTTCAGGAAGAAGATGGGATAAATATTGTCCCCATGCGCTGGATGCATGGATTGGTCGGGTCCAGGCTCTTAAACCTGCTCAAGATGCTTCACTTTGGCCACTGCAACATCACGGACTGTCTGGCACGTCAGTTGCTCGCCCTGGTTCATGATGGTTGCCTGTGGATCCAGGATCGCATCCCCATAAATGTTGCGCTCATTCATCGAATTATTGGTCTTCCCATGAAAGGACCAAACCCCCTAGAGTGCATTGGCAAGAAGTATGAAGTGGAGATTGTTGAATACATGCGCAAAACCTACCATGTGGAACAAAATACTCGAGGTTCGTAATTAAGTCCATCAGTGACCTTGGTACGTAGTTGGGTACCATGTTGTTGACATGCAAGATGATGTGAAAACTCCAGGTCGCCACCGTCCCAGCATATGTAATTCTATTAGCAGGCCAATGCGGGAAAGGGGTCTGCTCCAATTGGGCCCAATACTTTTGCGACGAGTTTTTAGCCAATGTACGCGAATCCCAGGAGTAGGGGCAAGCCTTTTGGTATTCCTGGTTGTTGTTTCTTATTGCGTTGGTCACCTGGGAAGCGCCTGAGGAATCAGGCCTCCCTGAGCTCACCCAAGACATGTGCGAAGGGGCTCGTTATACGAACTTGTGGGACTCTAGGGATGCACAGCGCATTGAGGACAACCAAGTCTTTTGGGTCCTCTTCCAGATCAACTTGGCAAAAACCATCAATTCCCGACCACGCTTGTCTCCCGTAGTGTATGACAAGTACAAGAGCATCATGGAATTTCAGGTCACCATGCACAACGTCCAAATTCGAAGCCGCAAGGATCCTGCGTGGGTTTCGCTCCCTTATATGGTTGCGGATGAAGAAATTGACAATGTCATTGCGCTATGGCCTCCTCACTGGCAGCTTGGCTTCAAAATAGGTGCGAAGGGCACCAAAGAAACAAGCAAGGGCACGAGGAAGGGCGCTGGAGTTACATAACAGAAGGGTTCGCAGCCCGGTAAGAGAACAAGGAAAGGCACGGACGTCGCAGTACAGAAATATACGCAGAAGGATCTCGATTCTGAAGGACAAGATGTGGGAGGTGTTGACTCCCCTTGAGGAACAAAGCGAATGTGTGACCCTGCTAAGGGGCCACGAAAGAAGCAGCTCTCCCAACGACCTGAAGTTGATGAAGCGGTTACACTAACTGAAGGGGACCTCGAGCAAATCGCAGATGTTGTTACATTGGCTGCAGAGGAAAAATGGCTAGCTCTGGAAGAGCAGCAGCGAGCCGCGATCGACACACTTTAGGCTGAGCTCCGAGCTCTGCAGCTGAAGATAGACACGCTGCAAACCAGTATGATTGATGTACGAAGAACCTCGACAACTAGCAGCGCAGCCCTTGTTACAGTGGAAATTCGCCTCTGTTCCAAAAAACTTCTTACCTCTATAATGGATTTGGGAGTAGGCCAGTTCACAATGGCTTCTACTTTGGAAGGATCAATTATCAAAGCACCTCCTCCTACTATGTGTCCCAAATAAACCAAAGAAGTCTTTCCAAATTCACACTTTGACATTTTAAGAAATAACTGATTTTTCTTCAAAATATCAAGTACTTTCTTAACATGCATGACATGCTCTTCTCTAGTCTTGCTGAAAATTAAGATTTCATCTAAGTAGACAATAACGAAATCATCAATAAAATGACGTAAGACATCATCCATTACCTACATGAAAGTTGCAGGTGCATTGCATAAACCAAACGACATAACAAGCCACTCAAAGAGTCCCTGTTTGGTTTTAAATGCAGTCTTCCAAATGTCACTTTCTGCAATTCTAACTTGATGATAACCACTACGTATGTCTAACTTAGTGAAATATTTAGCATCTTTCAGTTGATCCAACAAATCATCTATCCTTGGAAGTGGGTAACGATTCTTTACCGTTATTTTGTTCAATGCCCTTAATTCCACACACATGCACCAAGTTCCATCTTTCTTTGGAATCAACACTATCAGTGACCCACATGGCGAAGTTCTTGGTCTTATGAATCCTTTGTCCAACAAGTCTTTAATTTGCCTCTTGATTTCAGCATTCTCCATGATAGACAAGCAGTACATGCCGATGTTAGGAAGAGGACAATCTTGATGTAAATGGATTTCATGTTGAATCTCTCTTTTAGGAGGTAAACCTGTCGGTTCCTGAAACATCTCATGATGTGCATCAACTACATCATATAAATCTGATTTAAGCTTGGAATCACAATTTTCAAATGACTCATGATTCACATCAACTTTGGGCTTAAACATAAGAAGTACGAAACTCTTACTAGAATTTGCTAGCCTTTTTACCTGTCCCACATTTACCATCGCTATATTTTCCTTCTTGCGATGTACTCTGAAAATGAACTCCTTGCCATCTTAAAAGAGATGATACTTATTTTCATGGAGATGGAAGATCGCTTTCCTGTCAAATAAGTAAGGACTTCCCAAAACAATTCCTAATATATCAAGTGGTACTACATCAAGTTCAACTGCGTCAATAAAGTGTGCAGTTATGGCGAATCGCAATATGCACTTTCTTGAGACTTGTAAGTTTGCATCCTTGCATATCTACCCAAGTGGATAAGGCTTTGGATGTGGAATGGTCTCAAGTTTAAGCTGTTTTACCAAGTCTTCTGATATGAGATTTGCTTGTGACCCACTGTCAAACAGTGTGTCAATTTTAGTATGTTTTGAGACTACCCTCACATGGAACAATTCAATTCTTTCTTCCTCATTTGGAGCTTGTACATGACAGTTTGAAGTACTAGTGCTTGGCTTAGTTTCAGTTTCCTTTCCCTTCATACTTTTCAAACCCGTGGTTGTAATTTTGGTTTCATCACCTGAGTCATCACCTAAATCTTGAGGTGTAGTTGTAGTAGCTGCAGTTTTCTTCTTTCCTTTGTTTTTGTTAAACTGAGTTCTTTTTCCAGGATGTAATTTCCAAAAAAATTTCTCTTTATGGCCCTCTCTTAAACAATGTTTACATATAAATTTTTCACCCTCTTGTTTGATAGATGCATTCTTTTTTCCTTTTTTCCCTTAAATTTTTTATCTTTGTTCTTCCCTTTGAAAGGCTTGTTTCTACCCTCATCAAAAGTGTTTTTCCCTCTAGCCTCTAAATGCGTAGCTTGTACACAAACTTCGTCTAGACTAGTAGGATTGAACATAAGGATAGTATGTTTAAGGTAATTGTGCAAACCACCTATATATTTCAGTAAAGTATCTTGACTTTGTAAGTCTACCCCTAATAAGAGTGCTCTTCTCCTAAACTCTTAGGTATAGTCTTGCACATTTTGTCCCTTAAGTTGTCTAAAGTTTTGCCAATTCATTATAGCCTTTTGTAAATGAGCTAATGGATAAAATTGCTTCTTGATTGCAGTAATAAATTCATCCCATGATAAAGTAATCTTACTATGTTTTTTAATTTCATCCTTGGTCTTCGCTTCCCACCATACCAATGTTTCTCCATCCATTCTCAGCGAGACTAACTGTATTTTGGTGTCGTCATCATGAAGGTTTTAAATCCTTAAATAAACTTCCAATTGTCTGACCCAATTTTCAAGTTTCTCTGCATTGACTTCACCGTTAAACATAGGCAATTCAAATTTGACATCAAGCTTTAAAAATGGACTTTTACCTATGGTTTTAGACTTGTGAGACTGATTAACTGAAGTCGAGGAAGACGATGTAGAGGAAGAGGATGAAGATGCGGATGGTGGATCACCATTTCCTCCATGTCCTTTCTTTGACTTGTCATCACTCTTCTTTCCTCCTGAGGAACCCTCTCCTTCTTTCTGGTTTTTAGACCCTTCTCCAACAAGCCTATCATTTCTTTCTTGGTAGAGGATCCTCACCATCTCAGTCATATCCAAGAAAGCTTTCCGGAATACCCCTTCTTCTTCCTTGGGATCCATCTCTTCAGGAGCTTCTCCCTCTCTTGAAGACATGCTTGAAGCTGCTTATATGGCTCTTGGAGGTGGTTCTCTGACCCTTCTTGGTTGTGGATTAGTTTTTGCACTAACCAAGTTTCCTTCACCTCTCTTGAGCTTAAGCCTAGTAAGCATCAAAACTTGTAAGCAAATAAATTTATCTTTGCACAAAACAAATGCTGAGTAAAAAACTCTAACTTCTAAGGCTCTAATCCTGAGCTCTGATACCAACCGATCTGAAAATGAAATTATTTGTTTTGTTGTTCAAAGTATTCATTTACATTAAATTAAGTGTGCAAAGTGTTTGAATGGTCTTGCAAGTGAAACAAAGTGTTTTTGGTAACTATTTATGAATTTAGGTGTGAGGGAGTGTTGTTTAAATTTACTGTTTAACAACTTTAATCTGAATAACACAGCAGAATAACTTCACCATAAACACACAACAACATGATGAGGCAGTTCACCCCTCCCGGGCTACATCTGCCGGGTCCAAGGCTCCCAATGGGCATGTCCTTGATATATTATGATGCTCAAATTGGTAATACAGTGAAAAGAAGGTCTAAAAAGACCAAACCAGCTGTAAAAATGAATTCATAATGCAGAAATCAATATAAATTGACTTTTGTTTCACTTCAAGTGGTTAAACATAGCCCAAAACAGCTCCAACACCCTCTAGGCCCTGATGGCTCTCCAAGCTTCCCCGAAGTAAAAGTACGTGAATGGATCTACAACCTATTCCAATGGCTCCAAAATGTTGAGAATAGTCGAAATTGACTAAAATTTCGTCCAAAAAGATTCAGTAATGGAGAAGTTATGACCAAAACAACATTTGTCCAGTTTGGCCTAAAAAAACTCCACCAAAATTGGGGAACTGGAGTTAACCCCGAATATTTTGGCAAAAGCCGCCGAATTTGGAGGTGCACTCTAGAATAACCACGTAGTATTAGTTGGCATTAATTGTTTTATGGGTGGCTGGTCACATAGACCACCACCCTAGCCACCGGCGGAACCACGGCTTTATCCATCCCAACTGCAATGTTTAAAACTGTGGCGTTATATGTTAATGCTGTGTGGTCACATGCGAATTCAACCGTTTGTTTACCGCAGGGTTTTTGGTCTTAAGGCCACATTTTATAAAGCCCGGTTCTATGGTACTAAGGGCTAGCCCCCTTTGCCGCTCGTTTGAACTGCATTCAAACTTCAAATAAAACATGAGCCCAAGGTATATTAAGAACCACTATGGAGCCCGATTAATCGGGTCATTGTGTTGGCGGGCAGGATGCTCGAGTTCAACTCCTGCCGAGATATATATAAAAATTTTATAACGCCCACCATTGCACCAATCTGGGGCCATGTGGTGGCCTCCGGGCCTGCCACATGGCAGCCTCTAATTGGTCCCCAAACTCCAAAGTCAACTTTCCCACTAACCAAAACTTGACACTTGTCGACGAACGATTGGCTCACAGGGAATATTTTGTGGAATATTCCCAAAATATTTCGAGGAATATTCCCAAAATATTCTTTTTTTTATATTTGCGAAAGTCAAAAGTCAACCCTGGTCAAACTAATTTCTAAAGGAAATTGTAAATTTCAAACCTGCATAACTTTCACATACAGTGTCGTTCGCGGCACCAGGATCGTATCGACGAGGCCTATCTAATTGTTTTGGTTCAAGCAATTCTGAGAAATTCCAATTTTGAGCATTTTTTCAACTTAGGACATGATCACTTGATCATTCGTTCTTTTAGAGACATGATCTCTCGAATAGCTTCGTCCGTAGGCAGGACTTCATCGAGGAGATCCCTAGAATGAACCATGATGGGCAAGAAGGTGGTACCATTGGTCAAAACCAAAGCAGTGGAGGGTTCAGATGCTATTTGGATGGCTTGATAAGCCAACTCTGCCGGTGATAGCAGCATCTAATCTCTGTAGGAATCAATTTCTGAAGGCGTCGATAGGATCCATGGATCGATAGAGCCATCTAGAATGGTGGATATCATTGGAATCGTATGTGGAACCTCAGGCATCGAGAGAGGAAAGCAACCCATCGGGGAATATGCCTTCAAAAGACCGGTACTGACGTTGACGTACGAGTCATGAACGCCTTCTACTAGGGGTACAATGCTACTTGGTAACATGGAATAATTGGGGTTGTGAAAGGATAATTGATCCACTGTGAATATTTTCCCATCCAACGGAAAGAGGATGAGTCGGAAGACCGAAGAGACAATGGCAGTGATTGCGTAAGACCAACTGCGACCCAGCAACATATTATAGTCGAGATGACGATCTACGACTTCTATGTCCACCGTTATCGTTTTCCCACTAAGCGAAATGGGAAAGCTAGTAAGGTAGCATTTTGGGAGGAAAGTGTGGCCATCGAAAGCTTTAAGGGAATTCGACGACGGAGACAAAGTAGGAGAACCCAAAGCGAGCCAGCATATAGTTGACATAACGCAGGTCGAAGCACCTTCTTCTATGACAATGCGATGGATTGGTCTCCCTTTCGACACAACTTATACCTAGAACGCAAGTTGGTGTGAGAGGCGAGGTTTAGATTTCTCCATGTTGAAGATGGCTAGTGTAGAATCCTAGGGGTCGATTCCACCAATGGCCGAAAGCAGAGCTTTCCTTTGCGGTGGGAAGGTTTGCAATACTTCGAGTGCAGACATGGCTGACGGTGCTTGCACCAATCTTCTACAATATTGTAGTTTTGGGCAGCACGTGCAAAGGTGTTATGAGTCATGCATCGAAGTGTCCTTCTGGGGGACGAATCGCGGGGTCAGCAACAGGCCTTTCGATATGAAAATCATTGGGAGGCAGTGGATTCAAACTTGTACCAATTTCCTGAGCATCAATGACAGGATTTCCATAGAGTTTGGCTCGAGTTTGGAGTTCAACGCTTTCAACGCCATAAATGGCGGATGATACTTCACCAAAAGGATGGGTACCACCATTGCCCCTATTCGGGGGTTGTGGTCGGTTTGCAACCATGTGTTGTTGTTGTTGTTGTGGATTAGGGAAGATATTATGAAGAACGGAATGTGTCCTCCCAGAGTCCTTGTTTGTGATAAAATATGTGCATTCCTACAGCCGAGGACATTTGTATGTCAAGTGGTCCTCCGCACAAATTCTACAAGTAAATTTCATGGGTTTCTCCTTTCCTTTTTAGTTCTTAACAATGATTTTCTGATTGGGATTATTCTAAGTATCAAACTGCCATTCAGAAGAAGAGGTATTTTTCTTGTTCATCTTGTTCTTGCCGCTAGGTTTTTGTGTAAACTGCACAGAATTTACCTCAGCGGTAGGAAGAGTAGTCGATTGGTTAGGGGTGGTGGTAGTCGAAGATGACTAGGAGGTTTGCCCACTAATTTTTTTTATGGCTACATCGAAAACTGCACCAATGAGGTCGTCGGCGTGCGCTCCGTGTTTTTTAGTAGTGGGAGGATCCGGATTGCTAGGGGCATGGGGGAGTAAATTATATAGCGTACCAGATTACGAATAGATCAGATCTAAATGATTTGCACGACAGATGGATTGGTCTTCCGTGACCGCACTAGACAAGCAAGCGTCCTTAGCTAGGGGTGGTAAGAGTGACTTACAAAACCATTTGGAGAAGAGATGATCCGAGATTGGTGCTTTGACGAGCCTCCTCCTACGTCTCCATTCATGAATGTGATCAGAGATGTGGGTGGCAATATCTTGGCGCAGCGAGGTTAAAAGTTCCTTCGTATTTAATAGGTAATTGGAAGTTCTTAAGAAATTCCATAGCCAAGCCGCCAAAATTGTTGATGGCCCCACATGGTAACTCAATGTACCATTTGGCAGCTTTTCCTGTGAGAGTGCGGGGGAAAAGTCGAAGCCGAATACTATCATCCACCATGAAGTTAGAAATAGACCATAGATGAAAGGTGGTGACGTGCGTAGCCGGATCGTCCCCTTGTTTCCTGTCGAATTTAGGGATGTCAAATGGAATCTTGTGCGATACTGGAGGCCAGAGTGGGTTGTGGTTGATGGGATCATTGGTCAATTTGTAGATGTCAAGGATGTCTAGAGCTGCTAGAAATGGAAATTGTGTGTTTACCCCCAGATCTAGCCAAGGAAGTATTGGCTGACCATTCAGACTGCGGGGTCTGCCCATTAATGTGTTACCAATGGGATGAGTAGGACTTTGTTGATAAAATTTCCCTATGGGTGGGGGTGTAGGGGTATATGGTTGATGTCTGTAGGGTATGTTGTACTGAGGGGAAAACTGTTGGTTGCCCCCAGTGTAAAAATTACCTCCTTTCCCAAATTCACTTTGGGGTTGGTTTGCCCATATGGACGCGATAGAGTTAGCCAAAGGCATACTGTTATTCGCATAGTTAAGCATCGGCATAGACCCTACACCGGAAGTTTGACCACTCAAAGGAACATCGTTAACAATAGGTTGTTCTATTTGTCCTAATGACTGTAGCAGTGCCGAAGTGCCACTCGGCATAGATGTGTTGGTGGCACTACCCCCTGTCATGATTTCCAAGGGGTTTGAACTCAGCAAAGGGTTCCAACCGAAAGGGTTGCTAAAAGGAACCAAAGTAGCCCCGCTAGCAGGAGCAGAAACCATGGGTCCCGGCGCAATCACAATAGGAGCAAATCCCAAAGGGTTCTGAGGTCCTTTGACAGTTGTGGTGACCAGATTGCTGGGACCGAGTATAGCCTGGCTATTAGGGTTTCCAATCATTGGCGTAGAGCTGACAACTGGCGAGGAAGATGGTGGTGGACCAGAGTTGGTTACCATCGACATCGACCCCATGGGCACTAGTTGTGAGACGGATGTTGGTGCATCTAAAGACATATCTTTGCCTGGTGTAACCTGAACTAAAGTTGGCCCTGACAGGTCAGTGAGAGGAGGATTGTAAGGAGGTATGAATCCTTCTGTAAAAGGATCCTCTAGAAACTTTGTATGATACAGGGCTATGTGAAAATCAGGGGTTGTCACTAGAGACTTCTCTTCCGAAGAAGGCACTAGCTCACCGAGACTCGACTCCTCCTTCGGTGTCAACGGAGGGATACCTTGTTGTCGTCGAGACAGACGATGAGGATCGAAGGATGCCACGGTGACCTGTTTACTTTTATCAAATTTTAATTATTTGTGATGTACTATAAAGTCTCAGTGATAGTAACCACACACCTATAAAAGAATAAATAAAAAAGGACTTTATAAAATCGATCAACAAGTAGCCAGAACAGGGTGGCCCCATCTAAGTACTATCGTTTGTTGGAGATGAAACCCAATATTATAATAGCATACATAGAGGGTTGGTCGAAAATACAGTTATGGTTACTCTAGAGCTTCGCCCGAACCTCAAACAATAGGTGTAAGCACTCTGGTGAAGACGAGTACCCTCCCAAAGACCGAAGACAAAGTAGGTCTGTCTGTTTTAGGAACCAAGGAAGATCGCCCCAGTCACCTCGTGCAAGTCCCTAAAAATTCTGACAACTATAGATACCTCAAATCACAGACATCATCAGGCGGGTCACGGTCATAGACAATACGTTATATGGGCAGAACACCTAGATCCCCGATCTAGTTTCGACATCCCCGAAGGGAACCCCAAGCCCACTGAATGCACTTGAAGGTGGGCTACCTTCTCATGCACCCTGGTGTTGTCTCTCGTTTAACTCCGGTGGTAGTGGAGTGGTCCCAATAATATGAGTGCAGTAGGATTTCACTTTTGGTAGGATTTCACTTTTGTTTTACTTTATGTTGCATGAATAAATGAATAAAGGAGGACATGTAAAACTCCTGAAAAGACTGAATAAATCAATGCCCATGTGAACAAGGATAAATCAGGGCCATGTAAATAAATCACTTGCAGGTGTGAAAGGGGTTTGAGCTGTGAGACTAGGTCAAACTTGACCAAATCTACAACGCTGTCTAGATTCAATGTACCTCATAAAGGGACATCGCAATTCTAGAAGGAGGCCCCTCATGTGAAAGGAGCTAACTCAGCAAGGTGGTTTAGGGTTTGTGAAAACTCTCATCTTATAAAAGGAAGGGGAAGGCAGCAAGAGAGGGTTGTTGATTGATTATTTTTCTTTGTATATTGTCTGTTTAGACAAATACTATTCTCTGTTGTTTAATGGAGAATTTTGTTGCTTAGCACTTGGAGTTCCTATGCAGGGATTTCACCTCTTCCCTTGAGGATTCTTGGAGGAGTTTTTGCTGATTTGATCCACTATCAGGCTTTGGGCCAAGCTCTACTTCCAATTGCAATGCAGATCCAGGGAGGGTTTGCTTGCCTTTGTAAGCTGCAGCAAGTGGTATTCTAGATCTACTTACATCTAGCTTGTATTGGAGCCTCTTCTCATGGAGTGTGTCTTTTAACCTCCTAGAAGAGTGCATCCACTATTTGAGCTTCAGATTTGTATCTTGGCATCAGGTCATCATTTCTATTCAAGCTACAACGCAGTTTTCATTGAGGAACTACGTTATTTTCATAAGAGATTCTTCGGGGTGTTTTGATCCCATTTTTTATGAGAGATCTCTGCTGCTAGGCTTTTCCTTTCACTTTGGTGATCCGTGGATTAGCTTGCTAATCCATGTTCTATTTAGATCTGATCTATTTTAATGTAAATTCATCTTCAAAATTTTCTGAAACATTTTGCATATCTGCAACTTAAAACTCATATCTACTCTTTTTTATGCATGATTTGGTCAAAACCCAAAGGGGATCTTGTAAATAAGATTGTCTAGTTTCCAGATCTGAAATGGATCTGATGTTTTGTCCACATATCTGTCATGGATCTGAGTTGTAATATTTAGTTGCTGCAACTCCTCAAAATAACGTTGTTAAGCCATTTGGCAATTTATATATATGTTGCAGCCTTCTTTTCTGAAGATTTCTTGCTCTATTGTCTCCTGTATTCTACTGTATATTGAAAGAGCTTCCTTATACTTCTGATTTGCTGCTGTATACTCATAAGTTAATCATATTTGATGGCCTCCTGCTCATACTGTCCAAGACTGCATTATTTCTGAAGCAGTTTGTTGTGCATAGCTACAGCCCCTCTTGTAGGGTGTTTTTCAGCTAGACTAAGTGGTGGGAGATCTGTTTACCACACCTATTTTGATTTGTTTTTGCTCCTCTTTTATATCTAGACTCCAGATCTACTAATCTAAGGGATCTAAGGGCTGTAAACTCATTTTTTTGCATCAATCTCTCAGGAGTGTGTTATTTCAATAGGCTTTTTGTGCTATTCCAGATTTGGAATATTACAGTGGTATCAAAGCTCCGTTCTTGGCACAACCTATGCTTTCCTTGGAGCACGAAAGCCATGTTGCATTCAGAAGAAGATGAACCTCTTACTAAGATGGAGAAGAGGTATCAGAACAGAAGTCACAAAAAGTATGATTACACTATTGATGATCAAGACAAGGGTAAAGCCCCTGAGACTGCAAGTGATAAATAAGGAGAAGAGTTAGCAAGAACTCTGTTGGTGGCCATGCAAGATCTTTCCAAAGAGATCAAGGAGATGAGGATGGATAGAATGATGGAATCTCCTGGGATATTTCATTCGGGAGAAAGCTCTGACATGTCTCATCACTGGACTGGTCAACCAGTGAACCTGCCACAAGCCCCACAAGCTTCACAACGCTCCACTATGCCTACTTTCTTGGCTGTGGAGAATGAAGGACCACAATAGAAAGCTTCCCTTGAAGATTACTTTGTGGAGTATGAATCTCAGAATCAAAGATTCAGAGACCAATTGAGTTTCCAAGAGTTTTGTCACCTCAAGGACAGAAGAAGACCAAGGCAATAGTATAGAGATGGGGGGTTCTTTCATAACTAGGATAGACACCACTCTATGCACAGATTATTTTTGCCCAAGTTTGATGGATCATCCTCCAGTTCTGCCAAGGCATGGATAGAAAAGCTGGATATTTACTTTCAGTTGAACAAGGTCCCTGAGATTGAAGCCATCAAGATTGCAGCGCCGCACTTTGAAGGTGAGGCACATAATTGGTGGTTCCATGGGTTGTCTACATTGGGACATATCAATGTGACTACCTATTCTGAGTTTACTAGAAGACTAGTGGAGAGGTTTGACAGGAAGGGTCCTGAAGCACCCTTCATAAGCCTTGCAAAGCTGAAGCAATCAGGGATGCAGAAACTTATATCTCTGAGTTTCTAAGATTATCAGTCATGGTTCCTAATCTATCTGTAGCAAGGAGGGTTTACATGTTCATCGAAGGCCTGGAGGAACCTTTGCATGGGTTGGTTAAATCTACCAAGCCCATCACTTTGCATGATGCCTTTGAGAGGGCTAGAGACCTCCAAGATGCATTGCCAAAAGCAAAGGCAACTTTCCAGAGCAAGGCCCCTCACTTTCCTAAGGGGAAGGAAGGAAAATCTGCTCCTTCCAAGGAGAGTTATTTGAAGAAGCCTCTTGATATTGATCTCAGGAGGGAGTTGAGGAAGAAGAAATTGTGTTTCACTTGCCAAGAGTCATGGGCAGTGGGACACAGATTTCCTGCTGGGAAAGCACACTACATAGAGGTCTTCTTAGATTTTGAGGAGGAAGATGGAGATGATGAACCAAGGAGGGGTCACAGCGCTGATAATGATGAAGAAGATCCAAAACCATCCGGAGATGGGGGTGGATCCTTTTCTCCAATAAATGGCACTCTTGCATCTTTGAGAGGAGTGCCTAAGTACTTGACCCTAAGAGTACAAGGTTCAGTCATGAATCAGAGGGTATATGTGCTGATTGATAGTGAGGCAACCCACAACTTTATTGATGCTCATCTTGTGCAAAGGAGAGCAATCCCCACTGATACTTTTGAAGGATTCTCTGTTTTGGTCCCATGAGATAGGACCATGCAATGCATGCAATATGTCCCCTCACTTTCAGTCACTATGGGATCCTACACTCTGGTAGATCACTTTTTTGTAGTTGATATACCAGACACCAATATCATTCTGGGTGTCCAATGGTTGATTACTTTGGGGAAGGTGACCACTGATTGGAAAGCTTTGTATGGAGTGGGTGGACTTGAAGAGTGGGAAACCACAAATGATTCAAGGCATGCACACTTATCCCCCACCTAGTACTTCCACACAAACAACAGAGATGGATTTGCACAATGGAAGCAAGGATCTCACAGTCCCTTCTCTCATGTTCATGAGAATGTTGCAAGGGACATTCCTATCTAGTGGCAAGCCACCTGGAATGCCATCAGATTCAGATCTTGTGGGGGAGACCTCACAAAGTGCTGCTCCAAATCCAGATCCAGGAGGCATTGGAGCAATGAGAGACCAAGTTACAGCGCTGGAGGGCTTGGAACAGCTCAAGAATGAGGGGCACCCTCTTCCTGCATCACTATCACCCTCTCTCTTTTCTGAATCTGCGCTGTGGGAGGAGAAGAATGGGAGGATCAACCTTCCAACAAACAAATTTGGCTTGGGAAATGTCAAAAAGGAGATCAGCAACATGAAAAGAACTTCTATGGATGTATCATCAACGTTGTCATTGTTGAACAATGTGGATCTGTATTGGAAATCTCAACTGCTTGTGGAGTATTCCAAATATCTCCAAACAGGTATGATACTAGATGACATGCAGCAAGAAGAGGGCTACTTAATCCAAGGGGGAGTCATCTATCATCATGGTAGGGTCTTCTTGGCTAGAGCTTCCAAGCTCAAGCAGAAGATACTACAAGGGGCACATGAAGAATTATTTCTCGGCCATATGCATTCAATGAAGATCTATACCCTAATCATGAGGAGCTTTGATTGGGAAGGCATGAGAGAGGAATTACATCAACACTTTCAAGGGTGCATTAGCTATGGAGGATTAGGGCAGCCAATGGACTCTTTGCAAGAGTCATCTTAGCCAACTCTTCCTTTGCTTGAAAGGAGGAAAATGCTCATGAACAACTCCATGTGTATGAAGGACTATGATGGTAAAGGCACTGATCATGCCAAGAAAGTTGTATTTTCTGATTTGTCACATTCTTTTACCATGTTTTTGCAGGCTGTGACTCCTAAAGGGGGTGAAAGATCATGTGGATCTCATAGCTTTTTGGGGGTCAATAGGAATTCTGAACTTGGCCACTCCCTTGTTGTGCAAAGGAAGATTCCTTTTCATGATGGGTGCTTCCCAAAGGCACCAAACTTATGTAACATCTTCAGCCATGTTAAGGTGACTCATGCAACAAATGTGTGGTGGGAATGCCACTTGCCACACCTGGATCTAATGAAGGCAAGAGGTGCACTGCGCTGGTATCACATGTGGGATTTTGACCCACCTCCTCAAGCTCAGATTTTTGTTTGCATATTTGTAGTATTGCTTCCATACTTGGATTATATAGTTGTATTGTTTATGGGGATGTATGGTGAGAGGATGGGCAGTCTGTATGTACCACATGGCTTGGAAATTCTACCTATACTTCATGATACATGTTTTAGATGGAGCATTGCTCTAACCATGTTTATTTCTATTGAGTTTTTCACTCTTGGTGGGATGGACTATGCACATCTTATGTTGATCTTGGAGGAACAATTCATGATGTATTGGCTTGATGAGCACTTGGCTTATGATGAGGACTTGATCATTGATGATGCCATCAATGGAGGAGGAGAAGTACTATAGCTCTTACCCTATCAGTTGCTTGAGGACAAACAACATTTTGGAGGGGAGCACTGTAATATTCTTACTTAGCCTAAGCTAAGAGGAATATTCATTTTTGTTTTATTTTCTATTGCATGAATAAATGAATAAAGGAGGACATGTAAATCTCCTGAAAATACTAAATAAATCAATGCCCATGTGAACAAGGATAAATCAAGGCCATGTAAATAAATCACTTGCAGGTGTGAAAGGGGTTTGAGCTGTGAGACTGGGTCAACCTTGACCAAATCTACAGCGTTGTCTAGATTCAACGTACCTCATAAAAGGACAACTCAGTTCTAGAAGGAGGCCCCTCATGTGAAAGGATCTAACTCATCAAGGTGGTTTAGGGTTTGTGAAGACTCTCATCTTATAAAAGGAAGGGGAAGGCAACAAGAGAGGGTTGTTGATTGATTATATTTCTGAGTATCTTGTTTGTTTAGACAAATACTATTCTCTGTTGTTTAGTGGAGAATTGTGCTGCTTAGCACTTGGAATTCCTATGCAGGGATTTCACCTCTTCCCTTGAGGATTCTTGGAGGATTTTTTGCTAATTTGATCCACTATCAGGCTTTGGGCCAAGCTCTACTTCCAATTGCAGCACAGATCTAGTGAGGGTTTGCTTGCCTTTGTAAGCTGTAGCAAGTGTTATTCTAGATCTACTTAGATCTAGCTTGTATTGGAGCCTCTTCTCATGGAGTGTGTCTTTTAACCTCCTAGAAGAGTGCATCCACTGTTTGAGCTTCAGATTTGTATTTTGGCATTAAGCCATCATTGATATTTAAGCTACAACGCAGTTTTCATTGAAGAACTGTGTTATTTTCATAAGAGATTCTTCAGGGTGTTTTGATCACATTTTTTATGAGAGATCTCTGGTGCTAGGCTTTGCCTTTCACTTTGGTGATCCATGGATTAGCTTGATGATCCATGTTCTGTTTAGATCTGATCTATTTTAATGTAAAGTCATCTTCAAAAATTTCTGAAGCATTTTGCAGATCTGCGACTTAAAACTCAGGTCTACTCTTTGTTATGCATGATTTGGTCAAAACCCCAAGGGGATCTTGTAAATAAGACTGTCTAATTTCCAGATCTGAAATGGATCTGATGTTTTGTCCACAGATCTGTCCTAGATCTGAGTTGTAATATTTAGCTACTGCAGCTCCTCAAAATAACGTTGTTAAGCCAATTGGCAGTTTATATATGTGTTGCAGCCTTCTTTTCTGACTATTTCTAGCTCTATTATCTCCTGTATATTGAAAGAGCTTCATTATACTTCTGATTTGCTGTTGTATACTCATAATTTAATCATATTTTATGGCCTTCTGCTCATACTATCCAAGACTGTGTTATTTCTAAAGCAGTTTGTTGTGCATAGCTACAGCCCCTCTTGTAGGGTTTTTTTCAGCTAGACTAGGTGGTGGGAGATCTGTTTACCACACCTAGTTAGATTTGTTTTTTCTCTCCTTTTGGATCTAGACTCCGAATCTACTGATCTAAGGGATCCAAGGGCTGTAAACTCATTTATGTGCATCAATCTCCCAGGAGTGCGTTATTTCAGCAGGCTTGCTGTGCTATTCCAAATTTGGAATATTACACTTTTTAATTACTTTAGTTTCAATTTTTGAGATCTTGGCTGATTTTCTCACTTCTCTTACCCCAAGATCCTAGCCTGAACTACTGTTGGTGTGAGCTCAGAAAATGTTATATGATTAATTTTATTATCGCTTGATTCTTATTGTACATTATTATTAGTCTTGTGGAGGGGGAGTGGATGTATGAAAAGTGATGAGACTCTGACTCAAAAACCATGCAAAAACATGCTCTAAATATTCAATTCAATGAAGAGTTTATTCTACAGGGAGAGATTCTTTCAACATTAATGCACCAAACATTCAAAAAACACAGTTCAACTTTAAAGATTCAGACATCTATCTATCTTCTCTTAACAACTTTTTAACCAAAATTTTTCAGAATTAATTCAGCTAAGTTCAGAAAACTTTAAAAAAAAAAAAATCTTCTTCAAAAAGTAGATGCTACTAACATTAACTTTTAAACAAGAACTAAAGACAAAAATGTTAATTGGTAATCAAGCACAGGGATCCAGCAAAAGAAGCTAATCTGGTAGCCAATAACTCCATAGCCAAAGCGAAACATAATAGGAGTGTAAACAACAGATTTTGGATGGATAACGCTGGCAAGCAAAGGCTACCCATAGACTAACGCACTGTATCTGAGCATAAGCAGCGTTATAACACACTGAAACACTCTCAGAGGGAGCGTTACTCAAGGTAAAGTTGTACATATGGCTAAGCGGGGTCTAATCTGGACTCTGTGAGCTTTTAAGATTATTACATTAACGATTGAACAACAATTGTGACACTGATGCATCGAGTGGACAAAACAAATACAGTTCTATTGATTTATGAAAAGGAGGATTATAACTGTCAATTGCACCAAGCCCTCCTCAATCTTCCAATTCCTCTCTCTTTCTCTATCTCAGGGTGTGATGATGCTCAAGGCAGAAAGTCTTCAATGAACTCTGTCGATCTTCAAGCCTCACACTACAACAATGAAATTTTGTTCCACATATAATCAAACCTTCGACCTTATACCAAGAGCCCACAGCTCCAATTTATAGGAGATGGAGAGAAGAAACCTTGCAAACTCTTTCAACTAGTTCAAATCAGGAAAGATCTAGATGTTTCCTCACTTTTCTTTGCTTTTTCCTTCCATAGGAGTCCAGTTGTGTTTGGCAAGGCCTCATAAAAGGTTTGTGCCATTTAGTTTCTACTTTGAACCAACTATTTCTGAGAAAAAGCTGGAAATGCCAGTCAGCTCAGGTGCATTATAACTCTGCCTAGTTGTTTCTGGGGTGCGTTACCTTGGAAAAAATAAGTCTTGTCTAGGTCTTTTTCTCCTCTGAGCTAATGAGGAAGTCATTTGTCCTATAACAATTAGAGAAATATTTTATCTCAAAAAAATCTTAACATTAATTTAAAAAAATATATGTATATAATTATCAGACAAAAACATCAAATTTACAAACACAACCTCTGTTTGTATATATTTAATAGGGATTTAATAGGGAAGAAATAGTCTCAACTCAACAAAACTATCATTTGCAACACGTTGACAACGTTGATTCCAACTTCAGTCATTATAATTAGCGAATTATTATTTATGTGAATTAAGACAATACATATCATTTGCAACACGTTGACAACGTTGATTCCAACTTCAGTTATTATAATTACGGAAATATTACTTATGTGCATTAAGTCAAACCTAGTATTCCAACTTCAGTCATTATAATTACGGAATTATTATTTATGTGAATTAAGACAAACCCAATCAGGAACATTGGCTATATAATTTGGATTATATATGATAGGAATAAAGTTTTATTATGGTTTTTGTGTTAAAATTAGTATAGATTTATTTTTAGTAAGGATTTAATACGAGTAGAGATTAAATTTTTTCATATCTAAATTTTTTTAGAGTATAAAGTATAATATGTTATTTTTCATTGGTACTTGCCTACTAAGAATTGAGGGGAGTGTGTTTCTGTTTCCAACTATAATATTCAAGTATTACACCCAACTTTTATTGATTCTATGATTTGTATGATGTGTAATTTCATATGTAAAATCAATATAATGCTATGATAGTTCAATCATAGTTTGGAGGTTTTTGTGGTGTGAGTTTTGACATAAGGAATTTGGAATCTCCACAGTTTTCATTTTTTCTGTCTAGGTTTGGAGTCTAAAACAAGACATCTTCATCACACCCTCAAAACCTTACCAGCAAAACCCCAATACAGATGGGGGTTTGGAGATTAACATAAATTGAATCCCCTTATTTCCACACCCTGATAAAGAATAATACCAGCACATTTACTGCTCCTTTTCACTGTTATCAAATAATCTCCACATTACTCATTCGTTTCCTCCCTTCACTTCACACCAGCTCTCTCCTTTAACCCCTTTTAATGAACCTTTAAAACAAAAATTTCTTATAAACATATTAAATTAACCTTATTATTAATCAATAAATTCTAACCAATCCATTTAATTTAAATTAAATATACTATAAACATAATATAAAAATCTTAAAACTTTATTATTATTATTAATTAATAAATAATATTATTGGTAATAAAATTAACTTTTACTAAACAATATTATAATTAATATTAATAATACTACATTTGTAAGATTAATAAGACTTAATTCTAATTTAAATTCTAATCAACATTACTTTAACATTTCTCTCTTTCTTAATTAATTAATTATTAACTATAATCATAACTTGATAAAATTATTATTCTTAATTTAAAATATTTTTTATTTAGACAAGCTAGTTATTAATATTAATGTTTTAATATTATTGGTAATTAAAATTATTAGTTGTTATATATAATATTAATATATAGTTTTTATAATATTAATATTATTAAATATTTGAATATTAAAAATATTTTTATATACATTTATTGAAATTTTTTTAAACTAAATAATATTAATAAATTTATTAATTATCTTATATTTTTCAGGTATTTTGTTGTTGGTTGGTTTCATTTCCTTTTTTGAAAGATTTTGTCCATAAAAAATGAAAATTGTGAAAATTCTGAATTCCTTATATCAAAATATAATTTCATAAACCCAATTACAAGGTTTTACATCGTCAATGTAACAAGTATGTGTGGGCACACTCGATGATTAATTTTTCATTTTTATTTCCAGTGACATAACTCAACTCACAATAATCTCATCTTAAACATATTATTAATTTTTCATTTTTATTTGCAGTGACATAACTCAACTCACAATAATCTTATCTTAAACATATTTGTCTTTTGTTTAGAATGAATAGTTTTTATAATAACATTTTTTTTAAGCTTTTACACACATTTTTTTAAGAGTATGTACGAAACCTATTTTGATTTAATGTATTTTTTATCACTTCTAAAATAGTAAAATTATTTACAATGATTAATCTTTCAATTCCCGTTTTCAGCCAAATAACAAACTCAGGATAATCTCTTCTTTAAAACCAGTTGTCCTTTGTTTAAAATGAATAGTTTTTACAATAACATTTTTCTTTTGGTATGTGTAAGGAGTTGTCCTTTGTTAATAGTGTTAGCAGCTTTCTTTGATTTTATATATATATATATTTATATATTTATTTATTTATTTATTTTAAAATAGAAAGAAAATTTACACTGATTAATTATCAATTCTATTTTAACTCAACTAATGATAATCTCTTTGTTTTAAAATGAATAGTCTATACCATAACATTTTTTTGGATATAATAGTTTATCCAATAACATAACTTTTTTTTGGTATGTGTAAGGGAGTTGTTTATTGGGCTTAAAATGAATAATTTATCGAATGACATTTTTTTTTAATAGGTAAGGAAGTTGTTATTTTGGTTTAAAATGATAGTTTTTAGTTTTTATAATAAAAAAAATGGCATGGGTAAGGAAATATGTGTATTAGGAAATTTATTTTGATTTAATATATTTTTTATTATTTTTTATAATTGATTTTATATTTTTATAAATAGTAAAAAAAATTATTATAATAATTAAATTAGTAATAAATAGTTTTTATTGGTTGTTGTTCATGAATATACGCTGACTCATCATCATTATTCAAAGAAAACTACATTATCTAAAATTACCATGTTTGCTAATTGGCTCTAGATCATAGTCTTTTAATTTATTTCTCCATATTTTCCAAAAGCTAACTCTTAATCAAACAAGTTAAGTGGATTTGATTCTGGGAAAAACTCCACAGTTAACTGCTCTTGAGCCAGAGGAGTCCTGGAAGTGAATGGGTGATCTCCTCAGAATTCCTCGTTACCTGGCACCCTAGAAGTGATGAGTGACACTATGTGATTCATTTTAATAGTTTCAATCCCACTTCTTCATCTGTGAGCATCACCTGATGCAATGAATGCGAAGTGGACTATTCAAAAATCATGAGAAAATAGTCACTTAACACTACCTCTTATGGAAATGGTCATAGATGAATGGTTGAATCCCAAAAATGACATATAATATAATGCATTGTTGAAACCCCTCATATTTAAATAAACATTATTAATGTATAAAGTAGTTATATATAGCGAAAGTCAAAGGGACCAAATAAATAGTAAAGAAATATGGAATTTATTAATTAATATAAAACATTGCAAAACATTATTAATCATAAAGATATAGATTTAGAAATGGATATGAAAGAATTAAAAAAAGAGGAGCATAAGGGCCTAATCCAAACCAGACTAGAAGGAGAGGAATCTAACTCTTACTCAACTTCCAACCATCATCCTTGTTGAGATTCCTATCATGTCTCTCAATCTCAATAGTCTCTCTAAGTTATTTTGTTTCTTTGCTTTTTAATAATTCATTAGCTATTTACTTTCTTATCCCTTCCTAAACCTATATCTTTATGATTAATAATGTTTTGGAATATTTTATATTAATTTATAAATTATTTATTTCTTTACTATTTCTTTGGTCCCTTTGACTTGGGCTATATATAACTACTTTATATCAATAATATTTATTTAACTAACCTCATCCAATTCTTTCTACATTATATATATTTATAATAATTAAAAAATATATATATTTTACAACTTATAACTTTATATGTTTTTTTTGTTTTTTTTTTTTTGTAAGTTCCATAGGACCTTTCATTTACGATAATATAAAGGGCAGAGAGTCATACAGTAAAAAACCAAAAAACCAATGCAGTGACCTCAACCCAATGCAGTGACCTCAACCTGCCCGAAGGAAACCAAGTCTGTTGGAACAAAATTGTCTAAGTCTATATATAACAGCTTTAAGGGTTGTAGTCTGTCCAAAATAATTACAGCAAAGACCAAAAAGATACTAACAGAACCCAAAATTACATAAACAAGAAAGGAGTTAACCAACTTATAACTTTATATGTTATTATAAAATAGATAAAAAAAATTGTAACCAATTCTTAAATCTTTGGTAATTTAGGGTTAATTTAATTATTATTTAAACCACTTTTTCACTATAATTTACCTTAATAACTAGTTCAATAAGAGCTAGTTTTAATTAGTTTTCTGTGGGCAATAATGCATCTTTGTTATTTTTCCCTAAAGATAGATTGGCCTTCTCACCAAATCCTAATGATGTGATTAATCCTAAAGACATCTATCTACATTATGGATCACAAAAGTCTTAGATCTAATAAGCATATTTATAAGTTATTAATATCTATGGTAAAATGGAGGCCATGAAGATAAATATCAATGGTTAAGTAATAGTTTTTAATTTAAAAAATTGTTATAAAATTAAATTAAATTAAAATATTTATTTTGATTTTGAAATAAATTGTGATTTTTAGATATGTAGTTGAAAATTCATAACCTAAATTATTATGACACTTAACAAATAAAAACCTTGTTTAAATTTTTTTATTTTTAAATATAATATTTATATAAAATTTCAATTTAAAACCACATAATTATCAATCATCCAAAAAAAATTACATTTCAAAGAAATATAAATTATTTTTTAATTTGAAAAATATTCGAATTAATATTTACTATTTTCAAAATTTTAATAAACTTATTTTTAAAAACTAATTAAAATTCATAGTATTTTTTGACCAAAACAAAAACAAAAACATTATAACTTACCTTCCGCAAGCATAATAAATACAATTCTAAACCATATATAGATAATATTAGTATCATTTCTTATTACTATAAAAACTTTTAAAATAGTGAAAAATCTATTCATGTTTTTATTATAATTATTTTCAATATCTTAAAGATTATTTATGTTATTTTTTAAAATAAGAAAATTTTTATTTTCATTATAATAATTTTTAAGAATTTTAAAAGTGATTCATATTTTACAATATAACATTATCGATATTTACATTTTTAAAAATAATATGTTTTAATATTTAAAAAATTATTTATGTAATATAATAGTATTAATATTTATATTAATAATTATTTGTAATTTAAAATATAATATGGTTAATATTCCTATTAATCACCATTTACTTATTATAATTATTTTGAGAATTATATAATATTTTTAAATAACATATTTTATGATAAGTTTATTAATTACAAATGTTAATATTTTTATTAATAATGTAATTTAAGAATAATTTTAATTATCAATAATGTGTTAGAGTTCAATTTCATAATATTTGTTACAATACTGACTTTTCTAGCTTTTTAAGATGTCAAAATTATAGTGAGCTCGGGAGACTTCTCTCCAAGCTTTTTGAGCATAGGAATAAAATCTTAAATCAAACCAAATAACTCTTTTCTTTAGGTCCGATAGACCAAAGATTGGTCTGAGTGGACATTAATCATCATCATCATCATCATCATCATCATCATAAAAGTAATGAACATCACTCAACTATCGACTATCTTGTCACTCTTAGGATGATTGCAGAGGAATGTCGCAATAGTAAAGTTGATCTCTTCTATTGTTTTGTATACTTTAGGAAAGCTTTCGACATTGTCCCTCGAGATAAGCTTTTGGAGAGACTTGAAGAGATTAGGGTTCCTATTGAACTGAGGATTATTGTGATCCACCTCTACAAGAGTGTCATTGCCAAGCTTAAAACCAACGAAAGGGTTGTCTAAAGATATTAAATGCAATATCGGGGTTAAGCAAGGGTGTTCCCTATCCCCTACCCTTTGTGGCATTTGCATTGATAAGCTAGAGGAGTGTCTGGCAACTGAAGGTTGCAAGGGCACCGAGCTTGCTGGTATAGTCATTACTCTTCTCCTTTATGCTCATGATATTGTTCTCTTTGCAAAAATCCATGATGACCTAGAGAAGCAGCTTATGATTCTTCATGGCTACTGCTTCAGGATGGGTCTAACAATTAATATCGACAAGGCTAAAGTCATGATCATTAAATCCAAAAGGATCACCCATGGTAGTTTCATCTATGATAACCATTGATTATAGCAGGTTTCTTCTTATAAATATTGGGTATTAACGTTCCTCACCAGCTCAACTGGAATTACAACATCAAGAAAAGGATTATTGGAGGTTGGAAAGGTTATTATGAGATTGAAAAAGATTGTAAGTCTGTCGATCTTTGCATTTGGATTAAAAAAAGGTTCCTCTTTGAGACTCTTGTCACCCATGTTGTCTTATACGATTGTGAAGTTTGGGGTTGCAGTATATCCAGAGAGTCGTGAAGAAAGATTGAGATGATTTAAAAGAAATTCATAACCTACAACCTCAAGATCAAGGGCAATACTCCCTATCATATCCTCTTGATCGAAGTTGGCATGTCCTCCATTGAAAGTACAACTATGTTTAGATATCTAACGTATAAGAAGAAGCTTTACAATATGGAATCCATAGGCTCCTAAAAATTGCTTCTAACTTTAGTCAAAACCCCCACCTTCACCTCAAGTGTGGGTGGAATAAGGATGCCCATTCTTGGCTCAACCATTGGGAGATTAAGGAGGAGATCATCATGGGAAGCAAGGATAATGTCAAAGATACTATTACCTCCAATATTAAGGACAAGATGTGGGATGATAAGGAGTTGGAGGGTAAAAGGAAGCTAAGATACTATTAGGAGGTGATCAACCCCACCCTTTATAACCATTTATCTCTCTGTGTTAACCAACACAAAGAAAAAAATGAACATCGCGAGCATAAGAACTAATTCTCAAGAGCTTCGAAGTGAAACCGGGTGGTGGTCCATTCCCAAGACTCCCTAAAACGATAGAATCTGTCAAATTTGCGATACTGAGAGGGTGGAAGATGAAAAACACTTCCTTTTACACTTCCCGACTCTTACTCACCTCCGCTCTCAATTCCCTAACATTTTCCACACTTCCAATATTCTTGACTTATTAAGTCAACCCAAATATAGCGATTTCGGAACCCTTCTTTCCCTTCTTTTTTATCATAGAAACAAGATTTTGAAGAATCACAATTAGATTATTTTTCTTTTCTTGAGGTCGGATAGATCGCATTGGTCTTAGTGGACGTTAATCATCATCCTCATCATCATTGAATTTTATTTAGAGGAAAAATGTATTTCTATGATATCTTACTAGGTCGAGACGTGTTTCAACTTTGGAATTGGGTTTCTAGAATTTTAGTTATGCCAATAGGCATGTTTATTTTAGAATACCATAATTTAAATTTAACTATCAATACTTTTTATTCATGTGGTAGGAAGTTAACCACCATAAAATATTCTAGAATATTTTTAGTACTATACACAAAATCAAATATTTAAATTTATTTTCGAAGTAGTTATATCTTTTTTTTCTCTTTTAATTAAATTTACTCACTAAAAAATATTTTGCATGAACAAGTGTCATATGAAATGAGTGATGATTTTTTGGGCATGGGGTATTAATAAGTCATTATATTGTTTGTATTGTAACAAACCATATTTGCAAATTAAGAATCTTCATGATAAACTAAGGGTGAATTTTAAGGTTAAAAATCTTGTTACATGCTTGTTACATGTTTTTTAATGTATATATGTTAAATTTATATATTAATTATTTTTATCATTAATAACATTTATTATTATTTTAAATAAAGTTATAATTTGTTATAATTTAGTATTTTCTTAATTTTAGCGACTTGTGATGTATGATGAAGTAAGTGTTTTGATGTTTATTATGGATTGATGTTAATCACCATTAATCAATCATTTGATTTATATGGTTGTGCTAATTTTATTATGAATAGTAATTAGGTAGATGGTAGGGATTTAGCCTCCACGAAATATTCATAATAGTATACACAAATAGAAGGTTGAGATTTATCTCCTAAATAGTTATGATTATTTCTTTTTCAATTAAATTGATTAATTAAAAAAAAATCGTATGAACAAGTCTCATATGAAGTGAGTTGTGGTTTTTTTGGGCATGAGGTACTGATAAGTCAACCTAATGACACATCATGTTGTAAGAAAGCTTATTCACATATTAAGAATCTCCATGGTAAAGCAAGGGTAAATGTTTATGATTAAGAGTCTTGTTATATGTGAATAAGCTTTAGAAATATTAATGTGGTTGATATTGTGGAAGGCTTGATATAGTGGAAGGCTTCATTTGTATCTACTATTGTAGCAAAAAAAACTATTGCAACAAAAATATTATTATTAACTTTGAATTTACTTAACCCTTAAGAATCTTAGGTCTTGATAAAACACAGAAGTGTTGAAGAACTTCTATCATTTACAACCAAAATATAAGGTGGTTTTCTAAAATTAGGTTGTTTCTGTGAGTTGAGTGTTTCTTTAATTAAATTTCATAAATAATGAAAATGTATTACCAATAATATCATTAAACATTATAAAAAAAACTAACTTTAATATGAGATGTATACTGATCAACAGTCGCATAGGTTTTAAATGTGAATCTCTGTGAAATAAGCATTGTTTTAATTAAATGTGATAAATAATGAAAGTGTGTTACCAATAATATCATTAAACATTAGAAAAAAAATAACTTCAATATTAGATGTGGATGGTGTGTTACTAATAATATCATTAAACATTAGAAAAAAACTAACTTTAATGTTAGATGTGGATGTGATGATCAACAATCACATAGGTTGTAAATGTGAATAATATTCCATTATATGCATTAAGTAGGATACAAAAATAAATGATATTCGATTATAATCATTATATATGTTTTAAAAATATCTAGGAAATTGGTGGGGCAAGAGCCACGAGGCACAAATCTTGCTCCCGTTCAGGCTTCAAAATTACGTAGGATGCAAAAATTAACAATATTTGATTATACACATTATATATCAGCATGGTCTAAAGAACCCACAAACTAGCCCATAAAATAATGGAAAATCTGGCAAGATTATGACAAAATCTGGGGTAATTTTTTGAAAATTTGGATTACAACTGTCAAAATTCACGATTTTGGGTGCCCCATGGGTTCTTGATGGCGCCTAATCTATTTCCACCATCAAAAAAATGATTCAAATGCTCCAACATTCTGATTTTTTGAAGAAAAAAAAAATATCGGATTTTGGCAAGAAATCTGTCATCCAAGCGAATTTGTGGTCTCGATAGACGAAGCCTTATATATGCTTTGAAAATATCTAGGAAATTGGTGAGCAAGGTCCACTGCGAGGCACAAACCTTGCTCCTAGTTTCGACATCAAATTTTTTAATTTTTTTAAAATTCAACGCAACCCAACATAATCTCTAACACACTACAACTATTAATAAGCATTCAAAAGAAGCATATAGTGCATATTCCCTTGACAATAAGAATTCCTTGAATAATTAATAATACTAATAATAATAATTCAAAATAAAATTATAATTTTACTAATTTTTATAATTTTTTTGAATTTTAATAAAATGTTTTAATGCCAATAAAATGCTTTAATACATATAATCAATTGGTTTCTATTAACATTTAACAATTATTTAGTTTATATAATTACATTAATTACTAAATAAATATTACACTTTATTTTTATACATTTTATCAATATATTATCTATAAATATTTATGATCACATATAATGTTATTAGATATTAGATATATAATTGTTTCATATATACTAATTATTTAATTCTTGTTTCTTTAAATTTGTCTATACAAAATAAGATTAAATACATTGTTTTCAAGTTATAATTTATTAAAAAGGAAAATGCATTTATTTACATTTTCTAACTGAACAATAAAAATTGCAAATTTTATTGATATCTTAGTCACTTATTTATAGAATATTACTAAATATATACTTATCTCATATATACTAATTATTTAAAACTTTGTTTTCACATTATAATTTATTAACATGAAAAATGCATTCATTTACAACTTCTAATTAAATAATAAAAAATAAGCTTTTATTTTATAAATTTTATTGCATCTTATCCAAATATTTATGATTTTTATTCACATCCTATCCAAATATTTATGATTTCATTTAATTTTCATATAATGTTATTGAATACATATATCTATCATAAATACAATTATTTTTTAAAGATTTATTTAACAAAATGAGATTAAGTATATATAATGTTATCGAATACATATTTGTATCTTATATACTATTACCTGTTTTTTAAGATTTAAAACAAAAATGCATTCATTTACATCTTCTAATTAAATAATAAAAAATAAGCTTTTATTTTATAAATTTTATTGCATCTTATCCAAATATTTATGATTTTTATTCACATCCTATCCAAATATTTATGATTTCATTTAATTTTCATATAATGTTATTGAATACATATTTCTATCATAAATACAATTATTTTTTAAAGATTTTAAGTATATATAATGTTATCGAATACATATTTGTATCTTATATACTATTACCTGTTTTTTAAGATTTAAAACAAAGTGAGATTAGGTGTATGATTTTCAAATTACAATTGGCCTCTCTTGTTACGATTCAAAATATGATGGATTCCATGATATCATAAGATTATTTCAGGGTGTTGTAATGTAATAAAGACTCTTATTTTCGATTTTGGTAACTATATATGGTTTTATTAAATTTTATACGAGTATAATATTAAATTTACTAATTTTTTTTTTATTTTTATTTAGAAAATTGAATTTGAGTTAAAGTTACCATATTATGTGAAGGTTTGATATTTTAATAAATTTAAATTGAGAACACTACTTTCAAAGAATTGAAATGTTGATTCTATGGGAATTTCAGGATGACTATTAGTCTACTAAAACGATTACTAAAGATATGGCTATAAGCCCCCTAATATTTTAGCTAATACCGCAGTGAGTACAGAAAGCATCTTTTCACACTTGCATTCTTTAGTCATAAGAAAACATCGCACATTTGTGAAAGTCCATTTATTTTGAAATCTAAAACATTTCCCATAAATTCAAAATTAAATAGTATGATGTGTTGTTTTTATATAGCATTTGAAAAATTAGTGTTATTAGAAGTGATGCTTCCATGTGTTGTTATGAGTTGTTGTGGAGAATTCCCAATCATTAATCTAGAAATTGCTATTTCGTATGTATAAGTTATCTAGATATGTCGAAGTGAATGTTTTATGTCTTATATATTTGTAACTTTGTGATCAATAAAGATATCACATTGTGTATTTTGTGTTGTGTGTAATTGTTCTCTAATCTCTCTCCATTTTTCTAACATGGTATCAGAGCTAATTCAGTCTTGGCTCTCTCACTAGAGGGGCTGAGATGATGAAATTTTAGCCATGATACTCCTTTGTACATATATTAGTTTAATAGAGTGTTTTATCTATTGTTTGTGTGAATATTTGAATTATGTGTAGATTGTGGATAGTTGCATGAAAAAAATATTTGCGAAGATTCAGTGTTGTTGTTGTTTTTGTGTGAAGTTCCATTATGGACTATTTCTTGTCAAAAAAAAAAGGAGATCTGCTAGTGAAGAAGTTAAATCAACATAGATTTGGTTTGATATAGTGTGGATTTACAATTGAGTGCAATGTCTACATGTTTTAAATGGTGGTTCTCGAGATTATTAGATGGTGCAAGATGTACAACTATGACATGCAAGTGGAGTGTTAGAATTTTTCTTTCTAGATCTAAACTAATAGAATATTATGGGTATTTTTTATCCAAGGATCGAGATCCAAAAACTACAAATATGATGGAAAATACCAATACGCAAAGTTATTATTATTATATTTGATCTTATCTGCACAGATCAATAAAGACCAATGATCGATTTTATCTCTATACGGTTTCGCGATTCACGTTTGTGTTTTTTTTTGTTACAAAATGGGTTTGCGGTTCTTAAAATGCATCTCCTGGTGTCTGAAACATCAATTCTTGTATGTTAGTAAGATCAAGCTGTTGGATTAAATTTTGAACAGATTCAGTGTCCAAACTTCCATCTTAGCAACTGAGAGATTTCCAAAAGAAAGATATCTGACAATTTTTGGTTGGCGGCTCTTATTGTGGAAGCCCCGACGAGCCGATGTGTCAATATTGTTGATCTTGTAAAGTTCATCAACGATGATCAGAAGTGGTTATGTTTTAAACGAAGTTCAAGTGGTAACTCGAAGATGTGGTGGTGAAAGGAAGGTGTTTGCGAGATTCCAAAGTGGATGTGAGTATTTATGAACACCAATCAGACATAGATTATCCTTGTTGTAATGTGTTTTCAATGTTTTCAATGTTTTCAATGTAAACATTAAGGGGGGGTATTGAAAGTAATGCTTCCCTGTGTTGTCATGAGTTGTCATTGAAAGTTCCCAAGAGTTCATCTAGAAGTTGTTTCCTATGTATGAGTTATCTAGATATGTCGAAATCAGTGTTTATGTCCTATATATTTGTAACTACTATGATCAATAAAGATATCACAGTGTGTGTTTTGTGTTGTGTGTAATTTCTCTGTGATCTCTATCTATTTTTTTAACAAGTACATGATGCCAGTGCTTTTATCCTACTCTGCCAAAGTTTTTGCAAACTCTCATGTGTTCCTCCTTCCCCCATTGTTATTTTATTCTCCTTGTCGTTTAACTCTATAAAGAATGCTAGGAATCTACCACTCAGTAGCCTTTGTTTTATTTAACTCGTTGAAAAACGTCGGGATGCTACCACTCAGTGGTAATCCCTAGTAGTGAAGGAATGTAGTAAGGTTTGTTTTTTTTTTTTGGACTAAGAGTTCGTTTTTTGTGGACTTAAGGAAATAGATTAACCCCCAATACCTAGAAGTATTTGGGAGGAGTCAAAGCTTGTCCTCATCGAAATGGTGTGATTTATGATGATGAATCAACTTGCATTCTCAAATAACAACCAATGTTAACTATTCTCACTACTACTAATTTGACAACCCAATTATGATAAATAAAATTACAACTGAATTATGATAACAAATATGGTAAGGTAGAGATTTCAATGCAATTAGATTCTTAAAAGTAATGGGTAAGCTGGATATTTCAATGCACTTAAACATGTGGTCAAATAATAATATTTAAATTTGCAGCATCTATGTTAGTGTTATTTTCCCTATAAATGTCTAGTCTCATCTACTAATTTATTTGTATATGAGTATGCTCCAAGTACGTGCCTGTACATTGCATCATCTTCCAATGTAAAAAGATTAATGACAGCGACCCATTTTGAGAAGACAGATTTCTCACAGCAAAATGATTCAGAAAACATTTGAGATTTATACATTAACAGGTTGGGAAAGTAGAACGTTCATTGACAACTGTCACTGAGAAATACATGGGATATTTATACATTCAAATAAATATCTTCCATATATAATGAACACAAGGCAAGCCATAATATGGCGATCAACAGTAGAGACAGCAGCCGATACTTTTAGCATTCGGCTCCATCCATATAAAAGGACGCACCCTGACGATTTAGGCTATCCATGATCACAAATTGTATATCCTCTGAGGGTTTCCAGTGGCGCTTTCACTGGTTTATGAACCAATTATTTATTTGCTTTTGATCCAGACCAATACTTTTAGCTAAAGAGACCTTGTCCGTTTCCTGCAGAAACCACATCACATGATATGTTGGTTATAAATTCTTGATGATAATTATAATTCACAATCTTGATCTATTTATTGTACAAAAACTAGGGTTATGAGCACCAGTCAGTTGACATACCGAAGGATATGGCCACTTGTAATGTACATTCCACCACTCAAGCAACTTTTGCCTTGCCTCCTTCGGGAGTTTTCCTTTCTTTTTCTTCTTGAGAAATTCTTGCTTGAGACTGTTGAAGTATCCACTGTATTTGCGGAGGAGTTGATCTTTCAATTCCCTATCTTATGCACGTGGATTAACTTTTTGGACTTCAATTTCGCCACAGCCGAACTCCTCTTCTGAGGATCCACCTCCATCTTCTCTTTCGTCGCAATAGCCTGTTGATAAATTTCATCACATCACTACTGTTATTTTAAAATCTAAAATAGTGTACTGTTATGTTAAATTAAAACATAAATAATAATAAGGTTAAATTTAAAAAGTACAAGTTAAAATCTTATCATAAAAAATAGGTAGAAACTAAATGAAAATTATCTGATTGAAATTTTAGAATAGGAACTAGAAGTAAAACACCTTCTATGCGAGAAAAAATAATAATATATATATCAAAATGAAGTATAAAGACACGTTGAAAGGTGATGTTTCATGGATTCAATTGCACAAAATTATTTTGTGCAGCACTCAAATGTACATACATTTTGCCCACATTATTAGGTTATCTGTAATATTTACGATCGTGTGTTGTAGTGGCTAGCCATCAATCTAAATAAAAGCCAATATTTAGACCTGTTTGCTTTTAGGAGTGAGGTGTACATACCACAAAGCTAGGTTGCAGTAATTTAGTAAACTACAACCATACGAGTCTATAGTGGTAAGACACCAATATATTCTTCGAAAGACAATTCGAAAATAAGATAAAATAAAATTCCAGATGAAACATAATGATGAAGAGAAAACCTTTCTATTATGAAACCAAAATTAAATCTAGCAAAATTTTCTCTAGCACCGCCAGTTTTGAAATGATTCCCTTTATTGTTCTATCTCTGTGTGGAGCATTTCTTGTACTCTTCTAATTTTTATCGTTATCAATGTTGCCCCGTGACTGATGTAGTTGTATGTGTATAGCATCTCTGTGTGTTAATCTCATTTCTATTTGTATATAAATTTATAGACGGTGTATTAAAACATAAATTGTTACAGCATATAAATGCAGAAAAAAAAATGAAATATAGTTTCAAATTTTTATATCTATTTCAGGAAAGAGATTTAAATAGGCACATTGAAGGGTAATGTTTCATGGATTTAATTGCACAAATAAAAATTGTTCAGTACTGAAATGTACATAGGTTTGGCCCACATTATTAGGTTATCTGGAATATTTACTATAGTGTGTTATACTAGCTCTCCATCAATCTAAATAAGCCAATATTTAGATATGTGGGCTCTTAGGAGTTAGGTGTACATACCACAAATCTAGGTTGCAAGAATTCAGTAAACTACAACCATACGAATATTTAGTTGTAAGACACCAATATATTCTTCAAAAGCCAATTCGAAAATTTAAAAAATAAAATAAAATTCCGCTTGAACCATAATGGTAAAGAGAAAACCTATATATTATGACATCAAAATTAAATCTGACAAAAATTTTCTCAAATAACACCAGTTTTGAAATGATGCCCTTTATTGTTCTATCTCTGTGTGAACCATTTCTTGTACTCTTCGCATTTTTATCTTCATCTCTTTCGCCCCTTGATTGTTCTACTTGTATGTGTAAAGCATCTATGTTAATCTCATTTCCATTTGTACATGAGATATGAAATTAATAATAAATTTTTTAGGGAGTATAGGAAAACATAAATTGTTACAGCATACACGTGCATAAAAACGAAATATAGTTTTGAAATTTTTATATTTGTTTTGCGAAAGAGATTTAGACATACGAAAATTTTCAAAAGATATCTAAGTTTCCTAATAATAATCAATCTAGCTAATCTTATGTCTTATAAATATTTTTACATGTATAAAGATCCAGTTCTAATTAAGACTCTCTTAGACTTCTTTAAAATTAGCTACATGAGTAATATAATATTCCCACAGCCCCTTCTCACCATGGGTAATAATTCTAACTCCAACCATCACAACTTTATGATCTAGTTGTAGCTAAGACTCTTTCAGACTTCTCTAAAATTAGCTTGGGAGTACTACAATATTCCAACACTACACTTAATTATGAAGCCTGATGGTTCTAACTCTGACCATTACAAATTTACATTAAACAACGTCTATATGGTTTTTACTATGATTACAAAATTCATGACATGGTAGCTTTTTGGTTCATGTCTTTACTAGTCTTGAAACACTTAAATTAGCTTCAACTTCAGTAGTATTTTTTTCAATATTTTCTTGTTTTCTTTGTTTTTTTTTCATTTACTTGTTTTTCTGCATCTGATTATACGTCAATTATTGTTGATTTAACAACATTTTCATTTTTTTCATCTCTTCTTCCACTATCACAACAATTTCAACAAAGTCCACTATTGCTTTTACTTTTTTTGTTCTTTTTTATATGTAGCTTTTCCATCGCTATTTTCATCTCCATCATACTTGGGCTTCCAAACCCACCACTATATAAATGCTAATAATCAAATTATTTTCCATTACTACATTTTCCTCACAATTTTCTACCAGTGCAAGAGTAGTTTCATTTTCATCTTCAACTTCAACTTCCTCATCCCAACATGGGTTTCACTTTATCTACCATGCTAGTGCACTGCATTTTCTACATAGCCATATTTTTCTTAGGCAATGTCTTCAACTAAGGACAACTGCAGTATTCATGTTTTGTTTATTTTCTTCTCCTTCATATAGCTCTCCATTATTTCTTCGATATCAAAATTACTTCTTCTACTCCAACCATGATTACATCAACACTATGATCAAAATTGTTTCCCTTTTCATTATATGTTATCTCTAAAACATCCCAAGTTTCTATGAACCTAGTTGCTATTGTAATATTGAATAAGAAATATGTCACCATATCATTATTCATAATTCTTATTTGTTATGAATATAATTCTTAATTTGATGTTCTCCAAAACCATTCATCACAATATGTCATACTCAAAAATCGTAATTTTGATGATGGTAAAATAAGAGCTACCATTGCTAACAGTCGCCATAACTCATTCACTTTTAGTGACCATTTTTTAAATCTTTTATTTGTTTTTAAATGATATAAAAATGCCCAATCAAGCACTCATCCAACAAAATCTTTTACACTATGTAACTTAAAAACTTTAATATAAATTTGTAGAAAAATAATACTGAAAACCTTACCTTCCCATATTATCACGGTAACTATATTAGAGCTGAACAAGTCATTGTAACTTATTCCACATCTACCTTTCTTTCCACCAATTTTGAAACTGATCGTTCCTAGATCACGTTCTGTTGGTTGTTGATGGAGGGAGTAGTGGCAGTAGCTAAAAGGAATGCAAAAGGTGGCAGTTCTCCTTGGCAGCTACTAGAACATCCAAACGTTGGGATTTCTTGTGACTTGGGAAAAAAAAGTAATGCCTATGATTATACTCTCAAACCTCACATTTGAGATCAATCTGATAGATCACAACTTAGAAGAGAAAAATATAAACAGTTACAGTAGGTAAGTGTACACAAGAATGAGTTATAGCTCTGAAACTTTCATATTTCAATTTCTTTAGGAAGGGGTTTCAATGAACATGTACTGGGTTTTGATGATGTCTTAATTGATGATCTTAAATTTTGATGAACATGTACTATTGTTGATGATCATAAATCATGATAAACTAAAAGTATTGTTGATGATCATAAATCATGATAAACTAAAAGATATTGCATGTGATGTGCACTTGGCTTAGTTAAATTACTGCTTGCATGTGGTGCATGTGCACACTAGCAGAACATAAAGCACACTTAGCTTCACTTAGATTTAACTATCCATAGTTATTGCATGTACAACTAAGCTTAACTTAGTTGCTTTTATGTATTGATTCCAAAACTAATATTGCAAAATCAATTTCATTATTTTCTCTATTCTTGCTCACTCATTCTTTCTCTTGCAATTTTGTTCATTGTTTTGCAAATCCAGATCTTTGTATCTCAAAATCTTACATGGTATCAAAGCGCAGGGATTTGTAATCAGTGCACAAGAAATTTTTATTTGCAAGTACAAAAGATTGAAGCAACAACAAAGAATGGAATCTAAATTGGAGTTTCCACAATCGACAATTCTTACTCCATATAATTACTTCGAATGGAAGCCAAAGATTCTACTTATGTATAAGTTATATAGATATTTCTTATGTATAAGTTATCTAGATATGTCAAAGTGATTGTTTTATGTCCTATATATTTGTAACTATTGTGATCAATAAAGATATCACAGTGTGTATTTTGTGTTGTGTGTAATTGTTCTCTAATCTCTCTCCATTTTTCTAACATGGTATCAGAGCAGATTCAGTCTTGACTCTCTCACAAGGGGGGCTGAGATGATGAAATTTTAGCCATGATACTCCTTTGTACATATATTAGTTTAATAGAGTGTTTTATCTATTGTTTGTGTGAATATTTGATTTATGTGTAGATTGTGGATAGTTGCATCAAAAAGATATTTGCGAAGATTCAGTGTTGTTGTTGTTGTTGTGTGAAATTCCATTGTGGACTATTTCTTGAAAAAAAAAAGGAGATCTTCTAGTGAAGAAGTTAAATCAACATAGATTTGGTTTGATCTAGTGTGGATCTACAATTGAGTGCAATGTCTACATGTTTTAAATGGTGGTTCTTGAGATTATTAGATGGTGCAAGATGTACAACTACAACATGCAAGTGGAGTGTTATAATTCATCTTTCTAGATCTAAACTAATAGAATATTGTGGGTATTGTTTATCCAAGGATCGAGATCCAAACACTGCAAATCTTATGGAAAATACCAATATGCAAAGTTATTATTATTATATTTGATCTGATCTGCACATATCAATAAAGACCCGTGATTGATTTTATCTCTATACGGTTTCGCGGTTCATGTTTGTGTTTTTGTTGGCTACAAAATGGGTTGGCAGTTCTTAAAATGGATGTCACGGTGTCCGAAACATCAATTCTTGTATGTTAGTAAGATCAAGTTGTTGGATCAACTTTTGAACAGATTCAGTGTCCAAACTTCCATCCTAGCAACTGAGAGATTGCCAAAAGAAAGATATCTGAAAAATTGTGGTTGGTCCATAGGATGGTTCATTACTTGGCGGCTCTTATTGTGGAAGCCCCGACGAGCCGATGTGTCAATATTGTTGATCTTGTAAAGTTCATCAACGATGATCAGAAGCGGTTATGTTTTAAACGAAGTTCAAGTGGTAACACTAAGATGTGGTGGTGAAAGGGCGGTGTTTGCAAGATTCGAAAGTGGATGTAAGTATTTATGAAGACCAACCAGACATAGATGATCCTTGTTGTAATGTGTTTTCAATGTTTTCAATGTAAACATTAAGGGGGGGTATTGAAAGTAATGCTTCCATGTGTTGTCATGAGTTGTCATTGAGAGTTCCCAAGAGTTCATCTAGAAGTTGTTTCCTATGTATGAGTTATCTAGATATGTCGAAATCAGTGTTTATGTCCTATATATTTGTAACTACTGTGATCAATAAAGTTATCACAGTGTGTGTTTTGTGTTGTGTGTAACTTCTCTGTGATCTCTATCTATTTTTCTAACAAGTACATGATGCCAGTGCTTTTATCCTACTCTGCCAAAGTTTTTGCAAACTCTCATGTGTTCCTCCTTCCCCCATTTTTATTTTATTCTCCTTGTCGTTTAACTCTCTAAAGAATGCTAGGAATCTACCACTCAGTAGCCTTTGTTTTATTTAACTCATTGAAAAATGTCGAGACGCTGCCACTCAGTGGTAATCCCTCGTAGTGAAGGAATGTAGTAAGGTTTGTTTTTTTTTTTTGGACTTAGAGTTCGTTTTTTGTGGACTTAAGGAAATAGATTAACCCCCAATACCTAGAAGTATTTGGGAGGATTCAAAGCTTGTCCTCATCGAAATGGTGTGATTTAAGATGATGAATCAACTTGCATTCTCAAATAACGACCAATATTAACTATTCTCACTACTACTAATTTGACAACCCAATTATGATAAATAAAATTACAACTGAATTACGATAACAAATATGGTAAGGTGGACATTTCAATGCAATTAGATTCTTAAAAGTATTGGGTAAGGTGGAGATTTCAATGCACTTAAACATGTGGTCAAATAATAATATTTAAATGTGCAACATCTATGTTAGTTTTATTGTCCCTATAAATGTCTAGTCTCATCTACTAATTTATTTGTATATGAGTATGCTCCAAGTACACGCCTGTACATTGCATCATCTTCCAATGTAAAAAGATCAATGACATCGACCCATTTTGAGAAGACGGATTGCTCACAGCAAAACGATTCAAAAAACATTTGAGATTTATACATTAACAGGTTGGGAAAGTAGAACATTCATTGAGAACTGTCACTAAGAAATACATGGGATATTTATACATTCAAGTAAATATCTTCCATATATAATGAACAAAAGGCAAGCCATAGTATGGTGGTCAATAGTAGAGACAACAGCCGATACTTTTAGCATTCGGCTCCATCCATATAAAAGGAAGCACCGTGAGGATTTAGGCTATCCATGACCACAAACTGCATATCCTCTAAGGATTTCTAGTGGCCCTTTCATTGGTTTATGAACCAATTATTTATTTTCTTCTGATCCAGACCAGTACTTTCAGCTAAAGAGACCTCGTCTGTTTCATGCAGAAACCACATCACATGATATGTTGCTTATAAATTCTTGATGATAATTATAATTCACAATCTTGATCTATTTATTGTACAAAAATTAGGGTTATGAGCACCAGTCAGTTGACATACCGAAGGATATGGCCACTTGTAATGTACATTCCACCACTCAAGCAACTTCTGCCTTGCCTCCTTCGGGAGTTTTCCTTTCTTTTTCTTCTTGAGAAATTCTTGCTTGACACTGCTAAAGTATCCACTGTACTTGTGGAGGAGTTCATCTTTCAATTCCCTGTCTTCTGCACGCAGATCAACTTCGTGGACTTCAATTTCGCCACAGCTGAACCCCTCTTCCGAGGATCCACCTCCATCTTCTCTTTCGTCACAATAGCCTGTTGATAAATTTCATCACATCACTACTGTTATTTTAAAATATAACATAGTGTACTGTTATTTTAAATTAAACCACAAATAATAATATGGTTAAATTTAAAAAGTACAAGCTAAACTCTTATCATAAAAAATAGGTAGAAACTAAATGAAAATTATCTGATTAAAATTTTAGAATAGGAACTAGAAGTAAAACAACTTCTACGAGAGAGAAAATAATAATATCTATATCAAAATGAAGTATAAAGACACGTTGAAAGGTGATGTTTCATGGATTCAATTGCAAAAAATTATTTGTGCAGCACTGAAATGTACATACATTTTGCCCACATTATTAGGTTATCTGTAATATTTACGATCGTGTGTTGTACTGGCTAGCCATCAATTTGAATAAAAGCCAATATTTAGACTTGTGTGCTTTTAGGAGTGAGGTATACATACCACAAAGCTAGGTTGCAGTAATTCAGTAAACTACAACCATACGAGTCTATAGTGGTAAGACACCAATATATTCTTCGAAAGCCAATTCGAAAATAAGATAAAATAAAATTCCAGATGAAACATAATGATAAGAGAAAACCTTTCTATTATGACACCAAAATTAAATCTAGCAAAATTTTCTCTAACACCACCAGTTTTCAAATGATTCCCTTTATTGTTCTATCTCTGTGTGTGAGCATTTCTTGTACTCTCCTCATTTTTATTGTTATCAATGTTGCCCCATGACTGATGTACTTGTATGTGTATAGCATCTCTCTGTGTGTTAATCTCATTTCTATTTGTATATAAATTTATAGACGGTGTAGTAAAACATAAATTGTTACAGCATATAAATGCAGACAGAAATGAAATATAGTTTTCAAATTTTTATATCTATTTCAGGAAAGAGATTTAAATAGGCACGTTGAAGGGTAATGTTTCATGGATTCAATTGCACAATTAAAAATTGTGAAGTACTGAAATGTGCATAGGTTTGGCCCACATTATTAGGTTATCTGCAATATTTACTATAGTGTGTTATACTGGCTCTCCATTAATCTAAATAAGCCAATATAGATATGTGGGCTCTTAGGAGTTAGGTGTACATACCACAAAGCTAGGTTGCGGGAATGCAGCAAACTACAACCATACAAGTCTTTAGTTGTAAGACACCAATATATTCTTCAAAAACCAATTCAAAAATTTTAAAAATAAAATAAAATTTCGCTTGAAGCATAATGATAAAGAGAAAACCTATCTATTATGACATCAAAATTAAATCTGACAAAAATTTTCTCAAATAACACCAGTTTTGAAATGATGCCCTTTATTGTTCTATCTCTGTGTGGACCATTTCTTGTACTCTTCTCATTTTTATCTTCATCTCTTTCGCCCCTTGATTTTTCTACTTGTATGTGTAAAGCATCTGTGTTAATCTCATTTCCATTTGTACATGAGATTTGAAATTAATAATATTTTTTTTAGGCACTATAGGAAAACATAAATTGTTACAGCATGCACGTGCATAAAAATGAAATATAGTTTTCAAATTTTTATATTTGTTTTGGGAAAGAGATTTAGACACAGGAAAAATTTCAAAAGATATTTAAGTTTGGTAATAATAATCAATCTAGTTAATCTTATTTCTTATAAAGATTTCTACATGTATAATGATCCAGTTCTAATTGAGACTCTCTTAGACTTCTTTAAAATTAGCTACATGAGTAATATAATATTCCCACAACCCCTTCTCACCATGGGTAATCATTCTAACTCCAACCATCACAACTTTATGATCTAGTTGTAGCTGAGACTCTTTCAGACTTCTCTAAAATTAGCTTGGGAGTAATACAATATTCCAACACTACACTTAATTATGAAGCCTGATGGTTCTAACTCTAACCATTACAAATTTACATTAAACAATTTCTATATGTTTTTTAATACGATTACAAAATTCATGACATGGTAGCTTTTTGGTTCATGTCTTTACTAGTCTTGAAACATTTATATTAGCTTCAACTTCAGTAGTATTTTTTTCAGTATTTTTTTGTTTTTTTTTTGTTTTTTTTCATTTACTTGTTTTTTTGCATCTGATTATACATCAATTATTGTTGATTTAACAACATATTCATTTTTTTCATCTCTTCTTCCACTGTCACAACAATTTCAACAAATCCACTATTACTTTTATTTTTTCTGTTCTTTTTTATATGTAGCTTTTCCATAGCTATTTTCATCTCCATCATACTTGGGCTTCCAAACCCACCACTATAAAAATGCTAATAATCAAATTATTTTCCATTACTACATTTTCCTCACAATTTTCTACCAGTGCAAGAGTAGTTTCATTTTCATCTTCAACTTCAACTTCATCATCCCAACATGGGTTTCACTTTATCTACCATGCTAGTGCATTTCATTTTCTACATAGCCATATTTTTCTTAGGCAATATCTTCAACTAAGGACACCTGCAGTATTCATGTTTTGTTTATTTTCTTCTCCTTCATATAGCTCTCCATTATTTCTTCGATATCAAAATTACTTCTTCTACTCCAACCATGATTACATCAACACTATGATTAAAATTGTTTCCCTTTTCATTATATGTTATCTCTAAAACATCCCAAGTTTCTATGAACCTAGTTGCTATTGTAATTTTGAATAAGAAATATGTAACCATATCGTTATTCATAATTCTTATTTGTTATGAATACAATTCTTAATTTGATGTTCTCTAGAACCATTCATCACAATATGTCATACTCAAAAATCGTAATTTTGATGATGGTAAAATAAGAACTACCATTGCTAACATTCGCCATAACTCATTCGCTTTTAGTGACCATTTTTTAAATCTTTTATTTGTTTTTAAATGATATAAAAATGCCCAATCAAGAACTCATCCAACAAAATCTTTTACACTATGTAACTTAAAAACTTTAATATAAATTTGTAGAAAAATAATATTGAAAACCTTACCTTCCCATATTATCACGGTAACTATATTAGAGCTGAACAAGTCATTTTAACTTATTCCACCTCTACCTTTCTTTCCACCAGTTTTGAAACTGATCGTTCCTAGATCACGTTCTATTGGCTGCTGACGGATGGAGCAGTGGCAGTGGCTAAAAGGAATGCAAAAGGTGGCGATTCTTCTTGGCAGCTACTAGGACATCCAAACGTTGGGCTTTCTTGTGACTTGGGAAAAAAAAAAGTAATGCCTATGATTATACTCTCAAACCTCACATTTGAGATCAATCTGATAGATCACAACTTAGAAGAGCGAAATATAAACAGTTACAGTAGGTAAGTGTACACGAGAATGAGTTATAGCTCTGAAACTTTCATATTTCAATTGCTTCAGGAAGGGGTTTCAAATTAGCTCTGAAACTTTCATATTTCAATTGCCTCTTTTCAAATTGTAATGGGAGTATGTAAGGGAGTTACTTATAGATTAACTAGAAAGTCTCAAATATCAATTTAGTGTCTAATTTAACAATAACTTTAAACATATAATCTTTAGAACCCACTTTCAAATTTAAAATAATTAATATTAATAAATCCAAGTAACTTCAACTCCTCCTCTATATTTTTCCAGAGATCTAACTTTTATAAAATTTTAATAATTACCATATTCCATATTATTAATTTATTATCTTTCTTCATATCCTGAATGGAATTTCTTCCCCTTTTTTCATCCAATATAAATGTTATAAATTTCGACCCTTTCTTCCGGTATTCCTGTGTTCAATAGAAAATTTTCATTCTTGTTTCAGCTCCTTCCATTTTTTTTTTCCTTTTTTTCTCTTTTTTCTTTTTTTGGTGGGATCAATGTAGGGGTTATTAAGGTTTAAATATGTAGGGATTTATATTATTCTCATTTTATGTATAAGGGTTTGGTATTGTAATAGCAGAAGGTTAAGTATCTGTCATTTTACATCATGTAAATTATCTGGAAAAGCAGGAATGCCCTCGTTTTTTAGCAGAAACCTATATAAATCAGGGAAAACATCAACAAGGTTATTTCCCTGTTCAATGAAATGGGATCAGTCAGAAAAATCTATAAAACCAAGGTGTATAAATATATATAAGTGGATAAGTCATTTCCAGTAGGCTTCTTTGATGGAGCAAGTAAAACGAGAAGGTCTGGATGTGGGTTGTTATAGTTTTTGAGGTGAGTAGATACTTCCACTTTTGGTGGGAGGATGACTGGGATCTAACAAAGAAGAGATTGGAGCACTATGAAGAATTATTATAGCAGCAAAGTGGTTAAGAATAAATAAATTGCAGGTCTTTGAAGACCCAAAAGGTATAATCTACTGGGTCAAACACCACACCAACTTTTTTCCACCCATTCTTAACAACTGAATGAGGAGGATTGAAGAGCTGGTAAGCACATTTCAAAGTATACAATTCCATCATGTTTATGGAGAAAAAAATTGGATGATAGATCTGTTATCTAAGAAGGGTCTGTATGAGTCCAGGAAAGTTTTAATTACAATGAATTTGCATAAGAAAAGATGATAAATGCAAGCAACATCAATCTTTCATAGAAGGCAGATCAGTAATTTGTTTTTATGATTGGGTTTTGATGATGTATTAATTTTGATGATCTTAAATTTTGATGAACATGTACTATTGTTGATGATCATAAATCATGATAAACTAAAAGTATTGTTGATGATCATAAATCATGATAAACTGAAAGTAAAAATGTTGTAATAAAAGTTGTGAAGCAAGATAGAATAGCCAGGATGTGAGTAGGAATTTTTGACTGATTGTAAAAATTGCATATGTACTATCCTTTTTATTTAATAGAAAAGAGTAGTGGACTTTTAGCTGAAAAAAAAATATTAATTTTAGCATTTACAAACATCTGTTACTTTAATATCTACAAATAAATGTTATAAAAGACACTCGCACTCTCTGCAATAAAGCTTTAAAACCGTTATTCAAACTGTCGTTTACCCTGTTTCTAAGTACTATAAGCCTCTATATCTTTTGAATTTCTCCCCTTGCAGCTTAACTCTCCAAATCCCATATAGCTAGTAGAAGACCCAACTGCTTAACTTTGCAATTTGTTGATAGATTTTGATTGGCTTTATTTTCATTGTTAATTGGAATATAAAAAACTGAAAATGTAATAAAGCTACTCGTACTAACCACATTTACCAATCTCATTATGCAAATGTATATTAAAAAAATTTAGTAACAATAAACTAACTGTTACTCCTTTTTTTCCTATTTGGACATAACTTCACTCACTTTTTATCTATCTGCGCCCCCTCTATAATATCTCTAACCTCTAATAGTCTGGCTTTTTATGAGTGGCTTATCTGTCCTTTGCATCTTGTCTGTCTATCTAGCTTTAGAGGTTGAAACAACTTTGTATGGATATTGCCACTTCTTCAAGTCTCTTTGTGTTGGTGTGCATGCACCTAGATTAGCTTTAGTTCAACTCTAGATATTGCATGTGATGTGCACTTGGCTAAGTAAGTTAACTTACTGCTTGCATGTGGTGCATGTGTACATTAGCAGAACATAAAGCACACTTAGCTTGACTTAGCTTTAATAATCCATAGTTATTTCAAGTACAACTAAGCTTAACTTTGTTACTTTTATGTATTGATTCCAAAACTAATATTGCAAAATCAATTTCATTCTTTCCTCTCTTCTTGCTCACTCATTCTTTCTCTTGCAAGTTTGTTCATTGTTTTACAAATCTAGATCTTTGTATCTCAAAATCTTACATGGTATCGAAGCGCAGGGATTTGTAATCCATGCACAAGCAATTGTTATTTGCAGGTTCAGAAGATTGAAGCAACACCAAAGAATGGAATCTAAATTGGAGTTTCCACAATCAGAAATTCTTACTCCATATAATTACTTCGAATGGAAGCCAAAGATTCTACTTCATCTCAGAAGTAGAGGCTTATTTCGAGTAACCATGAAAACAGAAGTTAAACCAACATCCACAGTGGAGAAAACAAGATATTTCAATCACATGGACGAGGCCTTCGGCATCCTATGTTTATCTATCTCTCCATAATTGCTATTTCATGTTGAATCATGTTCAACTCCAAATGAAGTATGGAAAACTTTGGAAGGATTGTTTGGAAAACAGGATGAAATGCAAGGTCACATTATCGAAAATGAGTTAAACTCATTAGATCCGAGAAATTTTGAGAACATTCAAGATTTTTTCACAAGGTATAAAGCCTTGTTGCTTCAGCTGAAAGGATGCGGGATCGACAAATCCAAGCAAGAAAATCAGTTGATTTTTTCCATTTTATCAAAACTTGGTCCAGAGTATGTAGTACTCATCTCTACATTCCACACAGTAAGATCTGCAACCAATGCAGCTTGGAAGATGCCCTCACTAGATTCTTTTATTCAATCTTTGATGCATGAGCAAGATAAGCTCATCAAAATGGGCACGCTTGAAAAGTCCAAAGCACATGCACTTATTAAGTCATCCCAAATATAGTGATTTTGGAACGCTTCTTTCCCTTCTTTTTTATCATAGAAACAAGATTTTGAAGAATCACAATTAGATTATTTTTCTTTTCTTGAGGTCGGATAGATCACATTGGTCTTAGTGGACGTTAATCATCATCCTCATCATCATTGAATTTTATTTAGAGGAAAAATGTATTTCTATGATATCTTACTAGGTCGAGACGTGTTTCTACTTTGGAATTGGGTTTCTAAAATTTTAATTATGCCAATAGGCATGTTTATTTTAGAATACCATAATTTAAATTTAACTATCAATACTTTTTATTCGTATGGTAGGAAGTTAACCACCATAAAATATTCTAGAATATTTTTAGTACTATACACAAAATCAAATATTTAAATTTATTTTCGAAGTAGTTATGTCTTTTTTTCTCTTTTAATTAAATTTATTCACTTAAAAATATTTTGCATGAACAAGTGTCATATGAAATGAGTGATGATTTTTTGGGCATGCGGTATTAATAAGTCATTATATTGTTTGTATTATAACAAACCATATTTTCAAATTAAGAATCTTCGTGATAAACTAAGGGTGAATTTTATGGTTAAAAATCGTGTTACATGTTTTTTAAATGTATATATGTTAAATTTAATAACATCTATTATTATTTTAAATAAAGTTATAATTTGTTATAACTTAGTTTTTTCTTAATTTTAGCAACTTGTGATGTATGATGAAGTGTGTGTTTTGATGCTTATTATGGATTGATGTTTATCACCATTATTCAGTCATTTGATTTATATGGTTGTGCTAATTTTATTATGAATAGTAATTAGGTAGATGGTAGGGATTTAGCCTCCACGAAATATTCATAATAGCATTACACAAATAGAAGGTTGAGATTTATCTCCTAAATAGTTATGATTATTTCTCTTTCAATTAAATTGATTAATTAAAAAAAATCATATGAACAAGTCTCATATGAAGTGAGTTGTGGTTTTTTTTGGGTGTGAGGCACTGATAAGTCATCCTAATGACACATCATGTTATAAGAAAGCTTATTCACATATTAAGAAACTCCATGGTAAAGTGAGGGTAAATGTTTATGATTAAGAGTCTTGTTCTATGTTTTCTTAAATGTATATATGTTTAACTTCTATATTATTTTTTTTACAACTAGCACAACCACATTAAAAATATTAATGTGGTTGATATAGTGGAAGGCTTGATATAGTGGAAGGAATTTTTTGTATTTGTTATTGATAAATATGTAACAAAAAAACATATTGCAACAAAAATATTATTATTAACTTTGATTTTAGGTAACCCTTAAGAATCTCAGGTCTTGATAAAAAAATGGAAGTGTTGAAGAATTTCTATCATTTACAACCAAAATATAAGGTGGTTTTCTAAAATTAGGAAAAGTGGCTCTCCAAGTGAGATACCTGGAGAGTGTCCAAGCACTCCACACACTGCACTATGAATTCATTCAGAAGAACCTCATACATATAGTCTTGCACACTAACAGGGTGGTTTGAACCACTCCCTAGATAGTAGGATCTCAGACCTAATCTTAGAGTCCCAATCGTATCATTATCACAACAAACAACTAAGCCTAGATTTCTCCATTAATTCTAATACTCCCCCTTAACGGAGAAATGGTACTGAAAGAATGGTAATTTCTCCATTTTTGAATTTTAATAAAATGTTTTAATGCCAATAAAATGATGCTTTAATACATATAATCAACTGATTTCTATTAACATTTAACAATTATTTAGTTTATATAATTACATTAATTACTAAATAAATAAATAAATATTACACTTTATTTTTATACATTTTATCAATATATTATCTATAAATATTTATGATCACATATAATGTTATTAGATATTAGATATATACTTATTTCATATATACTAATTATTTAATTCTTATTTCTTTAAATTTGTCTATACAAAATAAGATTAAATACATTGTTTTCAAATTATAATTTATTAAAAGGGAAAATGCATTTATTTACATTTTCCATCTGAACAATAAAATTTGCAATTTTTATTGATATCTTAGTCAAATATTTATAGAATTTTATTAAATATATACTTATCTCATATATACTAATTATTTAAAACTTTGTTTTCACATTATAATTTATTAACATGGAAAATGCAGTCATTTATATCTTCTAATTAAATAATAAAAAAATGAGCTTTTATTTTATAAATTTTATTGACATTTTATCAAAATATTTATGATTTCATATAATTTTCATATAATGTTATTGAATACATATTTTTATCATAAATACTATTATATTTTTTAAGATTTAAAACAAAATGAGATTAAGTATATATAATGTTATCGAATACATATTTGTATCGTATATACTATTACTTGTTTTTTAAGATTTAAAACAAAGTGAGATTAGATGTATGAATTTTAATTACAATTTGCCTCATTCTTGTTACGATTCAAAATATGATGGATTCCATGATATCATAAGATTATTTCAAGGTGTTGTAAAGTAATAAAGACTCTTATTTTCAATTTTGGTAATTATATATAGTTTTATTAAATTCTATATAAGTATAATATTAAATTTACTAGTTTTTTTCTTTAATTTTTATTTAGAAAATTGAATTTGAGTTGAAGTTACCATATTATGTGAAGGTTTTATATTCTAATAAATTTAGATTGAGAACACTACCTTCATAGAATTGTAATGTTGGTTTTATGGGAATTTGAGGATGATTGTTAGTCTATTAAAATGATTACTAAATATATGGCTACAAGCCCCCCAATATTTTAGCTAATAACGCGGTGAGCACAGCAAGCATCTTTTCACACGTGCATTATTTAGTCATAAGAAAACATTGCACATTTGTGAAAGTCCATTTATTTTGAAATCTAAAAAATTGCCCATAAATTCAAAATTGAATAGTATGATGTGTTGTTTATATATAGCATTTGAAAAATTAGTGTTATTAGAAGTGATTAGTCCATGTGTTGTTATGAGTTGTTGTGGAGAGTTCTCAATCATTAATCTAGAAATTGTTATTTCTTATGTATAAGTTATCTAGATCTGTCAAAGTGATTGTTTTATGTCCTATATATTTGTAACTATTGTGATCAATAAAGATATCACAGTGTGTATTTTGTGTTGTGTAAATGTTCTCTAATCTCTCTCCATTTTTCTAACATGGTATCAGCGCTGATTCAGTCTTGACTCTCTCACAAGAGGCACTGAGATGATGAAATTTTAGCCATGATACTCCTTTGTACATATATTAGTTTAATAGAGTGTTTTATCTATTGTTTGTGTGAATATTTGATTTATGTGTAGATTGTGGATAGTTTCCTGAAAAAGATATTTGCGAAGATTCAGTGTTGTTGTTGTTGTTGTTGTTGTGTGAAGTTCCATTGCGGACTATTTCTTGTAAAAAAAAAGATGTGATAGTGAAGAAGTTAAATCAGCATAGATTTTGTTTGATCTAGTGTGGATCTACAATTGAGTGCAATGTCTAAATGTTTTAAATGGTTGTTCTCGAGATTATTAGATGGTGCAAGATGTACAACTACGACATGCAAGTGGAGTGTTAGAATTTTTCATTCTAGATCTAAACTAATAGAATATTGTGGGTATTGTTCATCCAAGGATCGAGATCCAAACACTACAAATCTGATGGCAAATACCAATATGAAAATTTATTATTATTATATTTGATCTGATTTGCACATATCAATAAAGACCAGTGATTGATTTTATTTCTATACGGTTTCGCAGTTCGTGTTTGTGTTTTTGTTGGTTACAAAATGGGTTGGAGGTTCTTAAAATGCATGTCCCGGTGTCCGAAACATCAATTCTTGTATGTTAGTAAGATCAAGTTGTTGAATAACCTTTTGAACAGATTCAATGTCCAAACTTCCATCCTAGCAACTGAGAGATTGCCAAAAGAAAGATATCTCACAAATTGTGGTTGGTCCGTAGGATGGTTCACTACTTGGCGGCTCTTATTGTGGAAGCCCCGACGAGCAAATGTGTCAATATTGTTGATCTTGCAAAGTTCATCAACGATGATCAAAAGCGGTTATGTTTTAAACGACGTTCAAGTGGTAACTTGAAGATGTGGTGGTGAAAGGGCGGTGTTTGTGAGATTCCGAAGTGGATGTGAGTATTTATGAAGACCAATCACACATAGATTTTCCTTGTTGTAATGTGTTTTCAATGTAAACATTAAGGGGGGGTATTGAAAGTAATGCTTCCATGTGTTGTCATGAGTTGTCATTGGGAGTTCCCAAGAGTTCATCTAGAAGAAGTTCTTTCCTATGTATGAGTTATCTAGATATGTCAAAATCAGTGTTTATGTCCTATATATTTGTAACTACTGTGATCAATAATGATATCACAATGTTTTTTTTTGTGTTGTGTGTAATTGCTCTATGATCTCTATCTATTTTTCTAACAAGTACATGATGCCAGTGCTTTTATCCTACTCTGCCAAAGTTTTTGCAAACTCTTATGTGTACCTCCTTCCCCCATTGTTATTTTATTCTCCTTGTCGTTTAACTCTCTAAAGAACGCTAGGAAACTACCACTTAGTAGCCTTTGTTTTATTTAACTCGTTGAAAAACGTCGAGATGCTGCCACTCAATGGTAATCCCTAGTAGTGAAGGAATGTAGTAAGGTTTGTTTTTTTTTTTTGGACTACGAGTTCATTTTTTGTGGACTTAAGGAAATAGATTAACCCCCAATACCTAGAAGTATTTGGGAGGAGTCAAAGCTTGTCGTGATCGAGATGGTGTGATTTATGATGATGAATCAACTTGCATTCTCAAATAACAACCAATGTTAACTATTCTTACTACTACTAATTTGACAACCCAATTATGATAAATAAAATTACAACTGAATTATGATAAAAAATATGGTAAGGTGGAGATTTCAAGGCAATTAGATTCTTAAAAGTATTGGGTAAGGTGGAGATTTCAATGCACTTAAACATGTGGTCAAATAATAATATTTAAATGTGCAGCATCTATGTTAGTGTTATTGTCCCTATAAATGTCTAGTCTCATCTGCTAATTTATTTGTATATGAGTATGCTTCAAGTACGCGCCTGTACATTGCATCATCTTCCAATTTAAAAAGATAAATGACATCGACCCATTTTGAGAAGATGGATTGCTCACAGCGAAATGATTCAGAAAACATTTGAGATTTATACATTAACAGGTTGGGAAAGTAGAACGTTCATTGAGAACTGTCACTGAGAAATACATGGGATATTTATACAGTCAAATAATTATCTTCCATATATAATGAACACAAGGCAAGCCATAGTATGGCGGTCAATAGTAGAGACAGCAGCCGATACTTTTAGCATTCGGCTCCATCCATATAAAAGGAAGCACCGTGAGGATTTAGGCTATCCATGACCACAAACTGCATATCCTCTGAGGGTTTCCAGTGGCGCTTTCTCTGGTTTATGAACCAATTATTTATTTGCTTCTGATCTAGACCAGTACTTTCAGCTAAAGCAACCTTGTCCGTTTCCTGCATAAACCACATCACATGATATTTGGTTATAAATTCTTGATGATAATTATAATTCAAAATCTTGATCTATTTATTGTACAAAAATTAGGATTATGAGCACCAGTCAGTTGACATACCGAAGGATATGGCCACTTGTAATGTACATTCCACCACTCAAGCAACTTCTGCCTTGCCTCCTTCGGGAGTTTTCCTTTCTTTTTCTTCTTGAGAAATTCTTGCTTGAGACTGCTAAAGTATCCACTGTACTTGCGAAGGAGTTGATCTTTCAATTCCCTGTCTTCTGCATGCGGATCAACTTCATGGACTTCGATTTCGCCACAGCTGAACTCCTCTTCCGAGGATCCACCTCCATCTTCTCTTTCGTCGCAATAGCCTGTTGATAAATTTCATCACATCACTACTGTTATTTTAAATACGACAAATAATAATATGGTTAAAATTAAAAAGTACAAGTAGAAATATCATCATAAAAAATAGGTAGAAACTAAATGAAAATTACTTGATTAAGATTTTAGAATAGGAACTAGAAGTAAAACATCTTCTACGAGAGAGAAAATAATAATATCTATATCAAAATGAAGTATAAAGACACGTTGAAAGGTGATGTTTCATGGATTCAATTGCACAAAATTATTTTGTGCAGCACTAAAATATACATACATTTTGCCCACATTATTAGGTTATCTGCAATATTTACTATTGTGTGTTGTACTAGCTAGCCATCAATCTTAATAAAAGCCAATGTTTAGACCTATGTGCTTTTAGGAGTGAGTTGTACATACCACAAGCTAGTTTGCAGTAATTCAGTAAACTACAACCATAAGAGTCTATAGTGGTAAGACACCAATATATTCTTCGAAAGCCAATTCGAAAATAAGATAAAATAAAATTCTAGATGAAACATAATGATGAAGAGAAAACCTTTCTATTATGACACCAAAATTAAATCTAGCAAAATTTTCTCTAACACCACCACTTTTGAAATGATTCCCTTTATTGTTCTATCTCTGTGTGGAGCATTTCTTGTACTCTTCTCATTTTTATCGTTATCAATGTTGACCCGTGACTGATGTAGTTGTATGTGTATAGCATCTCTGTGTGTTAATCTCATTTCTATTTGTATATAAATTTATAGACGGTGTAGTAAAACATAAATTGTTACAGCGTATAAATGGAGACAAAAATGTAATATAGTTTTCAAATTTTTATATCTATTTCAAGAAAGAGATTTAAATATGCACGTTGAAGGGTAATGTTTCATGGATTCAATACCACAAAGATAGGTTGCAGGAATTCAGTAAACTACAACCATACGAGTCTTTAGTTGTAAGACACCAATATATTCTTCAAAAGCCAATTCGAAAATTTAAAAAATAAAATAAAATTCTGCTTGAAGCATAATGATAAAGAGAAAACCTATTGATGTACTTGAATGTGTATAGCATCTCTGTGTGTTAATCTCATTTCTATTTGTATATAAATTTATAAACGGTATAGTAAAACATAAATTGTTACGGCATATAAATGGAGACAAAAATGTAATACAGTTTTCAAATTTTTATATCTATTTCAAGAAAAATTTAAATAGGCACGTTGAAGGGTAATGTTTCATGGATTGAATACCACAAAGCTAGGTTGCAGGAATTCAGTATACTACAACCACACGAGTCTTTAGTTGTAAGACACAAATATATTCTTCAAAAGCCAATTCGAAAATTTAAAAAATAAAATAAAATTCCGCTTGAAGCATAATGATAAAGAGAAAACCTATCTATTATGACATCAAAATTAAATCTGACAATTTTTTTCAAATAACATCGGTTTTGAAATGATGCCCTTTAATGTTCTATCTCTGTGTGGACCATTTCTTGTACTCTTCTCATTTTTATCTTCATCTCTTTCGCCCCTTGATTGTTCTACTTGTATGTGTAAAGCATCTGTGTTAATCTCATTTCCATTTGTACATGAGATTTGAAATTAATAATAATTTTTTTAGGAAATATAGGAAAACATAAATTGTTACAACATACACCTGCATAAAAATGAAATATAGTTTTCAAATTTTTATATTTGTTTCGAGAAAGATATTTAGAGACATGAAAATTTTCAAAATATATCTAAGTTTGCTAATAATAATCAATCTAGCTAATATTATGTCTTATAAAGATTTCTACATGTATAATGATAGAGTTCTAATTGAAACTCTCTTAGACTTCTTTAAAATTAGCTACATGAGTAATATAATATTCCCAGAGCCCCTTCTCACCATGGGTAATAATTCTAACTCCAACCATCACAACTTTATGATCTAGTTGTAGCTCAGACTATTTTAGACTTCTCTAAAATTAGCTTGGGAGTACTACAATATTCCAACACTACACTTAATTATTTTCATCTCCATCATACTTGGGCTTCCAAACCCACCACTATAAAAATGCTAATAATCAAATTATTTTCCATTACATTTTCCTCACAATTTTCTACCAGTGCAAGAGTAGTTTATGTTGAAAATGCAGCAAGATGATGGAGCTTAGTGAAATGAAGTCGCCTTCACTAAGTGGGCCCGCAGGCAAATTTTGGCGCAAAATCTATTTTTAGACTGTCTATTTTTAGACATATGGAGCATGGTTCGGGGATTCCAGTTTGAGATTCTTGAAGTATGTGTCATGTTGGTAAAAATAGATGAGACTCTATTTTTGAGGTCAAAGAGGTCGAAGTCTATTTTTAGACCGCCTCTCCTTAAAACAGGGAAGTCAAATATTATTTACCCTTAATAATATTTAGACTATAAATAGCAGTTTACTCTCTTGGAGCACTTCAGTTCGAGCTACAGAAGTGGCTCATGCATCTGACAGAGGAATCACATGGTTCCCAAGGGTTTGATGGCATCATGCATGGTTGACTTCAGTTGGACTTCAGTGGCAGAAGTTTGGAGTAGTTAATGAGACAGATAGTGGAGTTGTGTTCTGTTTATTTTAGTTGAACTGGTTGAGATTAGTTTAACTAGCTAATCAATTAGTTATGAGTGGAGTGAATTAAATATTATTTAATTCATTAATTAGCAACTCATTATTCAACTCAAGAACACATCAGTTCACTACAGTGCATGATCAGTTCAGTGGAGACCAGTGAAAGAGGTAGATGAAAGGGTGGAGTTAGCTATCAGTTGTGACTATACTGTTGCTATTTGCAACACACGGATAGGTGGAGCAAGCCCATGAGGATTGCGTAGTTCAGGCTGGTTGTTTATCTATATAAAGAGGCCATCCCATAGCATTGAAACACGCAATAGAGGCAAGGCAATTGGCGGTGAGTTTTGAACCAGTAACCTGTTCAAAACTGAGCTAGATTGTGGGTAACTTTATGAGAAAGTACTGAGTACTTGTGAGGAGTATTGTACCGAGTTAGTTACTTGATTTCTCCATTATAATATACACAATAGCTGCGGGGTTTTCAGCTATAAGCTTTCCCCATACATACTGTGTTAATGTGTATGATGATTTGATGTGTTATCGCTTGATTTTATTTCCGCATGTTTGATGATCTGAGTGGAAGAGATTATGTGTTGCATATAAATTCGAATTGATATGTGATCAGGATAGTCTCGGTGGATAATTAATCATTATTCAGCAAATTTCTATAGTTTATTTTCATCTTTAACTTCAACTTCATCATCCCAACATGGGTTTCACTTTATCTAGTGCACTGCATTTTCTACATAGCCATATTCTTCTTAGGCAATATCTTCAACTAAGGACAATTGCAGTATTCACGTTTGGTTTATTTTCTTCTCCTTCATATAGCTCTCCATTATTTCTTCGATATCAAAATTACTTCTTCTACTCCAACCATGATTACATCAACACTATGATCAAAATTGTTTCCCTTTTCATTACATGTTATCTCTTAAACATCCCAAGTTTCTATGAAACTAGTTGCTATTGTAATTTTGAATAAATATGTCAGCATATCATTATTTATAATTCTTATTTGTTATGAATATAATTCTTAATTTGATGTTCTCCAAAACCATTCATCACAATATGTCATACTCAAAAATCGTAATTTTGATGATGGTAAAATAAGAACTACCGTTGCTAACAATCACCATAACTCATTCACTTTTAGTGACCATTTTTTAAATATTTTATTTGTTTTCAAATGATATAAAAACGCCCAATCAAGCACTCATCCAACAAAATCTTTTACACTATGTAACTTAAAAACTTCAATATAAATTTGTAGAAAAGTAATACTGAAAACCTTACCTTCCCATATATCACGGTAACTATATTAGCGTTGAACAAGTCATTTTAACTTATTCCACCTCTACTTTCTTTCAACCAGTTTTGAAACTGATCGTTCCTAGATCACATTCTGTTGGTTGCTGATGGAGGGAGCAGTAGCAGTAGCTAAAAGGAATGCAAAAGGTGGTGGTTCTCCTTGGCAGCTACTAGGACATCCAAACGTTGGGCTTTCTTGTGACTTGGGAAAAAAAAGTAATCCCTATGACTATACTCTCAAACCTCACATTTGAGATCAATCTGATAGATCACAACTTAGAAGAGCGAAATATAAACAATTACAGTAGGTAAGTGTAGATGAGAATGAGTTACAGCTCTGAAACTTTCATATTTCAATTGCTTCAAGAAGGGATTTCAAATTTGCTCTAAAACTTTCATATTTCAATTGCCTCTCGAAGGATTTTCAAATTGTAAGTGGAGTATGTCAGGGAGTTACTTATGGAGTTACTTATAGATTAACTAGAAAGTCTCAAATATCAATTTAGTGTCTAATTTAACAATAACTTTAAACATATAATCTTTAGAACCCACTTTCAAATTTAAAATAAATAATATCAATAAATCCAAATAGCTTTAACTCCTCCTCTATTTTTCCAGAGATCTAACTTTTATAAAATTTTAATAATTACCATATTCCATATTATTAATTTATTATCTTTCTTCGTATCCTCGATGGAATTTCTTCCCCTTTTTTCATCCAATATAAATGTTATAAATTTTGTCTCTTTCTTCCTGTATTCCTGTGTTCAATAGAAAATTTTCATTGTTGTTCTAGCTTCTTCCATTTTTTTTTTCCTTTTTTTCTCTTTTTTCTTTTTTTGGTGGGATCGATGTAGGGGTTATTAAGGTTTAAATATGGAGGGATTTATATTATTCTCATTTCATGTATAAGGGTTTGGTATTGTAATAGCAAAAGGTTCAAGAATCTGTCATTTTACATCATGTAAATTATCTAGAAAAGCAGGAATGCCCTCGTTTTTTAGCAGAAACCTATATAAATCAAGGAAAACATCAACAAGGTTATTTCCTTATTCAATGAAATGGGATCAGTCAAAAAAAGCTATAAAACCAGGGTGTATAAATATATAGAAGTGGATAAGTCATTTCCAGTAGGCTTCTTTGATGGAGCAAGTAAAACGAGAAGGTCTGGATGTGGGTTGTTATAGTTTTTGAGGTGAGTAGATACTTCCACTTTTGGTGGGAGGATGACAAAGAAGAGATTGTAGCACTATGAGGAATTATTATAGCAGCAAAGTGGTTAAGAATAGATAAATTGCAGGTCTTTGAAGACCCAAAGGGTATCATCTACTGGGTCAAACACCATACCAACTTTTGTCCACCCATTCTTAACAACTGAATGAGGAGGATTGAAGTGTTGGTAAGCACATTTCAAAGCATACAATTCCATCATGTTTATGGAGAAAAAAATTGTATGACAGATCTGTTATATAAGAAGGGTATGTATGAGTCCAAGAAAGTTTTACTTACAATGAATTTGCATAGGAAAAGCTGATAAATGCAAGCAGCATCGATCTTTCATAAAAGGCAAATAAGTAATCTGTTTTTATGACTGGGTTTTGATGATGTATTAATTTTTATGATCTTAAATTTTGATGAACATGTACTATTGTTGATGATCATAAATCATGATAAACTGAAAGTATTGTTGATGATCATAAATCATGATAAATTGAAAGTAAAAATGTTGTAATAGAAGTAGTGAAGCAAGATAGAATAACCAGGATGTGAGTATGAATTTTTGACTGATTGTAAAAATTTCATATGTATTATCCCTTTTATTTAATTGAAAAGAGTAGTGGACCTTTAGCTGAAAAAAATATTACTTTTAGCATTTACAAACATGCGTTACTTTAATATCTACAAATAAATGTTATAAAAGACACTGGCACTCTCTGCAATAAAGCTTTAAAACTGCTATTCAAACTATCGTTTAGCCTGTTTCTAAGTACTCTGAGCCTCTATATCTTTTGAATTGCTCCCCCTCCAGCTTAACTCTCCAAATCCCATATAGCTAGTAGAAGACCCAACTGCTTAACTTTGCAATTTGTTGATAAATTTTGATTGGCTTTATTTTCATTGTTAATTGGAATATAAAAAACTGAAAATGTAATAAAGCTACTCGTATTAACCACATTTACCAATCTCATTATGCAAACCTATATTAAAAAAAATTAGTAACAATAAACTAATTGTTACTCTTTTTTTTCGTATTTGGACATAACTTCACTCACTTTTTATCTCTCTGCACCCCCTCCATAATATCTCTAACCTCTAATAGTCCGGCTTTTTATGAGTGGCTTATCTATCCTTTGCATCTTGTCTGTCTATCTAGCTTAAGAGGTTGAAACAACTTTGTATGGATACTGCCACTTCTTCAAGTCTCTTTGTGTTGGTGTACATGCACCTAGATTAGCTTTAGTTCAAGTCTAGATATTCCATGTGATGTGCACTTGGCTTAGTAAGTTAACTAGTTAGTTAACTTACTACTTGCATGCGATGTGCACTTGGCTTAGTTAGTTAACTTATTGCTTGCATGTGGTGCATGTGCACATTAGCAGAACATAAAGCACACTTAGCTTCACTTAGCTTTAAGTATCCATAGTTATTGCATGTACAACTAAGCTTAACTTAGTTGCGTTTATGTATTGATTCCAAAACTAATATTGCATAATCAATTTCATTCTTTTCTCTATTCTTGCTCACTCATTCTCTCTTGCAAGTTTGTTCATTGTTTTGCAAATCTAGATCTTTGTATCTCAAAATCTTACATGGTATCGAAGCGCAGGGATTTGTAATCAGCGCACAAGCAATTTTTATTTGCAGGTTTAGAAGATTGAAGCAACAACAAAGAATGGAATCTCAATTGGAGTTTCCACAATCGGAAATTCTTACTCCATATAATTACTTCGAATGGAAGCCAAATATTCTACTTCATCTCAAAGTAGAGGCTTATTTCGAGTAACCATGAAAACAGAAGTTGAACCAACATCAATAGTGGAGAAAACAAGATATTTCAATCACATGGACGAGGCCTTCGGCATCCTATGTTTATCTATCTCTCCAGAATTGCTATTTCATGTTGAATCATGTTCAACTCCAAATGAAGTATGGAAAACTTTGGAAGGATTGTTTGGAAAATAGGATGAAATGCAAGGTCACATTATCGAAAATGAGTTAAACTCATTAGATCTGAGAAATTTTAAGAACATTCAAGATTTTTTCACAAGGTATAAAGCCCTGTTGCTTCAGCTGAAAGGATGGTAGAGAAATCCAAGCAAGAAAATCAATTGATTCTTTCCATTTTATCAAAACTTGGTCCAGAGTATGCAGTACTCATCTCTACATTCCACACAGTAAGATCTGCAACCGATGCAGCGTTGAAGATGCCCTCACTGGATTCTTGTATTCAGTCTTTGATGCATGAGCAAGATAAGCTCATCAAAATGGGCACACTTAAAAATTCCAAAGCGCATGCACTTACTGTACATGCAAAAGGAAAGGAAAATTTCAAATACCATCAAAAATGAAAAGGGAAGAAGGATCCTGATCCAAGAAAGGGATGAAATCTAAAACCCCGTGATGGATCATCCGGCTCAAAGGAAAGGAAAGGAACGAAAGGGAAATCAATGTGCAATTATTGCCACCATGGTTTTCACCCTGAATCTGCATGCATGAAGAAGACTATAGATCTTATGGCGTAGACAGTCCAGCAACACAATCTTGGAGACCACATTCCTCAAAATGCCAAGTCGTCGTCTGGAGAAAAAGCGCCAGATCCAAGAGGTAACGGGAATGCTTTGATTGCTCTTCATTCTGCACCGCAAGAATGGATCATCGATTCAGTAGCTTCACATCATATGGCTTCTTCAAAGGAATTATTTTCTTCTCTGCATGCATACTCAGGACCTCCTATTCTCATGGGGGATAATTCTGCAGTTGCAGCAATTGGACAAGGAAGAGTGCAATTCGAAGATGGAAGTTTTGAGAATGTCTTGCATATTCCATGGCTTTTTGTGAATCTTCTCTCAGTGTATCAGATGACACACACAAACAACAGAAGGAAAGTGGAATTTACCCCGAATTCCATGAGCATTTATGACATGCAAACTAACTTGAAGATTGCATCCGGCAAGGTAAATGATCAATCTCGTCTTTATACATTTTCTGATTTTGTTCCTCAATCAGATTCCATTTTGCTACTTACGCATGCAAATGAAGAAAATAGGATTTGGCACGAGAGATTTGGGCACTTGAATTTCAGATATATGCAACAACTTAGCAAGCAAGGGATGGTCAAAGGATTACCGACCATTGAATTTTCAAATGGTGTTTGTAATGGATGTGCTCCTAGAAAGCATCCATAAGACAAATTCGAGAAGGGGCATGCATGGAGAGCCTCTTCACCTTTGGAACTTGTACACAGTGATCTCATGGGTCCATTTCCAGTGCTTTCAATGATCAAAGTAAGATATGCATTGTCATTTATAGATGATTACACGAGATTCACTTGGGTTTACTTCTTGAAACTCAAGTCTGAAGTTTTTCAACATCTAAATATTTTCAAAGCGCATGCAGAAAATCAGTCTGGAAAATGCATCAAGATACTCCGCACAGATAATGGGACAGAATATGTCAATAAAGATATCAAGAATCTTTGTAATGAAGCAGGCATACAACTGTATCATACAGTTCCTTACACTCCACGACAAAATGGCGTGGTTGAAAGGAAGAATCGATCTTTGAAAGAGATGGCCAATTGCATGTTGCATGCAAGATCTCTTCTGTTGAAATTGTGGGCTGAAGCTATCAATTGTGCCTCATACATCCAGAACAGATCTCCTCATAAATCTATTACTGGAAAAACACCTTTTGAGGCTTGGACTGGCATGCACCCTGAAGTCAGTCATTTCCGCATTTTTAGATCTCGAGCATGGGCCCGCATTCGTATAGAGAAGAGAAAGGCTCTGGAGCCTCAAAGTAAATCATGCATGTTTGTTGGATATTCTAATGAAGTCAAAGGGTACAGATTTCTTGATATCAACACTGAATAGCTCTTTATTGAAAGGAGTGTAAAGTTTGATGAAGAAATTTTGCATGCACCAGTAGATGAACTTGTTACCAAGTTTCCATCACCACTCATTCATGAGTATGCAGATGAAACTTCAAATCAGAATTCTCATGAAGATGAGTCTTTTCCTATGACGCCTGTTGGACCACCAGTTGTTGAACATCGAGATCATACTTCTGCATGTAGTTCGGAAGATTCTCGACCACCTTCAACACAAAAATGGCACAGCATGAGTAATATCCTTAATGATCTTTCCTTTATAACTCTATTTAAGGAATATCTGCAAACACTCTTACCTATGGAGCCATGCATGCCCATGCATGCTTATATGATGCATGCATCTGATCCACAACCTTATGCAAAAGCAATTGGGCTTCCTAAATGGGAAGCCGCAATGGATGAGGAATACAACTCTCTCATGGAGAACCAGACTTGGGATTTGGTTCCGCTACCTTCCAATCGTAAACTTGTGAGGTGCAAGTGGGTTTACCAGACAAAGAAAGCAACAAATGGCCAATTTGTCGATATAAGGCATGGTTGGTAGCAAAAGGTTTTCAGCAAGTACATGGTGTTAACTACGCTGAGACTTTTGCTCCAGTGGAAAAAATGGATTCCATTCGGCTAGTTCTCTCCATTGCAGCAACCAGAGGATGGGAGGTGCATCGTATGGATGTGAAGAATGACTTTCTTCATGGTGATCTCGAGGAGGAAATCTACATGGAGCAGCCACAGGGATACATGCACAATTAATCTCTGGTATGCAAACTAAAGAAGTCTCTCTATGGCCTCAAGCAGGCACCTAAAGCATGGTATGCAAATATGGATTGTTATTTGTTATCTCAAAATCTTGTACGCTGCAAATCTGATTCCAATGTTTATTTTTTGAAGAAAGTTGACTCCTTGTTGATCCTAGTACTCTACGTAGATGATCTTTTGATAACAGGTAGTTAAGCTTCTGTCATTTCTATGATTAAAACTGCATTGCATAAGCGGTTTTCTATGACAAACATGGGCTTGCTAAATTTCTTCCTTGGACTAGAGATCAATCAGAGTGATTCTGGGATTACCATTTGCCAACCAAAGTATGCTAGAGATCTTTTGGCGCGATTTCACATGACTAACTACAAGCCAATAGCCACACCTTTCTTATCAGGGATAAAGCTTGAGAATGGCAAAGACACATCATTGGTTGATTGCATATTGTATCGTCAGCATGTGGGAAGTCTTCTTTATCTCACTCACTCCCGTCTTGATCTCTCATATGTCGTAGGAGCAGTTTCCAGATGCATGTAGGAGCCACATGAGTTACACTGGAACGCTGCAAAGCGCGTCCTTTGATATGTCCAGGGGACAATCACCTATGGGATTCATTATGCAGACAATTGTTCTTTGAATCTCATTGGGTTCACAGATTCAGATTGGGCTGGTGACAACATTGATCGTAAGTCCACCTCGGGTTATGTACTTAGTTTGGGATCTGACCTAATTTGTTGATCAAGCAAGAAGCAGAATGTTATTGCTTTATCATCAACAAAGGCAGAGTATAGAGGAGAAGTCAATGCCACTAGTCAGGCCATTTGGCTACAATATTTCCTATCTGAGTTTGGGATTTGTGTCCATCGTCGAACTGTCATCTGGTGCGATAATCAAAGTACGCCAAAGTTTTGCAGAGATCCAATGCAGCGGCAGCGGACCAAATGCATCGAGATCAACATGCACTTCATTAGAGAACTCATTCATGATGGGATCATCGATCTTCAGTACTATCCTAGTTTCGAGCAGACTGCTCATATCTTCACCAAGACTTTCACTGAGCAAAAGTTTTGATTCCTATGAGATCGTCTCAGGGTGAAGGACACAACTGCCTAGCAGTTGTCTTTTCTCTACTTTTTCATTATATTTTGAGAGGGGGTTTTCTTCCCAATGGGTTTTCCCTCTTTCCTCCTTTTTATGCATTTTATACGGGTACCTAAAATGGATGTGTTGTTAGGACTCATTCATTTTGCATCACACTCACCTAAGTTATGCTTAAGGGGGGGGTGTTGGTGTACATGCACCTATATTAGCTTTAGTATTGCATGTGATGTGCACTTGGCTTAATTAGTTAACTTACTTCTTGCATGTGGTGTATGTGCACATTAGCAAAACACAAAGCACACTTAGCTTTAGTTAGCTTTAACTATCCATAGTTATTGCATGTACAACTAAGCTTAACTTAGTTACTTTTATGTATTGATTCCAAAACTAATATTGCAGAATCAATTTCATTCTTTTCTCTATTCTTGCTCACTCATTCCTTCTGTTGCAAGTTTGTTCATTGTTTTGCAAATCTAGACCTTTGTATCTCAAAATCTTACACTTTGTCTACTCTTTTCTTGTAGCACCACCATTTGTGAGTTGAAACACTTTATGCACCAATGATCACAATTTTGTAGGAACTCACAATTTATTGCAGGTATTCACCCATTTTATATCTATATTGTCACATCTTCCACTCCTTTCTATCTACCCTCTGCTTGTGGAACCACCATTTGTAATTTGAAACACTATATGCATAAGCAATCTCAAATATGTTCAAACTAACATATCATTTTTCTCTCCCCTTTCGTTAACGTCTTTCACTAAAAATCACTTGGTGCAAAAGATTAGCACTTGCATTTTGCACTCGGAATGATTTTCAAGTGCTCAAAGCATAGTTGGATAGAATGTTTAACCATTCAGTCCAATTGTCTTTATAGTAAAATGTGTATGTTTGAAAGAATCAACGCATGTCATGTACTCGAAACTTTTTGCTGTCAATCTTCTGCAACTTTCTTAAAACTTTCTGCAGTCAATCTATCACAACTTTCTCCCCATTTGTCTTGAACTTTTTCTATTTCATAATTTCGTATAGTGTCACTTGAGTATCACTCAAACTTGATTATTTTTCATTAAATCACTTAATGAGGTCAATATTTCGTTTTCTTTTAAGACATTAAGTACATGTTTTTAAACTTTTGTCATATCGTTGTATGACTTGTGGCCCAAGTATATCCAAGTTATGGTAGAAGTGAATCAAAGATATTTTTTCAATTTTTTCAACTACTGCTCTATGCATTGTTGGGAATTGACACATTGGCCCATCCAGCTAATCTGCTAAAAAAAAAAAATTATACCATTCACCCATAACAACAAAGGAAGTGAAACTTAAAACAAAGCGTAAGCATTTCTCCGTGAGATAGCAAAGATCCCAAAAAAAAAACCATCACAGCGTATGAGATATCAAGGATCACCAAACAATAAACTTTCCATAATAGTATAATAATACACTTACTAACCCTAGCATAGCAAGATCCAAAAACAGTGAAAACAAACTAAATCCAAAACAAACAAACTGTACATAACTTAATATAAGTTAAATGGTTGATATAAGTTAATATAAGTTAAATGATTGATGAAGGCTAAAGGATGGTTGATATAAGTTAAATAGTTGATGAAGGCTAAAGGATATCCAGGTAAGTAAAATAATTATTGTTTTTTCAAATGTGATGTGAGTTGTAGAATTTAAAAACTTTTTAATAACATAGATAATCTCAAATTTTCATATCGCTTTTTATATCACTTTTATACAATGTTAATCAAAATATTATTTTTTAACACACAAATACATCTATTAAATTTTAACAGAATTATATAACACTATACTTTTCAAAATAAATACATCTATTAACACAATTATATATAAATACAGCTATATATAGTCCTAATAACAAAAGAAGACACATCTATTAAGTTTTAACACAATTATATAACAATATACTTTCCAACATAAATATAACTCTATATATAGTGTTCTAATAACAAAAAGTTCGTTAGCAAAAACCCTAACACAATTATATATAGATACAGTTATATGTATGGAGTAGTGTTCTAGTAACAAAAAGAAGTTCGTGAGAAAAAACCCTAACACAATTATATATAGATACAGCTATATGTATAGAGTTCTAGTATCAAAAGAAGTTCGTTGGCAAAAACCCTAACCAATCTTATTCACTAGATATCCCGAATCTTTGGCAACTAGATGAAAAGGGGACCTACATTGTTCGTGAAATCGGTTGGTTGGATTGATTTAAGCTCTTTTAAAGTAGCATAGCACATGAAAATGGAAATATTATTTGTATAGGTTTATATCAACATACCGCTACTTGGATACCTAGGTAATGTGTTATCGACCTTGAGAAATAGTATTGACAGTATTTCGTCGTTCGTTTCTAATTTGTCCTTTTTCTTGGCTTTAATTATCTCGAAGGCTCGAAATAATAAAACTTACCCCGAGTTGGTGCATATTATCAGTGTAACTAAGCTGAGGAATTTCTTTCAAAATTGCTAAAATAATAACAGTTCTAAACAAAGTGGAAAAAAATGCATACAAATAAAAAAGATAACGGCCAACTATCTCACAATTGTTTAACCAAGCGTCAACACGCATCCAATAAAAAAAAAAGCAACTGTCTCACAAGCGCTTGCTAATAAAAATTTAGCCTGAAATTATCAACATGCGTAAGTTGAGAAATTTCTTTATAAGTGACTAAAACTATATTAATGGTGAATTAATTGTAAATGCATACAATAACTTTTGCTATTCACGGTTGAAAGCTAAAATTCTCAAACCACGGTAAATATTAGGCATAAGCACCCTGTACAAGCTCTAATGGGTTTGGTGTATATCATTTAATATAACTTTATTTTATTCATTATTTTTATTTTTGTAATTTTAGTAGATTTTTTTTATTTTTTATTAATAAAAAAGAACGGCAAGTTATATCTAACAAAACTTGATGGTCTCAACCTGCCCCCAAGTAATCAAGTCTGTTGGCCACTTTAAAGAGTTGTAAACCAATTAGTAATGAAAAAGTTTAAACTTTTTACTATAAGTTATATCTAGTTTACTATCTCTTACATACAATAACTTCAAATAGTAAATACTATCCACAGTAAGCATGAACAAAATCTAGAAAAAAGACAATCCCAATCATCATCTAATGACTCAATAATTAACCTAATGTATAATGTTTAATATTGGTCTCAAACACCTATATATTTAACTTATTAAACCTGCCTTTATTATCAAAAAAAAATTGAATTAACCTAATTTTTATAAATTTATAAACTCGATAACTTAAAACACTCCTGGGACATTCTATAACTTCATGTTTTGTCATCACGTTATAGATTGATCTGATGGAACTCTTTGTTTTTCATATAAGAAAGCCTTGTCTTAAAATAATTATTAAACATGATTTGGAAGGAGATATAAAGCTCGATGTATCAATTTTAAGAATTTCAAAATGCGCATTGTTTCAACTCATTAATTTTTAACAACTTCGTAACTTTTTATACTTTTGTGCATTCTCTTTTTGGTTGTGGTGCGAAAGTGACTAACTAGTCTTTTTTCACTAGTGTGAAAGTGATGAACTTTTCTATTTTCACAGGCAAAAATGAAGTTGTCCCACTTTTTATGTCAAACTCCTTGGTCTCTAGTCCACGACTTCTGATGACACGATGTTGTCTCTGGAGGATGTTGTCTCTGTAGTCTTATCCAACGAGGGGCTATGATACCATGACAAGAAATGAAGAGGCGAAAAATGAAATGGAGCTAACAGTTTTTCTAGTCATTCAAAATAATTAAATAGATTACACAGGAAATATTAACAATAAATTATTGGAATGAAACTTGACTACATTGAAATAATTTTGAACTAATTATGATACCAAACTGACAATGGAATTAAATATGATGACACCTACACTTAGATTAATATCTAAACATATTATGAAGCAAATATATAAATATTAATATTTATTTATTATTAATATTATTATATTTAATATAATTATGTATATAGTTATTATATAATGGCTAACTAATAAAGACTCATAAAGTTGAATTTCTAATTTTATTATATTTAATATAAATATATAGTTATAATATAATGGTTAATTAATTTTAGGTAATGGTAAAGATTATCACAGAGTTTTATGAGTTTTAGAAATTCAAGTGGCAAACTAATTTTTGAGGTTCTATGAACTTCATGTAACCTAGTCATTGACTAATATTGAATTAAAACTCATAACATTATATTACAATTTAAGCTTTTATTTTATCATTTCAATTTCCAAGTCCATGATTGCATTTTTTAAATTACCTTTTATATTATATTTCATTTTTAAATTAACATATAAAAAATTATATAAACAAAACTAATAAGAAATCTTCTTTAAAAAAAACTTGAACTCTAACCAAACCTAATCATTATTGAATCCAAATTAACCATCTAACTTAAGACCAAGGAAATGACTATGAATATTAAATAGCTATCCAATTTTCATTCTCATATATAAATATAAATATATTTATGGTTAAGTAAGGTGATTTAATTTAACTTTGTATAAGCAATTTAATTATTGAGTTTTTTTTTGCTTTTTTAATTGGAATAGGATGATAATATTTTTAGGGAGATTGTGAGTTCTCCATATTTAAAATGTTGTTTTGAATCTATAAATAGATTCACAGTCTTTAAAAAAACAAAAACAAAAATGTTGTTTTGAATGTATAAATAGATTTACAGTCTTAAAAAATTATTCCTTAGACACTAGAATTTTACAAATTACATATATATATATATATATATATATAACAACACAATCATGTAAGTAAAGCACTGTTTTTTTGCCCTGAAAATCATGAAAATTTCAATAAGATTTTAAGAAAATTGGGAAGGGATCTTTATAAATCCAGATTATAGTTATCAAACTTCAATATTTTGAGTGCATTAGAAGTTTTTGATCATGATGAATCCATTTCCACCATAAAAAACATGATTCAAATACTGCTATTACAAAATTTCTTAAAAAAAATTGCTTAAATTCCAGCCATTTTTGGACAACTTGTATAAATAAATAACTCTTTTAAGATTTACACAAAGTCTATGAATATTATTCATAAACCATAGTTTGGATATTATTAACGAATTTTCATGTAATTTATTTAAGTTGTTTTTGTGAATAATGAATAAGCTCATAATAATGAATTTACGCTTATCAAGTCACTCCAACCAAATGAAGGTCGATGACAAAACAAATATCACGAATAAAATCCGTATAAGGAACACTATTCCGTAAGATCATATATGACTGTTCTTTCAAACCACGTATTACTAACAAAATTTATATAAGGAACGCTAATCTGTATGATCGTATATGACTGTCCATTCTGTTTTCGGAAAGAACCCTATTTTGTAGGAAGATAATATAGGACTGTAGGTTTTATTTGTGGAAAGACCCTCGATTCTGTTGGATGAAAAACAAAAACACATATGAGGAATAGAATCTATATGTACAAACAATAAGAAAACAACAAATATTAGCGTTAAAAACTTTGGAGATGTGCTGAATAGGTCCAGGTTGAAAGAAAAAGAACCCTTCTTATTTTGTAAAGATATAAAGCGGTACAAAGCATCAAGTTCTGACTGTTCTTTCAAACCACGTATTATTAACAAAATTTATATAAGGAACGCTATTCTGTATGATCCTATATGACTGTCCATTCTGTTTTCGGAAAGACTCCTATTTTGTAGGAAGATAATATAGGACTGTAGGTTTTATTTGTGGAAAGAACCTCGATTCTGTTGGATGAAAAAAAAAACACATATGAGGAATAGAATCTATATGTACAAACAATAAGAAAACAACAAATATTAGCGTTAAAAACTTTGGAGATGTGCTGAATAGGTCCACGTTGAAAGAAAAAGAACCCTTCTTATTTTGTAAAGATATAAAGCGGTACAAAGCATCAAGTTCAGGTCAAAGGTAAAACAACCCTTTTCAGTTTGTCAAAATATAAAGTTGTACACCACAAAACATCTACCCCACCTAGTCTCTCTTTAGGCTTAGATATTCACCTCCTGACTATCATCTTTAACATCACGGGTGAACATAGTCATAACAAGACCTCGCATTGCTATGATCGACTGTGCATCTCGCTATTTACAGTAATTTCTAGTGGGTGGCCACCACGAAAACCTTTGGGTGGCGAGTAGAATCTTACGACCACAGGGGCGCACAATGTTTGTTTAGGTAAAGGACAACTGTCTCGGAACTCCCAGTTACCGAAATAAGTGGCCTTCTCCACTAAGTTCAAATCTGCCAGTACTGCACTCGCAACTCTCCTCGGGTCTTTCCAACACAAGACTTTGCTCACCCGTCATGGGCCTATTAATCAACCTAAAAGGTATCTCAGAAATGCTATTAAAGCTATTAATGCAGTGGGTTAGTTCAAACTTCAAACCCTTACAAAAACCCTTTTAAAATGGAATATAGTACAAGGAGGTGAAGTTTACACTCAAATAATGGAAACCCTAGCATGGTTGTGAGGAAACTTGGTTGAAATTTTTGGAAATCTTACTTACAACTGTTACGTTCAGAATTTTGGGTATCTTCTATATTTTATCTTACTGAAACCTCCCCCATTCTTAATTACCCAATTCTCATCCAACCGAAGGTCTCAGGGTCATAGGCCCCGGCCCCCGGTTGGAGAAGCCAACTCCTAGTAAACAATGCTAGGAAAAAGAAAAGATGCGCGCCATGCAGCAACTCAGAAGGCGGCAGTACAACCGCTAGGAGCTAATCTACAGGAATATCTGTCAGATTAAACAGACTGCAGTTGTTTCCCTTTGACTGACACCAACATACAGTACATTGACCACAAAACCCCGGCTGAGCTTGCCGTTCGTGACAATCAATGCACGCAACCTTTCTGAATAGTTGAGATCCACGTGGGTTCTCTTAAATCCTTATTCAGTGGCTACTGTGGGGGCTTCTTCGGAGAAATTCGACGACGACGTTAACTGCCCGACACGCGTCCAGCACGGCCCCGGTGATTTCCTTGTAAACCCTGGGCTTGCTTACGTAATCATTGCCAAAGAAATTGAAAATTTACTGCCTACAGCCTTTCTTCATTTGGAAACCCCTTCTCAAAGGCCCGAAATTACTATATCAGCGAATGAATCTTTTTACGGAGGTCAAGGTAACAAATTTGAAACTATAGTAATACTTACGCCGTTGTCTAATATTCTACCAGCTAACAAATTTTAACGCTAAGCTATTCTACTTTTAATAGTTAGCTCGAACACATTTTTGGTGATGAATCACACTGATTGGTTCGAAACGCGTCGACAACGTTCTATTATATGTGATTATTACTGAAAGAGATTTTACAATAATGGTATCTTGATAATTATAATGTTGATTTACAAAAATCTTTGTTAAATTTTCTTAAAATCTTATTGGAATTTTCATGATTTTCAGGATGAAAAAGCAGTCTAATTAAACTACGGCATTTTAGTTATTTAAAATATATTGATAATACATGAATAAATTCAGCCTTTTGAAATTTTAGTGGGCCATAGTGGAGATTTATTCGACCAGAGAATTTTTAAAGTAACAAATTTATTGGGATAGAGAATTTATGAAGCGACAATTTTATTGTCACTCAAATTGTGAAGAATTCAAAAATAACAAATTTTAACACTTACTTACATTTAAGATTTTGTTTAATTATTCTATTTTCTTTATAGCTTTTTGGTTGGAATTTTGGATAGAATGTTTTGGTTGGAATTCTGGTAAATATCTTTAGTGAAACTTGACTTGTATTTTTAATGTATAAATGAATTTAGTTTAGTCAAAATTTATTAGGTTACTCAAATTGTTAAAACTAATTTGGTGTCATAGTAGATAATAATATTAGTGATTCTATCTTATATTATATCAATCTAGACCCATTTAACTCTGAATCTATTATGTTTCTAGAAGGATCAAATCTTTAGAGGTACAAACTTTTCTTTAAATTATATATTCCAAAAAGAAAATTTGTAAATGAAAAATTTTTAATTGTTTATTTATACACTTATTTAAAAAAAGTTATGAACTCACATTATTTAAATATTTTGTATAGTTATTTAAATGTTTTGTATAATTATTTAAAAAAATTTATTTTTAAATTTTAATTTCTTTTTGCTAAAATGAACAACTTCTAATTTTGATGACTGACAGACACCCTTACACATTATACTATCCTTACGCATTATACTATGCTGTAGAATGTAGAATAAGTCTAGAATGAATGTCTGGACGTAATCAAATTTCAGAGAAATTCTAGAAAAAACATACACCCAAACTTAAAGCAAGTAGACTACGACAATCTTTATGGACATACAGGGCAGTAAACTGTTTCGTTACAATATGCACAAACTGCGGCCTCATGTTATGCTATTCTGTGCGAAAGATAGATGGAGATGAACTGTTCGAAACTCCTAAACTCTTAATATGTTTCCGCTTCAAACATCAAGAGCAAAAATAACAACTTATGGGAAACCAGGAATTTGTGATGCCTTCAGCAGAACCAAACCAGCGCTCACCGTGAAAGGACATACACCTATGGTTCGTATTTGAAAGTTTCTTTTATTTCTACAGTCCCAAGGCAATATCCTGAACAATAAAATCACCCGAATTGACCTACCTAATAAACATCATTATTCAGAGATCCTAAGGTGGGCGCTCTCTTTCTGAAACTACGATAATATCGATTACAAAAATAAAGGAATCTACGCGCTTCGATGATCAAGGATGTTACAAAAGCTCTGCGGGAATTAACTAGCATACACATTATCCAGTGAGTTCACGTAAATTGTGAACATGTTGACCGTAACAATTTTGCAATCTAGTCATCCCGTACTAAACCATCGAAAAAAGGATGAAATATTTTCCAAATTCCAACCTACCCAACATCCATCTTGGCAGAGGGGCTCAGTAGCTTTTCAATTATACCATTTGAATAACACCAAAGAACAAGCTGACTCCCCTCGCCCCCTCCCCCCGGGGTTGTAAGAGGCGATCGTGTTGTCACGTGATAAGCTATCAGCTAGACTTTTACTACTCTACATCCAAACATGGAAGAGAACTTAGTAGCTTATCTATTATTATGTTATGTCTCTAACATCAAATGACAATATTTCTCACGCCAGATTGAAGACGTTATATATATATATATATATATATATATATATATATATATATATATATACCTCACCGGTTTGCAGAGCAGCTAAATTCCCTTGCTGCATTTGGTGCAATAATAAACGATCTATAAATTCTCGTCGATTAAACCTCCATTTATATTCTTTAAAAATATCATGAACCCATCGCTCTATAACACACTTCCATAAGCCGTAGTATAAGACATAGTCTATTTAGACTGTTTTTTCGCCCTGAAAATCATGAAAATTTCCATAAGATGGTAAGAAAATCTAGTAGGGATTTTTGTAAATCCACGTTCTAACTATCAAACTTTAGTATTTTGGGTGCTCTAGAGGTTTTTGATGGCCCAGATTTCTTAAAAAAATTTGGCCGTTCAAGAAATTCCTCCTTCTTCTTAGACAACTCCCTTCCATAACTCATGGGTGTGCAAACACACGCTACATATTGATTATTTTTAATCAAATAAATAACTGTTAAAATAGCCAGTTATTGATAAAATAGCACACTCTATATATTCTATATTATGAATAAGGAAATTACACACATATTTATACAAGCAATAGTCTCAAGATAGGAATTCTATCTTGGACGTACAGTAATGTGGTTGAGAGATTCTCTCAACCACACACTAAACTAGGAGAAACTATATTCTAGCTACTTCCTATTATGTAGGAACAAACTCCTCAATAGATGCAACCACTAGACAGTAGGAGTCGGTGTTTCCAACTCCCCCTGTGGCTATTGTCATGATAGTGATTCACAAATTCTGGTTGTGGTCAAACATAACAAAGAATATGTCGACGTCCATATAAAAGAGCAACCATCCATCGGAATGCATGGGTACCAACCGCTGCAACCACTAGTCCTGTAGGATGTCCTTCGCATACATGATTTTGTCGACCATTATCACTGCATATATGTACCTACAAATCCACCACCATCGGGCGAATTGCATGTGCAGAATCTCCAAAACACAATCTGCAAAATCAATCTTACTCCAATGAGAAAATTCGTTGTTTTCCAATACAGCCACAAACTGATCCGATCTGCCTCTCCCGGATAGATCTGCAACTTCTCCGATCTGCCAATTCCGCAAATCGTCCAGCGAAGGTGAGGCTTCCCGCGGATCTCCACTGAAGGTGAGGTGGCGTCTTCCCGAACAAAGAAATCTGTGCCCAGAATTAAAATCCTGGCGCGAGTTTATCGTGCGCTTCTACGCCAATCCCGTGATTTGGCACGTTGGCACGAGTAAGTACTGAACAGTCGCGCCAATTGTGCTTCTCAACACGACTGTCGGCTAAGAAAGCGCGCCAACCCCCTTCTACCGTGAGCCAGGTGTTACTGCAATCCACCTGCTCGATCGAGCACAAAGCTCTGTGAGCACACAGCTCTCATATACACGCGGCCACTCGTGTACATGTGGCCACAAAGGCACCTCTAGCCACAAAGGCTCTATAGGTGGTTTCTGGCTCACCACCAACCAGCCACAAAGGCGATACATGTGTGGTTTCTGGCTCACCACAAACCATTACAAAGTGGTTTTAAGATCACCACGAACTTTCAGATGCCTTTAAAAGGCTTACATTTCATATTTCAACATTTTGGAGTTTCTGGGTACATACAATGACCATTACAACAACCAACTGGACTTGCTTATAACATGCTAGGGAGTCTATTCCACAAACCACACTATCTCAAACAAACATTTACTTTGTTGTCCACCATAAACTTTGTTGCTGCTCCTTTACCACATCTTTTCATGGTTCACATCTTGGGCATTTTTGTCGTTATCAAATAAATTCTTGGAACTCCACGTTTCACCTGTCATTTGTTAGAGTAGCTAATTCTAACAAAATAACTTTACCTACATTGTGTTAGCTAGGCTCAATAAGGCTCAATATGATTCCAAGAAACTAAATAAAAACATGGACTCTTCACATTAATTTCTTTTTCTGCCCAAAGATGATTATTTCCCAAGCATACCAGTAACCATTCCAATGATACCTGTGAGGGGTCCACTGATAAAGAAACCGGAACATAGGCACTCACAGCCACACGAAGAGAACACAATTTTCCCTTCAAGAACAATAATCCAGGACTCCACGGTCCAATCCTCCGTTGCGTTTCAGTATCCACTCCCCTGGCAACATAATGTTGCTTCCCTTGCTCACAGTATCAAGGCTTGGTAACTGCTTCCAAGCATGCTTCCTCATGTTCGCTACTTTCCCTTGATCACACCGATCACACACAAACGCAATCATCATGCAGCTCCAACCACTACTCTTTGATGCCATTTTCATTGTCATATCTTCATCGTATCTGGTAATAGAACATTCCTGCAAATAAATTTGTCTATTGTTGGAACGGGCAATTCCAACAAAGAGTAGCACTCGTAACAATAGTTGCCCAAACTAAATGTCACAACATTTAATTTAACCAGATTTACATTACTCACATGACCATTCTTAAAGATATATTAAACACAGACCACTTGACATCACCCCAACACTTTTGATCTGTACCAGACATACTAGTGAATTGCAAACAAACCACGCAGCAGACTGGGGTAGTAGCAAGGCATCAAGAACGTTGAAGAGATCCGCAAACACCAACGGCTCACCAAAAAATTCACCCACGCTGCTTTCTTCTCCACGCAGCAACTCCTGTTGACCTCCCAATTCAGAGGGCTCGAACTGCTAACAGTTTGCTTGAAGTTGATCAATGCCTGCACATCACTCTGGTTGCATTGGTGTACAAAATGCCATAGAAGCAAAACCATAACTATACTCCCCGCGAATCCTTTTTGCACCCATTGGGAATACTTCTTGGCTTCGATATTTCTTTCCAGGAATCGAACACAGGACCCTTCAAAATCGGAAAATCTTCGAGGATTCTTGACTTTAGCAAAATTACAGACCATATACACGAAATTTCATACAATTATACAAACTCTTCTGGCATTAACAAACAACGGAACTGTGTATGAAGATTTTAGAGGCTAAAATATCCTAAACTGTACCCAAAAATAAAAGACTCAGATACCTTGGATGACTATAATATACAAAACAATTTACAGGGGCAGAGAACTGAAAACTGGGTCAAATTGGGGCAAATCTGGATCAAATTGGACCAAATCAGGTTTAAATCGAAAGATTTCTGCGTCTATTTCCGCAACCTTGAAGCGAGCATCGAACTCTTCACGCTCTGCCAACTGGTTTCCATCCAGCCAACTGATAATTCCATCAACAGCATCCTCAATTTTCTTTTTGTCGGTAGGGTCCAACTTCCCTGCAATCTTATCATCTTTGATGGTATTCCTCATGTTGTATGCATAGTTCTCCAGAGAATTTTTGGCTTCTACCTTCAGTTTCAGCTCTTCGTCCTCAACCTTGTATTTCTCTGCATCCTGAACCATCTTTTCTATCTCATCCTTGCTTTTTTTTTTTTTAATGTGTCCACGTTTGTTTCGATCCCAGGCAAGTGCTATGGCATACAGACCACGCAAGAATGGATTCACACAGGGGTGACTTCTTCCCTGGACTCGGCCCGAGTATATCTTGATCAATCCAAGCAAATGAGATATGCCAATAAACATCCCATACAACAGCAAATGTTATACAAAACGGCAACACAGCCAAAGTTAATGATGAAACAACTCCACAATGGCTCCTGCGCAGCACGGCACCCCTTTACTGCCCACTGCAATGGCACAGCTCAAATCGTTCAGGTTTGGGTAGCGTCCATATCCACACAGCCAGGAACAATACAACAAACAGATCCGCCTCTTGAGATTCGATTTGTGCAGCAGATTCACGCAGACGCATGAAGACACCACACTGCCACGCGATCTCTGTCACAGCCTTCTAGAGCTTTTACCAACAGCGCTCCAGGCTCAGTCCTACGCAGCATTAGAACTGCTCTCTAATGGACAAACCAAAAACTAAAACAAACAAAGAATTAAAATAATGCAAATACAGAGATTTATATTCCTATGCCCAGGAAGGGTCAGAGGCCCTTACGGGCTCTGAAGCTCTGATACCAAGATAAAATAGCACACTCTATATATTCTATATTATGAATCAAGGAAATTACACACATATTTATACAAGCAATAGTCTCAAGATAGGAATTCTATCTTGGACGTACAGTAATGTGGTTGAGAGATTCTCTCAACCACACACTAAACTACGAGAAACTATATTCTAGCTACTTCCTATTATGTAGGAACAAACTCCTCAAATGGAGAATTACAACCATAGACAAGTAGGAATTAATTATTTCTAACTGTTAGGCAATTATGTTAGTAAGCTTTGAGTAAGTCTGAGTTATGTGATAAATGAATTTGGGAAGTGAGTTAGAGAGTCAGTGAAGTGAGTGATGGTCAAGTCCAGTGATGTAAGTGTGTGCATGTCAAGTGAGTCTGGATAAATACCCTTCACCAAATTTATTGTATTCAGTGAGTGAGATTGAAATTTGTATGATTAATAGAAAAGTTGTCTTTAGTGCGACTTTTTGGAGTTTCAGGTGCCGGAATCCGGTGAAACAAATTGAGGTAAAATCTTGATTTCTGTTATTTAAATTGTTTTTTTTACTCTATATATGGATTCAGCACCCTATAAAACCCCTAGGGCACTTTGATTGTGCAATGTTACCCATCAATTTTTTATTTTCACTAAATTCCTGCCAGAATTTAGAGAAATTAAACTAGAAAAAACTACCGTAAAAGCCTTCAAAAAATCTCATTATAGACTACTGCTTTATGTTATGTGTACCTTCATTCTCTTTAAACTTTCCAACAATAACATCATAAACTGAAATGAAATTTATTAAAAAACACCAGTTATTTTGGAAATTTTCAAAATAACACCCAAGAGAATGTGCACTTCGAAGCTCACATGACTCCAACTATACTATATCCAAAAGGACAAATCCACATTTCATGATCAAAGACAAACCTGGGTTAAAAATTTAAAAATTTTAAAAATCATATTCACACATTCATATTTATATTTATTAACACTTGATAAAATATAATCCCAAAAGCAAAAAAAAAATGAGCTGTCTACCGAGGCCGCGTTTTGGCCCGGACGACAGAAATCCGCCGGAATCCGGTCAACTAAATTTGCAAAAATCAGGTAGTTGCAGTGCTTGGAATCCATTTTTGATAGTGGAAATGGATTCAGCACTATCAAAAACCCCTTGGGCACTCAAAATACTAATATTTAACAACTATAAACAAGTTTTGGGCAAATCTTTGCCGGATTTTCTGAAAATCGTTCTCGGATTTTGGGTCAAAACGCAGCCTCTTTAGACTATGCTTAAATATATATATATATATATATATATTACCATTCTCGGAAAATTTGTACACCCTCACACTCTATAGAGTAGGTTGAAAATTAAAAAATCATATTTACACATTCATATTTATATTTATTAACACTTGCATAAAATATAATCCCAAAGGCAAAAAAAAATATTACCATTCTCGGAAAATGTGTACACCCTCACACTCTATAGAGTAGGGAGAGGGTACGTAATGATTTTAAAAAATAATGATGCAGTACGGGTTAAGTGCGTGCATGGTGAGTGTGCATGTCTAAATATACACGCAAATTTGGATAGTGATATCCTAGTTGGAAAAATTTTACAAGAGAAATGTTGTTCTCAGGAATTTTCAAATAGAATCCAAAGTGTATTTAAAATTTGAAAGTGTGTATTTGAAATTTTCAAATCTCAAATTAGTACCACTGTATGAGAACCCAAAGTACAAGTCTAGATTTCACTAGATTCTAAAGGACAAGTTTAGATTTCACTATATTCTAAAGGACAACTCTAGATTCACCTATTAAAAATAATGCTTTCGTTTATAAAAACGAAAATAAGTATAAAGCTTTTATACTTGTTAAAATTTTAAAAAGTATACTTAAAATCTCAAATAAGTAGCACTAGCACTCGACGAACAGGAGTACATGTCTGGATTTCACCTTATTCAAAAGCAATGTTTTTTCTTTTCCTTGTTACAACCCCAGTATAAAGCATAAACCGTTTAGCCTTTGAAGAGAGCTAAAGTAGTAGAGGGTACTACCGTGACAGATAGACGCACTGATTTATTTAATTTCATGCATATAGACAAAGTATCAGTTTTTTCAACAACAATAACAGGAATTAGATATTTAGACACAGGAATGGTTGATTAAAAGATATATAATCTGTAAATTTGGAGTGTTAAGAGTTATCATTTATTTAATAATAAAAGTAACGGTGAGGTGTTGTTAAAATAAAAAAATAAAAAATAATATATTTGAATTTATTTGAATTTATTAGTGTTTTTAATAAATTTATGAAATTAAGAGTAATAAATATCTATAAAACTATAAAATTGTAATTTTATTGTTTTTTAAGAAAATTGTAATTTTATTGTTTTTTATCTTAAAGATATTGTAAATTGTAATATATTCAAAGTTAAATTTATTTTGAAATATCATTAATATAATTAATAAATTGTTGGTCGAGAATTCAACTAAATATGTAATTTACTTCAATTTTCTTAATTAATTGTTTATTGAGAATTCAACTAGCTATGTACATTATTGGTTGAGAATTCAATTAGATATGTAATCTACTCAAATTTTCTTAATTAATTGTTTATTGAGAATTCAACTAGCTATGTACATTATTCAAAAAAAAAATATGTTAAATTAAGTATTTTCATATTATTATGTATTTCATAATTAATCTTTTATTATTTATAAAAATAAGCATTTTTCTTTGTTTATATTTTTCTTTTAGCCCATTTTCACTATTAGGTGATAAGAATCTAAAAAAGAATTCATAAAGTAAATGCTTGTTATCTATAGAGATTTTATCTTGGAAACAATATGATTTTATATTAAAAGCAATATGATTATTATTATTTTATATTGGAAGTGATATGATTATTATTAGGTGATAAGAAACTAAAAACTAAATCTAAAAGTAATATTTGTTATGAATAGAGATTTTATCTTCAAAGTATTATAAGTTTATTATTAGGGGATAAGAATCTAAAAACTGAATCGAGAAAGTAAATGTTTGTTATTATGGAGATTTTATTTTAGGAGTGGTACATGATTCTATAAAAACTGAATCTAGAAAGTAAATGTTTGTTATTCATAAAGATTTTATTTGAAAAGAGTATGATTTTATATAAATAATTATTGATTTCGTATTAATAGAATTTAATTTTCTCACAAAATTCTTTTAAAACTTTTTTATCAATCTTTTGTACAAATCTCTAATAACTAATTAATTTTTCAATAAATCTTCTTTAATTCTTCCCCTTAATCTAATTCATCTCAACTCATCCCATCACTATCCCAACTCTTATTTTAAGATGCCATATTTAATATCTACGGCACATATAATCACCCTCATTCCAACTCTTATTTTAAGATGCCATATTTGATATCCATATAACATATACTCACCCTCATTTTGATATGCCATATTTTGATTATATTGATATCTCTCTAGAGTAAAATTGCTTCCGTTCTTCCAATGTATTACAACCCTACTTTCTATCCTTATTGAGTATAATAGATGATAGAAGAAGCGGGCCTTAAAATGTGCTGTGATGCTTCAAATGTACTAACACCCCACTTAAATGTACTAGCACCCCCCAACTTTTGTCTGTATTGAATATGATCGATGACAAGGAGAAGCCAGCCTTTAAAAAGTTCTCTGCTTGCTTACTTGTGTCGCTGAATATCATTTACTAATATATGAAGATTAAATTTTTCACCAAAGTTTGTTCAGTCCTCTAACCAGCTAAATAGTTAACACATACATTTGATGTTATAGATAAGAGTAAAATATTTTTTATTTAGGTTGATGAGAATAAAAAGATTAAAAATTACATATTTACAATTTCGATGTAATTTATTAAAAATATATTTACAATTTTGATTTATTTTATTTAAAATATTTCAGAAAATAAGAAAAATAAAATTTTTTAAATATTTTTATTATTATTTATTCATACATAAATATTTAAAACAATGTACCATTAACTACACTTTATTTTCAATTTATCATATTTTGTGTAAGTGATCAAGAAGCTATTATGTTGATTTCAAATAGACAGAATTTCATTTTGTTACCAAATTTTCTCCACAACTTATCTATGTCTCACTTTTGTACAACAAGTCTTAATCGAGAAATGACTTGTCTCAAATAATATTTCTCTTCAATTTTTCATTTATTAATCCATTCAATATTAAGAGAATACTAAGCCTTATCTATCAATAATTTTTTCCAATCAGTATTCTTTATTTTATTTTTTTATTATAGATGTCTAGTAACTTGCATAAAGCTTCTTCTTCTAAACGTAACATGTATATATTTCTTGTAACATATTAAGGATTTTGATTCTAACTCCTAACTAGTCTACCAAGAACTTTTTTTAAACTCTTTCAATTTTCTTTCAAGATTATTTGGAGAGGATTGAAATCCAAACATGACAAAATAATTGTTTGCATTAATTCTCTGATGAGAAACTTCTTCAATTTGTTACATTTAAATGTAATGGATTATCCTTATCCTAAGTTCTTGTCACTGTTACCTTCATTTTTGTACATTAAATTTCATTTCAGAGTAACTATAAAAAAAAAAAATTAAGATATTGAGATGTCTTTGGAAATTATATTTGTGCTTTGCTAGAAAACACAACATCATCTACAACCTCGATGGGGGTGACCTAATCCTGAGACAACCATCAAGACAAAGGGATATATAGCATGAATGATCTTTGGATCAGGTTACCACACTCAAACTATAACTAACATAATGCAAAAGAAGGGGAGAGTGAATGGGCGACAGAGGATCACATAAAATCCACCTATACCTATCACATCAAATGGAGGAGGAATGTTAATGTTGTTGACATGTGAGACTTCATGCAGGATCATGTGAATTTACTCTAAGATGATAGATCAAGGCTTTCCTTCAATGTGGTAAGCTTCCCAAAGAGATGCACTCCTCTTGCAGTCGGAATTCAACAAGGTTACCATTCTCGCAAAGTAGTTATAAATCATAAGATGGAATGGCGTTATAATGTCAAAGGAAATAGAAATGCTTACTTTGTAATTACAACCTTGCAGGATGACAAACCAAGCCCCCTTAGCATGGTCCTTGTGTGTTTTCTCATCACATATACCTCTCAAAGCCTTGGGCCCTGTGTGTTTCCTCATCACAGATACCTCTCAGAGCCTTGGACCCTATTACCCTGCAAGTGAAGGGGGTCTAATCCCCTACAACGATAGTTCCTTCCATCACAATTGCTCCCTGTTTCATCCCAATTCATTTCATCTACCTCTAGCACTAATTTTCCTTACTATACACTCGGTTGTTCCACCTCGCACTCCCCAAAAAAAAACCTCACCTCTATTCACCTCCATGCATGTGCTTCATTAAGTGCTTTACTTCGCCCCATATCCATTCCATCTTTCTTGCTCTATGTATCTTCTTTGCTATGTGTCTATTTTCCCCCTTCTATTGTGCAGAGAGGAGGAGGTGGTTGTGACATACATGGGAATTCAAGATCTTGGGCCTAATCCTGAGCCTCTCCTAAGCATTATTGAGAGGGTGTCTTAGAGGTCGTTCAATACTAATTATTGAACATCAAACAAGAACTAGTGGACAAGCGTGCAAAGCTCTCATATTTAAATTTTCTCATTGAGGTAGAGGATTGGGTTCCTAACGTAGGGGCACCCAGAGCTCAGAGAAACCAATAGCTCCACACGTTGGACCTATATTGCAACCTAAGCACCTACTTGGAAACGCTCTATTTAACCAGAAGACCCAACAGGGATGAGCTCTTCCTTCGCATGGAGGAGCTTCAACTACTTTATCAGATTATGCATTGTCATCTGCAGTGCTTGAAAATAACTCTACTCGAGAATCGAGAACAAGCACCCCTAGCAAGGTTTGCGCCAACTAAATGAAATCGTGTACTTCCTCTGGCTCACAGCGATTACTAGTATGCCTAGTTTATGTCATAGCTCCTAATTTTGAGTTACAGTTTTTGCTATCATGCATATCAGGGCTCCTAGAGCCACTTTTTTTTTCTATAATAGGCATGGTTAGCTATATTTTCGAACCTCTTAGATCCAACAATATGATTTTGGACCAAATTTCTATGCATGGCTTCCTTCTAGGCAAGCATATATATAAGTTGTGAATTTACAAAAAAAATGCATCTACATAAATCAACAATAACAAAGCATTACCTATTATGCAAATTCATCCTCCCTCATTCTTCCTAATCCAGATATTCTAACTAGTTTATGAATATGCCAAATAATATTGGAGAGAGGGGACATCTTATTTCACCCAAATATTACTATTGATCTTGAAGGATTATCTTATCTTGCACATTTGGAATATTATAAAAGGAATTCGGTCCTTGAGAGGATTTTTATTCATTTACTCTTTCACTTGATTTATGCATAACATCATTAATTGGGACACCCTTTTATGCTTAATTAGGTATTTGGTACTGTATCAACCTTGAAATTTTTTCCCAAAGTCACTAATCCAAATAGATGTCAAGTAAAAATAATAAAATTGACACTTTCAAAGAGTAAAAATAAATAAAAATTGTTTGCTTGATTCCAAATGTTTTTCATTTAATATATTTAGGTAAGGTTGGCCCCTTAAGGGGCTTCTTATTTCATCACTCTTTCACTTGATTCAAGTATCAAAATCTTTTAATTTTGTGTTTTTGTATGTTTATTTGGTTGTTTGAAAAGAATGTCAATCCTCTAAAACTTCAAATAGCAAGACTAATTCAAAAACACATTATAGGAAAAATAGTAAGATGACCTTACTCTTTCCTTTGATTTATATGTCTTAGGTTTTTTTTATGTCTATTTAGTGATATGATCTTCTAAACCCTAAAAATTCATTAATTTAAAAAAAGTAAAATAATAATAATAATAATAATAAAAACAATTATTCAAAAAATTCAAACTTATATCCAAATAAACATTAAAAAGGCTACTTTACTAAACTAAAAGAAAAAAAAATAAAAAACAATATTTCTATAATATTAAATAAATAAAAAATAATATTCTCCATAATATATATAATAAAGTTTTAAAAAATAATAAATAAAGATTTAAAAAATAATAAATTAATTTAAAATAAGTTAAGTAATATTTACAATGTTCCTAATATTATAATAAATGGAGATAAAATACAATTTAATATACAACAATTATTTTAGAGATAAATAAATAAAACAATTATTTAACTGAACATTTACTAGATTCCATAATTAAGATGTTGCAATTAATGTGACTTTGAAGTACCTTCCATGAAGCCAATCAGATTTATATGTATATATTCACTTGGCAAAATACCCTCAACACATTTAATGTGTAACTACTATATAAATGTGGTATAAATACATTTTATATTGATTAAACCATGTTTGTTTTATTTATATATATACATAAATAAAGTATTATTTTAAGATAGATAAATTATTTTGGACATAATTCTTTGGTTGAGAGAATATCTCAATCACAAGTTAATCTATGAAGCATTTAGTTAGTTAATATCTCTCAACTAATTAGATCTAAACAACTCCTAAAAAATAGAAATATATTTTTTTACTTAGAAAGCATCACACCTAAGATAAAAAGGAATTATATTTTCTAAAATTCTCCCTTAACTACTATTTGTCTTGATCTCAATCAAGAAAGTTTAGTTGTGGTCCAACGTGGAGCATACAAACATTATCAAAATAATATGTTTACATACATATAAAGGAATGACCCACTAGAGGTCATGGGTTGCTAGTCACTGCAACTATTGGTCTACTAGGATGTCCCTTCACATACATGGTTCATATCTTCATAAATGTACTTGTAAGTCCTCCTTTGCCATCATCATCCAAGGCTTTCTTGGCTTCCCTAAACCATGCTCAAAGTTTTATCAACTGACCCTCAATCATCCTACAGAATCTTTGTTCACTTCCTTCTCACAACTGGTTTATGGCTTTACCACAAACCTACACTACAAAGTGGTTTATGGCTTACCACAAGTCTATAATCACAAGGTGATTTAAAGATTACCACAAACTAAATAGAGGTATACATGCCTACATGACAAGTCACTCAAGTACAATACACACTCCAACTCATGGAGTCGATTGGAATTACCAAATGCATACATTTCATAGAACCATTAGATCAAATTATAGCATAACATATACACTTGCTTACAATTATGATGTGTGAGTCAAGCTTCAATCTTATCACGAGTCTACTATTATTTAACACACCACACAACATTGTCCACCCTCATTATTGCTATCTTGGTTGTTGCCACATGATCTCTTTTGGTCTTCATCATGTCTCCATAGTATCCGATAGTCAATAATTCTTCCAAATGAGGCTTGTTTATTATTGGAATATCCACGTACAATACACACTGAAACTCATTACAATATTTGGCGAGACTAAAGGTCACTAACCACAATGAATTTATTGGACAACATTAAATTGCAAAAGTAGTTTTCTTTTGGGTTCTCAATCCTCGACTCCTTCCATACTTACTTTATTGTAATCACTTTCCATGGACAATATGTTTCCATAGGATGTGTGAATGATACTTAAACAAAGCCATTTGGTTATGTGACCTATGAGACTACTTATAAAATTATTACCTTTACAAATGCATTGACCAATGCCATTAAACCACTTTTCCAAAATTAGATATTTGACTTATACTTTCCAAAGTCATATATCCCACATTTGACTTATGTTTTCGAATTGCCTTTGAACCAGTGAAACAGGACTCGCCGATTATCCCGATTAATCGCGAGTTATACTTTGCTCGGCGGGCAAAAGAGCAGAGTCGACTCTGTGCGAGTCAAACTCGCATTGACCAAGTTTGACTCGTGGTCAACGCGATTTGCACTCGGCGATTCAACTCGACGGCGATTTTTTGCAATTTTCACAACTGAATCGAGTGTTTAGGGTTTTAGTTTTTTATTTAAATGTCACCGTCTGCTTCTAAACAGTCACTCCCGCCGTCCGTTTGCTCGATCACCCACTCGCTGAAGTCTGAACTTTGAAGTCATTTGCACTTGCCGCCGCTGAAGTGTGAAGTCACTCGATCACCCGCTGCATCACTTGCCGCCGCTGAAGTGTGAAGTCACCAGTGCATATGTCATCACCGCATCACCGTGGGAGTAGCGCCAGAGCCATCTGGTGAGCCAGAGCTGTCAAGGCTTGACCTGCGAAAATTCTGCGAGCATTCTGTGAGGCAGCCCTCTCATATCCTGCTTATAAATTTATTATGACAAATTGAAAATGTTTTCTGCAACCTCAAGCTAAATTTCTAAAATGAAGTTGAACAAAAGTGTCGTGATTACATCCCTGTCTTCCCAAAATGCTCAATCGAAATGCCAGTTGTGCTCCATAAGATGAACTTATGAATACACGTGAGCTTATGAGGCTCGGACATGATTTTCCTTAAAATTTTATTGTCAAGTTCTATAGAATAAGATAGATTTGCGCAAAAGTCTTCGTCCTTCCATAGCCTCGATATATTTGCAACATGAGTCTTGAAGATAAAATTTAAAATTGAGAATCAATTAATGGGGAATGCATGAAGATGGCCATGCATTGGCCTCAAGATCACCAAAGTAACCCTCAAAAAACGGTTTATGATAATTTATGCCACATTATAGTATATATAATTTAAATTTTATGCCACATTGCCACTGCATTATTAAAATTTCAGAGTACTTGGCAGCAAGCCTGTAGATATTTATGCCACATTGCCATAATTTGTGCCTGTAGATATTTTTAATTTTTTATTAAGTACTTGGCAGCGAGCTGCAAAGCAGTAAAACCCTCTCTCCTAATTATTTGCATTTTTATTTTTTATTTTTTTTTGTCTTGCAGGAGCCATAAATTAAACAAAAGCAGCAAAGCCACAACTTCAAATCTCGATTCTTCAATCTTAACAGAAGCCACAATTTAAACACAAGTCGAAAACAACTACAATGCCGAGGGAGAAGGACTTTGCTTGGGCTTATTGTGACAAGATTCTAGGAGACCCCAAGCTCCATTGTAAATTTTGCAAAGCGAAATGTAGCGGAGGCATTTATAGATTCAAGTACCACCTTGCACAGATACCCGGCCATGATATAGGTCTCTGCAAAGATGTTGACAAAAATGTCAAACACCAAGCAACCTTGGCCATTGAAATGTTGAATCAGCATAATGCCAAGAAAGCAGAGAAAAATAAAGAAATAGGAACTCTTAGAGTTGATGAATTTTCTTCCAATGCCCCATGCCCATTGTCATCTCCCTCCGTTGAATCCTCAATGCCATTCCCAAGTTTCCTACACATGCCTCCAAGTCCAGGACAAACTCAATGCCAAATGAATCCACCTTCATTCAACATTGGAGGTGGAAACATAAACACTTTTTTTGCTCCCCACACAAAACCTAGTTCCCAACCTACCTTGGATGGAACGGGTTGGAAAAAAATATCCATAGTCAGGCAAGGAAGGCCATTGATAACTTTTGGTACTATTCTGACATACCTTTCCATTGTGCCAGAAGTCCTTATTGGCAAGCTATGATTGATGCAATTGTTGTTGTAGGTCCAGGGTTCAAAGTCCCTATATCAGAGAGCCTTAGGACAGATTTGTTGTTAGAGAGTGTTGAAGATGTCATGCTTGTCCTATCTAAGTTTCGTTCATCATGGGTAGAAACAGGGTGCACCATCATGAGTGATGGATGGACAGATCAGAGGAATAGAACTTTAATAACTTTCCTTGTATCTTGTCCAGCAGGCACAATGTTTCTCAAATCAGTGGATGCATCAAACAAGGTTAAGACTGCCCAACTTATTTGTGAAATGATGGAGGAAGTCGTTCAACAAGTGGGAGAAGAACATGTTGTACAAATTGTCACCGACAATGCAGCTAATTATATGGCTACTGGTAGACTTTTTTCAGATTAGGCACCCCACTATTTTTTGGACCTCTTGTGCTACCCATTGCATAGATTTAATGCTTGAGGACATTGGTAAGCTTCATTGGATACAGGAGGTGGTGGAGAAGGCAAAATTCATAACCAAATACCTATACAACCACACTATTGTCCTAACCACCATGAGAAAATACACTTAAGGTAAAGAAATTGTTAGACCTGCAGTTACTAGATTTGCAACAAATTTCATATCTTTGCAATCTGTGGTTGAGCAAAAGATAAATTTGAAGAGGATGATCTTGGGACCTGAGTGGATGGCATCTAAACATTCAAAGACCCTTGAAGGCATTAAAATTGTTGCACTTGTGTTTAATGACGATTTCTGGAAAGATGCCGAAGAGGTTATTGCTGTGACGGAGTCCCTTGTTAGAGTACTCAGGTAATTCAAGTCTTCTAACTTTTTCATTTTTAAAATTTCATTTCAAGCTTTGTTTTATTTTCTTTGTTTCATATTTCTTTAAATTTAAAAGCTTGAACTTTCAGGATGGTTAATGGTGACAAACCTGCTATGGGTTACATTTATGAGGCAATGGATCTCGCAAAGGAGGCCATCAAAAGAAGATATGGGGATGGGGAGGCAAAGTATATGCCTCTTTGGGACATTATTGATGCATGTTGGGATAGACAATTGCATTCCCCCTTACACGCTGTTGGGTACTTCTTAAACCCACAGTATTTTTATGATAAGAGAAAATTTAACGAGGATGGGGAGGTTGGCAAAGGACTTATGACATGCATTGAAAGGTGCTTCCCTGATCTAGAATTTCAAAGCTGTGTCTTTTCCCAACTACAGCATTATAGGGCGCCAGCGAAATTATTTGCTTATAATAGTGCTATACGAGAAAGGTCCAAGATGTTGCCAGGGACCCGTTGAGGCTTGAAGGCTTCAACAATTCATTAAATTTGTTCAAACTTCAAACTTTGCTTTGTCTTTTTAAGTTTTACTATTTATTACTTCTACTCACAATGACATGAACCCTTGCCACTTGCTAGGTCTTTGGTGGCAAAACTTTGGTAGTGATACACCAGATTTGAAGAGATTTGCCATTCGAATCTTAAACCAAACATGCAGTGCTTCTGGTTGTGAGCGCAACTGGAGCATGTTTGAGAAAATACATTCTAAGAAGCACAACCGATTGACACAAAAGCACTTAAATGACCTTGTATTTGTCCATTACAATCTACGACTTCGCAACAAGCAAATACTAGGTGAGAGCCTGAATTTGAAGGTTTCATAATCTGATTTGCGCTTTGAAGTTCAAAGTTTAAAATTTAATTTACATTTCAATGTCTCATGATAATGACAGGTTTGGATCAGTCACCAATTGACCTTGATGAGATAGATCTGCAAACTACAAATGCAGCAGATTGGGTCCAATTAGAGGATCCTCCTCTTTTAAGCCTACATGACCTGGAGATCTTTGAGAGTCAATCAAGTGAAGGAGTGGGAGGAATCGCTTCTAGTTCTCACTCTTAAGAGTCTTAGACACTTAGTTACTGGATTTTTACTGATTAGAACGCAGTTTTTTGTAACCTTTTAGAAGCAGATGCTTCTAGTTCTATGTAGTCACTGGTTAGGAGTCAAGACTCCGTACTTTGGATCGTGTTTGAACTTTGGACTCATAACATATATGAGATACTTATTCATTTATGATATTTTGGACATCTATTGATAATATGCATTGTTTAGAGATGCCTTTATTGAATATCAATGAAAAATGTTTTTTTAATTCAATATATGTGTATATTTTTATTTATTGAATCCACCTATTTTTTCTCGATTTTTTCCCAATCCTATTAAAACTCTTCACTCTTTTGCCTCGCCAATTTATTGCCAAGTCTGGTAACATTGCTTTGAACAAAACGATCGTATTCTTTGGCCCTGTGAGGATGGTCAATTCCAACGCTGCAGTAAGGCCAGTCTCAGCGGATCAAAGTCTGTTACTTCCGATGCCTTCTTTGTCACTGACCAGCTATTTTAAAACCATTATATTTGATGAAATATTTTCAAATTTCTGGGTCCCGGAGCATCAGAACGATTCCCAAAAAGGAAAATCCGCAACGCTGAAGCTTCACAGATATTCTAGTGATCGTTTGTGCTGCTTGAAAGTTGAAACAATGGCGAATGTACCTCATCAAATCCTATGTGGCATTGAAAGGATCTGCATCTCCTTTAAATCAAGTTGAGCTCATTATAACTTCATGCCAGCTCACTCTCTTGCTCGTCTATGTGAGGAGTTGCCGTGAAACAACTGGCACCATTGAGAACTTTATTCCACAGGCGGTTTGAATCCAGGTTCAAAACAGATATTGTTGTATAATGGATAAATCAATGCTTTCATGTGTTTAGTGAGATGGATTAATCCTATTTTGTGGATTTTTATTTCTGGGAATGCAATTTTTAACTAACACATGTGAGTGTTGGTTCAACAGCAATAGTGATTTCCAATAAGTGGTTAGCTAACACGTGAGTTTTGGTCTAACAGCAATAGTGTTTCTCAACAAGTGGTATCAGAGGGTATGTCACTAATTTGATACACACCCAGCTTCCTTTGGGAGGAGATTGTTGGGCATTGGATAAACCAACGCTCCCCTTGTGTTTAGGGACATGGACTAACCGGCTCTGGTGGATCCTTATCTCTAGGGATGCTATGGTTGACTAACACTTCGAAGGTTTTGGTCTAACCTCAATCTTGATTCCAACAAATAGTGCATGAAGGTGGAGGTGGACAAACAAACACTACTGCATACAATCACATGCACTATCAATTCTTCCATATCCTTGGGCCCTCCTGTGAGGGAGTTCTGTATAATTACATTTTGCATTGGTCAAACAATGTAATATAGTGTAAATGTATGATTCTGGTGAAAATTTATGGAAATATAGATTATAGTTGTAAAGTTTGTTTTTGATAGTGTTGAATTTATTTCCACCATAAAAAGTGATTCAAACATTTTCTCTAGGTTAAAAATTTGTTGTCCTAGCAAATAGTTATCTCATTAGACTAATTGCAAGATTCTTACTAAAAATTAAACTAATTCCTATATATAAAATGTTATGATATATATGTAAAATATTGTCTCAACATAAATAGATTATGTTCGACACACAATCAATTGATTAAATATCTCAATTAAACTCTAATTTAAAAAACATCTAATTAAAACATATCTCTCACGTAACTAAATATAAACAAATCCTAGAATACAAGAACATACTACTTTCCACACACTCTAATTTAAGAAACATCTAGTTGGATATTATCTCTCACCTAACTAAATATAAACAAATCCTAAAATATAAGAACATACTACTTAATACAGGAATTATATTTTCTAACCACAGTTGCATTTTTGCCACTAATGGGCGGCCGAACCTGCATCGGGTATTCATATGAACGTTGGGTGGTGATGCGTGCGAATGACAACGAAAAAGCCTTGGTTGGTTACCATGTATGTTGTCGTTGTTTTGATACGATGTATATGAGATGTTGTTGCTACAGATGCCGTTCCTACTATTAACGTTTCTCTCATTTGGAAGAGGTTCCCAAATGATCAGGTATAGTTTGTGAAATATAGACAATTCCAACTATAAATTTTTCTGTCATTTGGAAGTGATTATCAAACAATTAGATATAGTTTGTAAAATGTAGACGAGAACAATTTAGCAGCCTTTATTTTCTTACCGGGCTTCCAGGATTCTTCTTCACTCGCTTTACAGAAAGGAAAACGGACTTTTCATTCTTCGTTTTGCAGTAAAGGAGGGACTGCATTTTTCAGTCTCTAGTGTATGCAACATAATACCCACACCATTCTTCCTTCAATATGTATATTACTGGATTTGTCCTTCAACATCTATAATTTATGAATATTGAGTTAACTTAACTGTTAATTTTTTATCCTTTTTCACCCAGAGCTCACTCATTAGCATTGCAGCCTAAAAGTGACCAAAAGAAAACACGATTTGATTATCTCTTTTAATTGAACCATTTTTTCAAATACTTTGTATACAGACAAATTACGACGATTGAGATTTAAGAGTAATCACATCGAACTTTTTAGTTCATGCACTTTGTTACTGATTTTTGTTGGCCACTTTAGTTAAGTGGTTAACTCGAGGGTGAATCAATAATTGTGGTTAGGGTTTCTGGGCCCTTCATTTTTAGGAAAGTTGCATTGACATCAGCCCAAGATGTTCCTATTAATATAGCATAAGTCGGGTATATATAGCTACAACTTAAGGAGAATAACTAGTGAGCTTACCTAGATAATGGATACACATAGCCATCCTTATCCTTGTAATTTGATTAATTATTTTTTCAAATACTTATGTTTACGAGGAAAATGACGACGATTGAGATTTAAGGGTAATCACATCAAACTATTTAGTGCATGCACTGTGTTATTGATTTTTGTTGGCCACTTTGTTTAAAGGAAAGAGGAGTTAAGGAGTTGACCTGAATCAATGATTGGGGTTAGTTTTTTGGAACATCATTTTTAGAAAAGTTGCAGAAAGATGGATAAGAATGTCTGATAACAAAGCATTGACATCACTGCAAGATGTGCCTATAAACATAGCAGAATTCCCGCAGAAATAACTATAAAAGCATAATTAATGAGCTGATCTAGCTAATGGATAGACATAGTCGTCTTTATCCTTTTGTGACTAAATTGACATGATCAACTTTTAGCTCTTATCATTATCTAAAAGACATTAGAGGCTAGGGTAAACGGGTTAGCTAGTGGAATAGTTAGTTTGGGAACAACTAGTTGATCATTGGTTGAGTGTTGGGCAAGTTGAAGATTGATGCTCTATTTTTCTACAACTCTATTGTAAGCTTGGGCAAAATGAAGTATTGGGGCTTCTTTAAAATTTCGTGTAATGTCTTTTCTAAATGACGAATGGAGTTGATTTCTTTCCTTATTTTTTTACGGATCTAGAAATTGCATGTTAAATCTATGATAATGGTTTGTTTTTCAATTCCAAAGATTACGGTTCCATTTAACATGTATCTAATGAGCCTATTTTTTAATGCATACTGAGTTGTCGAAGTCCTATTCTATCCACTATCTATGTTTTCCAGTTCCAACGATTAATGTTATATTTAACATGTATCTAACGAGCCTATTTTTGTATAGCTATGCGTATTGAGTTGTTGAAGTTCATTGTATCCCCTATCTCTTTAACACTCGGATATGTTTCAAGTGAGAGCTTTCCGTTGGGATGCTTGAAAATGGCAATGATTCTAGAGTACAATGCCGTCATTAGTATTACATGAGAAGCCATATCCAAGTATATAGATAGGTTTATCATTGCTTATGCTGATATTCCTCCTTTTCCATGTGCATCATATGATACCTTCCGCACTAGTTCTCGATGTGTTAAGTGAGACCTTTCCTTTGGGATGATTGAAAATGGCAATGCTTCTGAGAAGCATGATATCGATTTAATACCAACAGTATTTAACCACCATGTCCAAGTATATTGCTAGGTTTATCATTGCTTATGTTGACAGTGGACACCTCCCCTTTTCCATGTGCATCATATGACACCTTCCGCACTAGATAATAAATTTTCATATAACTTTGGACATTAACGCTATATATGGGAAATTGTAGCGTTAGGGATCTACTTCCATGCTGCATATCTTCTCATCCAACTACACTACTGAATCTTTCGTGTTTTCTTTGATACAGGCTTCACTGCATTTTTCACATGAGATGTAAAGAGTTTTCCGATGCAGTTTGAAATTACTCGCTTTTGTGTTTTATGTAGTTTTTGTTGCATATGGTGGTTCAAAGTAGAAAACACAATATTAGCCTATCCTTGTCACCCTCTTTCAACCTGCTCAAACATCAACACATTGCATGTATTTATATTTAGATAGTGATTTTATGAAAACTATGGTTGTACTTATTCATTAAAGATCTACATTTTTTAATGGTTGTGTTAAGTCAATTGTTTTTTATAAAAAATCCTATGGTATATATGTGTATTCTGAAAACACAATGAATGAAAATATATATCTAGACAAGTGTGAAATATCTATTCATTCATTGGCAAGCTTCTTACCACCTAAAACTCTTAAGATCGGAAGTAATATTAACAAATATAAAGCCACAATGCTTATTGGTTAAAGTAGTACCCATAACTTCAGTGATAAATGATTCTGAGAGAACGTCAATTGTTTTGTGTATTGACAAGTTTTAAAATTTTGGTTGTTAATGGAGGGAACTATTGATTATAGAGGACAATGAAATAACATTAAACTTAACATGGGAGAATAACTTGGAAAACTTAATGTGACATTTCAATTAGATGAGTAGATATTGTGCAAGTTTCTAAAAACTATAATGAATTGTACGTGATATTGAGTTAGAAGCAATTCAATATGAACTCAACGAGTTAAATTTGCATCCTCACGTAATGAACCCTCATAGAATGGAAAAGCTCCCACATAAAGGTAATAGTGGAGTTTCCCTCATAGAATGGAAAAGCTCCCACAGAAAGGTAATGGTGGAGTTTAGGTAATAGTGTAGTTTTGGTTAAACCTTATTTATGGAAGTGACGAGGGAAGACGAAAATATTCTAGACAAAATGTATCTTGTACATGTAGTAGATTTACATATGGAAAAGGCTAAAGAAAATTTGGAAATTTTTAATGAAAACATTAAAATGGAGTTAAATAAGATGAAGCATTAAGTATATTAACATGAAAGTTAAATGATATTTGACGAGAGTGATTGGGTGTTTTTAAGACTACAAATTTATAAATAATTAAAAAAAAAACCAAAATTTTATGAACCTTACAATGTTATTCATAATATTAGACAAGTGGTGTATGAGTGAGATTTTCTTTTTTTCGCATTTATAAAAATTTTCATGCTTCTTGACTATAAATGTTTTTGGTCAAACTATGCCAATACAAACATAATTTTCATAACTAAACAAAGAAAGAAAGTTGACTATTGAACTGAAAAAAGTTATAGACCAATGTTCTCTATCTCTTCTAAATAAGTCTATTATGGAAAAATTAATCGAGTGCAGGATATGTCTCTGAAAGAGTCTACATGGAAAAATGAAAATTCATGAAGAAACGCCCTCCATTACAAGTTATGAGGAAAAGAGTTTTAAGAGGAACTCTATGTTAAGGCACTAACCCTCATTCACTATTATTATATTAGTTATGGTTATGTGAACAAAGTGTGAGGATACATCATGCTTATTTTATCTCATATTTATAATAAAGGAAATTCATTTATACATTAAATATATTATAGAAAAAAGTTTTCCACTTGAGCTGATTTATTATTGATTAATTTTTTATCATTCTCAATGCAAGGAATTACTTATTTCTATCCTTGTGTTATTTGTGGTGTTTGGTTCATAACAATTATTAAGGATGAAAATATTATTTATGCCAATTCTAATTATTTATATATGTGTAAGTCCAGCTTAAAGTATTAAGGATGAAAATATTATTTATGCCAATTCTAATTATTTATATGTGTAAGTCCAGCTTAAAGACATATTAGCATATTTAATATAATCTTAACATTGTAGTTCTAATTATTATAACATTTAATTGTGATCATTTAATGATTTTAGGATACCACATCTATTTTTGGATACTTTCATTTGTTTTTTTTGTTAGGTTATGTGAATCTTGAGATGACTAGTTGCAATCAAGGGGCATCTAAGTGGTCAAGATCACCGATAAATCGCAATCGGCTTGGACTACAACAGCTCTTAGCATGATTAGGTTTTTTTCACGAAACTTTGAACCAATAACCTTTTCACCACGAAATACCTTAATAAAACACCCTGCCATTCTCTACTCTACATCCAATTGACTATATACACTTTTTATATATATATATAAACCTTTACATATTTTTATATAATAATTTAAATTAATATAAATACACATGAATATTTGCATATTTATTTTCAAAATTTGATATGAATGAATAATTTCATCATTTAATTTGAATCATATTTACACACAACGTAATATCATTTGTCCCCCTCTATTTTCCTAAAATTTATTGGTTCTCCCACATGTCCCCATGTAAGACTAGCCATTATCGCACATTGATGTATATTATTTCCCCCTCTATTTTCCTAAATTTATGGGTCCTCCCACATGTCCCCCACTTAGACTGGCCATTATCGCACATTGATTTATATTATTATATAAATATTAATATGGTGTTTTACACTCCAAAATAGAAAGGTATTAGGTATTGTTTGATTTTATATATTGTTATTATTATATGATAATAATAATAATAATAAAATTAATAAAAAATGCATAATCAATTTAATATAAGAGATCAAAATTTTGAAGTATAATTTTTTTATATAAAAGTATTAATAAATTAAATCATTAAAAAAAATATTTAATAAATTTGATTTTTTCGTTTTGGGTACCTCAATTAGTTATTGAAGTGATATGAAATGATGTAAATTAAGAGATTTATTGTTTAAATCTTTGAGGTAACTTACTCTATTGAGAAGGGATAAATCATAGGACTCTGAGGTATAGTGGTAGCAAGAAAAATTCACCATGCCATGCTAGTAGGAGACCTCTATTTAGAAAAATAAAAATAAAAATAAAAAATTGATTTTTAAATATTTAATAAATCTAGATTTAAGTTTCATTTAAAATTTAAATGATTTTAAATTTATTTGATGAATCTTTTAAGATATATTTTTTCAAATAAAGGAATTAATAAATTAAATGATAAAAACTTACACTTAATAAATTTGATATGTTTATATATTTTATATATCTAGATTTAAGTTTAAGAAAATAATGATGCCATGTCGAAGTTTTCTATTGCACCAAAACATGCAAGCATTAGTAAACTTCCAAACCATTAGAGAGAGAAACTCTCTTATTCCACAAATAAAATAAAACTCATACACCAATTTAATGACTAACTAAAAGGTAACCTTAAACTTAAATTATTATTATTATTATTATTACTTATTTTGTTTGATGGAAGAACAATATGTCTACTATAATGTTGGATGTGTAGAAATTATGGTGTAGAATTGCAACTGCTCGTGAAATTTTAATCTAAATCACAAGACACAATCCTACTCTATTGCTCTGTGGAATTCAATTCACAATTTAGAACGTCAATCACAAACATGCAATGAAAAATAACACATATGCACAATAGTATTTCTCCAGGGGAAAGCAATATGCTAAAATTCCCTTTATCTGCTTGCATTAATCTGATGAATAGAGTTGTATTGTTTTTCTCAATTGATCACAACCAACAAGTGAAAACCTATCTCTCTGCTCACTGAGAAGCTTTAACCTAGACTTAGTCAATTTTTGCTTCTGCTTGAGCCCCTATTTCCTCACGCATATCCAGAGGAAATTAGGCCCCTATATTTAGGAAATTCCTCCAAAATAATTGTGCAATTCCCAAGATTGATCATCTGATTGCATGGAACACTTGTACACTAAAGACTAGTCTACCATTAATGTTACATTGCCTTGGAATATCCATCACAGCTCGGTAACTCGAATTCTCTGCATGCACTAGCTATTTTGGACTCATTGATCATTTAAGTGGATGATCATTGAGTTAGACTGAAGTCACACTACACAACTAACCTTTTACTAGTTCCTCCAACAATTAGAACTAGTTTAATTGAAAACAACTTGAAATAACTAACCTTGATTGCTACAAATTAGCAATCACACTTGCTCAACTAAACTCTTAACTACTTTAACTCGAATTTTTTGAGCTAATTGAGTGACAAGAGCTATGTCACCTTAGTTAACTGCATCCAACTTGTCTGCTAATGTGGAAATTCAATTTTTCTCAATTTGACCAAGACAAATGAAAATGAAAATTTTTTGTTGCATTTTTCAACAGCATGGAAGAAGTATTTGTCTACCAATGGGATGTTATTACGAAGAGTGTAGGAAACTTGATTAAGTCATAGGACACGTCCTCCAAGGTCACGTGTCCCGTATTTCACGTGTTGGACACAAAAAACAACCTCAAAACGTGTCCAATATGATTTTGGTCGTGTCCTCCGAAACAGAAAACATGTCCTTCGTTTTTTAAAACATGTCCTCTGTTTTTTAAAATGTGTCCTAGGATATTTCAAGATAGAGCATCTTTTCTTGAGGTGGAGGAAGGCTTTGTATAGTTCTCCACTAGCACTAGGAGATTTGGCAGATATGATGTACTTGGAGATAAGGGGGTCAAAGATGCCTATGCTTCGTGGGCAACTCATGGGGTAGCATGCCCTATTCTACAACAATTAGCCTTGAGGGTCCTCTCTCAAGCTACTTCATCTTCTTGTTGTGAGAGGAATTGAAGCACTTATGGGAATCTATATAGTTTGAAAAAGAGTAGGCTTGAGCAATCTAGGGCAGAGACAATGGTGTATGTGCACACCAACCTTCGTCTTATTTACAGGCAAAGGCAAGAATGGTTGAAGGGCAAGACAAAGATGTGGGATGTATTTCATGATGATATGGGCTTGGACGATAGTGTTGAGTTGGCGTTAGCCAACATGGATCTTAATGATCTAGTGCTAGAGCTAGTGACTTTTGATGATGAGTCTCTTGAGGGGTCATTCTCCACACCAGCAAATGCAACAGGCGCAGGAGATCTTGGATTGGGCACAAAGGAAGGGTCAGATGGCAATGGCAATTATGGTGATTATGACATGGAGGACATGGACTATTGATAGAGTGACGAGTCGTGGACTCGTTGCTAGTGACGTGGTTCCTACTTATTTTGTATCTACTCTTTGTATTTTCCAGTGGCATTCCCTCTATATCTATGTAAAAAATTTTGATTTTGATGACTTTATGGAAAATCTGCATTTTATGGTTTTAATATCTAGGTTTTTCTAAATTTCAAGTTATTGTTGTGGTTTTAATGACTATTTAGTATTTATTATGTGCTTGTAGCCTTGTATAATTGTAATTTGTTAATAATAATTTATTATTATTATTATAAATATAAACAAAACGCGTCCCTCGTGTCCTGTTTCTGAGGTCACAGTGTCTCATGTCGAACACTCGTATTTACGCGTCCTTCGTGTCCTCATGTCATGTGACTTAGATGATAAATAGTTTTTTATTAGGGATATGCTATCACAATTTTAATTTAATTATAAATAATTATTAGATAGACGATAGAGATTTAACTTCCATGGAATACTATAAAATATTCATAGTGGTATACATAAATCAAAGGTTGAGATTTATCTCCAAAGTAGTTATGCATTTTTTGTCATTTCAATTAAATTGATTAATTTAAAAAAGAAAATGTTAAGGTACTAAGTGTTTTGATACTTATTTTAGATTGATGTTTATAGACGTTTACTAGTCATTTAGTTTATTCTATAATATATGCGATGAGTGTTAATTTTGAACCAAATTAATTGTCCTAGTCCTAGTGTAGAAATGATTTATGAGAAAAAATATATATATGAAGTGTTGAAACATCATTAGAGACAAGAAGCAATAAGAATACGCGAAGAGGAGGAAAAATCTAACTAATTTAAAAGCAGAAGGTCACAGACAAGGGATTGAACCTTAGATCATTTAGTTTTCAAGATTTCACATCACTAATTAAATCACCGCCTTGAAACATAATAATAATGATAATTACTCTTATTATTATAAAATAATAAGAATTTCAATAATATTATAATAATAATAACAATAATTCATATATATAGTATAATTATTAATATAAATATTAATAATATTTAAATTATTATTATTCTTAGGAACCCATAAATCTATAGAATTGTTAAAAAAAACTAAAGAATAAGGAGTAATTGATATTAATGGTAATATTGTTATAAAGATAATAATATTCATAGTAAAAATCATGTTATCTATTTAAAGAACCAAAATCTAATATTAAGCTCGTATATCCAAATATAATATAGTCATTACAATTAAAATTGTTATAATGGATTGAGATGTAATTATGCTAATAAAATAAATTTTTAAATATATGTATTAAATAAATTATTATTCAAGGCTAAAGGTTAAAAAAGAGTGAAAACAAGGAAAAAGGAGAAAAAAAAAAGTAAGGGGAAGCAAAATGAGAGGAGGATTTATATGAGAAAAAATGTATAATGGGATGACGTTATCAACTAAGTTTAAACCCATCTTTCTGGTTGAAATTGTTGGGATTATTCTTGATTGGTATGGCTTCTCTAATGAGATAGGTTGTGTGGAAATGAACAATGGCCAAATTTTAGCCTTGTCAAAGCAGATAAGGTGCTTGGTAAGGTCAGAGTGCTCAACAATGGTTGATTTGGATATATGGTTATGGATATTATAAACTATGTGCTCTTTGAAACGAGCATTGAAGGATCTTCATGTCTAGCCTATGTGGGCTTTCTCACAGGAGCAAGGGATTTCATATTCTCCAGGGCCAATCAAGGGGTCAGATTTGCCTTTAGCAGACCTAAAGAGATTTCTTAGGGTAGTTTGAGGTTTGAAGGAGGTTTGAATGTTCTTTTTCCACAAGATCTTAACAATATGGTCAATGACACCATGAATGTAAGGGAGGGTAATTTCAGATAAGGGGAAAGAGGAAGGATTGGATTTGGGCTTCATATGGAGGGTTAAGTGAAAAGACTTCTTAATTTGGGAAGAAGAGTAGCTATTAGTTTGGTGGGCTTTGGTCAAGTGAAGAAGTCCCTTGTCAAAGCATTGGGAATTATAAATGCAAATGGAAGCTTTTTATCAAGGTATCAAGATAAAGTGTGGATGGGAGTGCCAATAACACTCATAATTAAGGGGGAAATCTCCCTTCTTCTTTTTTTTGGATTTTAGAAAGGCCATAGGAGGATAAAAAGCTTTAAGATAGAACGATTAAGAAAATAAGACTTATTGTTTGGTCATAATATTATTAATGAAAGAGATAGGGTGTTTGGAGAGAGGATTGTTAGAGGAGAATAAGAGTACAAGCATTTTATGATCATAATCACAGGAATTCATAATGACAATACTACTTTTAAGATGAGCATCTCGGATTATTATTAAGGTTTCTAAGGCCTGGAGATTCCTCTTTGGAGATAGTGGACTTGGGTGATTTCGAGCGACGAAGAATGCACCCGCATCATGAGTAAAATGAGGGGTGACGAATTCAATAGTACAAATGATTTCTTCTAAATGAAGGTGTAGAGGAGTGATCGCAAAGTTAAAATCTTTCAATAAAAGAAGGCTTGGTCGAGGGATTCCAAAGAAAGGTTAACCACCCTCGAAGGAGGAGTCTCGGAAGGAAGGGGTTGCCAATTAGGGGGCAAGGAAATCCACGAGTAAGGAAAGTAAAAATATTTAAGGAGTAAGTAAAAGAATTTGACGATGAAGAATCAAGGAAAATAAGAACGACGAGAAATTTTAGATGATGGAGATAATTGTGAAAATAATTAGAAAAACAAAAAAAACAAAAATGTATTTTATAAATTTCAACACTAATCGCAACCGTGCAAACAAGCGTAAGTTCCATGGCCCTATGGAATAAAAAACATGAAATATAAGCCAATTGTTTAAACATATAAACCATTATATATAAATTTAATAATAATTTGAATATATAATTATAAGTTAATAATTATTTAAAATTAAACCTATAAATTATATATTATTAGTTAATTATGTTTATTATAAATAGTCGAAAGAAATGATTGATATCCTCTCTGTATCTTACAAATGAGGATAAAGACTGTTATAATGATTTCAATAGAAACATGTACATGATAATAATAAACATTATTTATGTTTGTATATATGGTTTTTTTAAGTAAGGTGAGTTGGGAGATGACTAGCATATTTAATTTGTGGCTTGTATAACTGTGATCCAAAGGGCATCTAAGCCATCAAAATCATCTAGGGATCGCACCTGGGATGGGCCACACCAATCCTTAGCATAGTTGGATTTTTTCCTACAAAGTTTCGAGCTAACAACCTTTTCACCACAAAGTGCCTTAAGAAAAAACTATGTCACCATCTATTCTACGCCTCATGGACTTTGTATATATAGCTATAATAATCTTAAGATTCTAATTATAATAACCATTTAATCATATGATCTATAAAATTAACTATATTTTTTTTCCTTTTTTTAAGGATATGTGATGAGAGCGGCGACCCAAAGAGTGCCATGAGGTTTCAAACCAATGACCCAGTGACCCAAAGTGTTCGTTAAAGGTTCATCCATTCACCAACTATTCTACAACTAGTGGACATAAAATTAACCATAACTTATATGAACACTGTATATTTATTGTTGATTATTTGTATAGTTGTGTCGATTTTGAATAGGGATTTCAAAATTTTAATTTAATTAACAATAATTATTAGGTGGATTATAGAGATTTAACATCCACATATTATTTTGAAATATTCATAATAGTATACACAAATCAAAGCTTGAGCTTTATTGGCAAAGTAGTTATGCATTTTTTGCCCTTTTAATTAAATTGATTTATATGTCATATGAAGTGAGTTATGGTTTTTTGTCCATGTGGTATTAATAAGTCATGCTATTGGCCCATGTTATTGTGAGGAAGTCTAGTTTTTAGATTACGAATCCACATGGTAAAGTGTGGGTAAATCTCCATGTTTAACAATCTTGTTCCATGTTTTTAAAATGTATATATGTTCAACTTATATGTTAATTTAATAATAATAATAATAACTTTATATGAAATTGTACTTCAATTAATTTTTATGATTTTATCCATTTAATTTACATGGCTACTCTAGTTATATGTTTATATGAACAAATATATAGAATCGCCTCTATTAAATCTATGAACGTAAATCTACATAGCTTTATATTTCTTATGTGTTTAGAGGGATCAAATCCTTTGAGGTAATTTTTTTTCAAATTTCCTCTCTATATATATGGACACTGAAATATTTTATTTATGATAAACATTGAAATATTATAGAACTACTTATGAAGTCGACAATGATTCTTTTGTCACCTTTACTATATGTTGTGTCTTCTTGACTCGCTTCTTCACCTACTAACTCAACCCTTTAAGGGTGGTTGATCCTTCCAAATCAGTGTTGCGAACATCTCAATAACATCCAGATTTTATCTCGAAATCACGATTTTTTGGCCTAGTCAATAATTGCCGATTTTTGAAGATATTTTTATAGTATCTTAATTTTGCCGATGTTTGCCGATTTTTAAAAATATTTCTATGGTATCTTAATTTTGCCAATGTTTACCGATATTTACGATTTTTTGGTTTTCTGGACCCTTGCCAATTTTTTCTCAATGTTGATGTTCGCAACATTGTTCCAAATAACATGCTCTCATGATCCTTTTGAAACAACCACTAAGACATTCGAGACACTCTCAACTTGCTAATATTCACTATGTAGAAGCACACTTAACTCGTGCTTGTCTTCACAAACCTTTCTTTTTTTATCATTCCACCATCTTAAAGTTTAAATTCATGCTAAGTAAACGCCTTTGTACTCTCCCTAAACCAAACTCTTAGGCCATATTCACTCTTACATGTTCCATCTTTTCTAAAACCATAAAGACAATTACACCAAATATAAACAAACCACAAAGTAATTTTTCCACTATTTTGACACTTATATGATTTATCATATCTATTATCAAGATAACAACATCACCTATTTGATCTTTCATATCATATATGAAGTAATGTCAATCATAGTGAATTTTAATGATACACAAGTCATCTAAGTTATCAGTCATGCAGTTACTCATCATAATTATGGCCACTCTACAAGTTTAACATGTCCACCACCCATTTTTTTAGGTTGGAATTTTAATGTTAGAATTTTAAGTAAATTCAAATTAAAAAGATGTGATATAAAAACAATCAAATTATTAGCAACAATCACTTGTATGGACCTCTTTGAAACATTTCGTTCCCCTCTCAAGTATATAAGATTGATGATACTTAAATGAAAATGAGATTGTAGGAAAAAGACTAAAACATCCTTAAAAGTAAAGAATATTGAAGGTTTAAAAAGTAAACTAATTATGTTTTGATCATAACTATATATTCAATTCTTAATATAGAATATTACACATAACTTTTTTTAATGATAAATTAGAATTTTATTTTTTATCATTTTATTGGTGAATTTTTTTTTAAATTTTTTTACAAAATCTAATTGAAATAGAAAAAATAAATAAAAAAATAAAAATGTCAAAATTAAAAAACACATTGAAATAGAAAATTTTAAAAATAAAAAATAAGAAATCAAAACAAAACAAAACAAAAAACCAAAACATACACTAAGTTATTTTAATTGTTTTTTTAATTTTTAAACCTTTTTTTAATGCTCTATACATTAATGTATATAAAATAAATATAATAATATTATATATAATTATTATTAAGGAAGTATATAATATATATTTATCTGTTTTTCTTTTTAAACTTTTTTTTATGCTCTATACATTAATGTATATAATATAAATATAATAATATTATATATAATTATTATTAACGAAGTATATAATATATATTTATCTTACCCTTTAATCAATTGCACAATATTAATAATTAATATATATGAAATAGTATGAATATATTCTATTGCAATTGTATTATTATGTAATTTCCAATCTATAATTATTTATGTGAACTTTTTTAAGAAAATTTTGATCTTATTTTACTTTTAAGATAAACAATTTAATTATTCTTTACAAATTTTATTAATAACTATGAAATGGTATAAATATATGTAATTTCTAAATGATAACCATTTATGTGAACTTATTCTTCCAAAAATTTCAATCTTCTTTTACTTTTAGGATAAATTAATTCTTTATAAATTTTATGAATAAATAATATTTTTTTATTAATCTTTTAGCAAAGAACATTATAGAACATTGTGTATATATTCATATTGTGATATATTAAAACTTATTTTTGTATCATCTTATTTGTGAAAAGAATTGAAATCTTCTTACAACATTGAATTGCAAATAGAATAAAAATAAAGAAAATAAAAATTAAAAGAAAATAAATTGAAATTAAAAAATTTTGAAAAACAATTCTGACTAAAACTGATTTCAATTTTTTTTTTCTCAAAAATCCCAATGTTGTGGAGATTTGTTAACATTACATACATTAATGTATATAAATTAGTATAATAATATATATTTATTTTATTTTTTAACCAATTACACAACATATATTTGAATGGATTTTTTCAAATTTTCACAGTTCATATGAACTTGCTCTTTAAAAATTTAAAACTTTTAGGATAAACAATTTAATCTTCTTGTACAAATTCTTTGCATAAACAATTTTTTTTCTTATTTATTTATTTATTTATTTTAGTTATCTTTTATCAAAAAAATACTCTTTAAACAATGTTTTCTCTATATTTATCTATTAACAATAAAAAAATCTTTATTTGTATACTTAATTAAATTTAACTATTCATTATATATTTTTTCATTTCCCCGTATAAAAACTAAGTTCCTATACAACACTTGTTTAATTTATATTAATAATATTAATATTAATGTAAATCAATATTAATTAGGAAATTAAATTCATATCTAATTTACAATTAATAAACTTATATTTTAATAACACTAATATAAATACAGTATTTTCTGTTAATAAACTTATATTTTATTAATATTAATATAAATACATCATGATTAGTAAATTAGATTTATCCTATGTTGCACAAGGACTCCCATACTCGACTTTCCGGTGTACCTAGGACTTTTACAGAGGTTCCAACGTCGTCGGTGTCTTTGGCACTTCCAAGTCGTTCCATTTCCATCCAGGCAAATTTTGGGGACATTTTGAGAAAAAAACGAAATGTTCCTTTCTCTTTTGATAATAAATCACAAAATCTAAGTAATGAAAATGGAGAATCTAAGTAATGGAAATGGGAACCATTCATTCGATATTCTAAGTATTGATTTTTTTTGACAAATAGTCCATGGAAGAGGGATCATTTCGTGTAGGATATCTCATTATTGTTGAGATTGGAGAAAGTGATACACCTCTGAGAGTAGCAATATTTGGACGTGGCATTTCAATGTCACTTCCATAAATAAATGATGTTGCAACAAAGTAAAACATACAAATACAAACATGAATACTGGTTTTTCTTCACCTCCGCTACAAATTCGAATTACCTTGTCAAAAGTATACGAGTCAGCTTCTATCATCAAAAACCATAACAAAGCCAACTCTTGAGAGGTGGAAATAACCCATAAAAAAAAACATGAAAATATTAATCTTCAAGAATAACATAAATTTTTGGATAGATAAAATGATGTTAATGAAATATTTGTTTTTCCAATAACATGGATTTTTGTATGGAGAGAAAATTATTGGATTTTTGTATGGAGAGAAAATTGTTGATGATATGTTGAAATCATATTCACTATTAGTTTATTATTTCATCATTTAGTTCATCATTTATATAACTCCATGGTAGAGATAAATATGACTAAAATAAATATATAGATCCAGTGTTACACGGGGTCTCGCCACCCCACCTAGGGGTCTAGATTCCTCGCCCCCTCGCGCTCCGAGGTCTTGGGGACTTCTAGGGAATGTTTCCCTCACGCCCCCTCACATCCCCTCACCGCCCCTTTTAGTTTATGGTTTCGTGTTAAAAGTTGATGTGCCACTTAGCATATTTGAGAATCCAAATGATTCTGATTCAGATGGTGACATGGTTGATCTTGATATATTCGTGCAGAAGTTGGATGCAGAGACTAGTGGGGCATTAACTTGAGCATTTATGCTCATTTATCAGTATGATGATATCATTTGATATTCATATGTTATGTTTTATGTTTTATGTTTCAGACATAACTTATTTGCGTTTAAGTTTTATGTTTCGGACTTGAGTTGTAAACTTCAGTTTAAACTCTATTTTGAATCTTGATATAATATGTCATATGATATCTTAAACTTTATTTTCATTGTACATTGTTAGTAGTTACATTAATGATTATATAGTTACAAACTTACAAACTTACATGCATGATTGTATGATGTATGTTTTAACTTTTAACTTTTAAATTTGTTTCAATTATATGCTTCATCATTCATCGATTTGTAATTTTATCATTTATGATTTATCTTTCATGATGCAAGTGTATGATGACTGTATATACATTCCTTGCAAAAATATAGTTACATTTTAAATATTAAATTTTATAATTTTTATGACCCCGACGTCCCTCCACGTTTCCTGAAAATTGGTAGGGAGCTTTTGCATAGGCCGCTCCCGCGCTCCCTTGTCCCCTCGCTCCCACCTCTAGGGGACTTGGTGGAACATTGTATAGATCTCACCACCAACTTGGAATCCTCTGGAAATGTTAGAAGTACCCTCTAGCGATACAGAAAACACATCATGCCATTTCACTTGGGACTTAAATTAAAATTTAATCTTGCTATTAATAATTAATAATATTGTTGGATTTGAACCCGGGCCTTGCTCAGGCAACTCTCACCAGTTACCGATTGTCCTAGATCTAAAAAAACAAATTTATCTCTTGCACCTATGGTATAATTGAAGTCAAAGATAAACTTAATGATTTTTTCCAAAAAGCTATATTGAAGCATTTAACTTTAAATTTAATATTGTTATTAATAATTAATTTTATTTTTTTAATAATTAATTAAAGAAGATTGACCGTTGCTTTAAATTAATAAAATGGAATTAAACTTTTATATATATATATATATATAATTTTATAATATTACAAAAATATTATTATATATTTAAATATTATAATAATTTTTTTGGGGTTTAGTCAATTTCTAAAATATTTTTGGACAAAAAGGTTTGTCTTTTTGGAATATTAAAAAAGTTGAAGATGAGAACCATTTTCCCTTATATTACCTTACTCTTACTCACATTTATTCTAAGTTTCAAAAATTTTACCATACTACCAACCTTATTAATTTGTTAAACTAGCAAAATTAAGAGGATTTAAAATGCTTCTCCCTTCTTTTCAATCATAAAAATAAAATATTAAAAAACTTAATTAATTTCTTATTTCTTAAGGTAAACGATATTAATTTTAACCTTTGTTTTAGGATGCGAATAATGCAACCACATAATATGCCCTTGGTATAAGCCCCTGATCGGCTTATATCAATCACCACCTTTGCTCCTACACCGTTTTATAACAAAATGGTGCTGGATATGTTTCAATGAAATCCACACCTTATATCCTTAACAAAAACAATTGATATGCGTACATGAAATCTACACCTTATAACACTTCACAAGAGTATGTTCGATAAGCGTACAGGAAATGTTTGATATGCGTGCATGAAATCAACAGCATATCACACTTTCCCAAGTTATCCACAATCAGAGAACCATTAATCGGTTACAATAAAAAATACATTTACCAATCCTCACAACGCGAAAACAGTCGGTGATTTAGAAACGACCAGCACAAATTCGTTCATGAATTCAGGATTCGGATATGGAAACACGTCACACACATTCATTCCAATGGAGTTCCTTAAACAACTTATCGACCGCAGAAACAGATTAAATATAACGTTTCAAGCATGCTGACTAGTTAGTTAGCTGTTTTAAATATAAAGAGTTTTAGTTCACATTTACAAAGGCTTGATGCCTGTGTTTATTCCACCGGTCTTTCATAGGGTTTGGAAAAAGATGTTTAGAGAATCGATGCTTAAAAGTATTTTATTAAAAAACTGGCCTCACTTTGCATTAACTGATCAGGTAATCAAATCTATGATCTATGATTTTTAATTGGAAACATCTAGCTCAGACTCTTAGATTCCTATCACACTAATATTCCTGCCTAAAACCCACTAGGTTACTGTTGATAATGTAATGAAAGACTAGACTTCGATTATATTGTCAGATTATATTCACCGTATTCGCTGCCTTGGCACTAATCAATTAATGGCAAACTGCTAATAATCTTAGTCATTTTTCGGTATTTGGATTGAACTGACCAAAGTGGGCGATGTTTGGTTTTTTTGCTGAAGGATCAGTGTCGAGAGAGGCTTAGGGTTTCACCCTCACAATCTATTGTAATGTTCGGTTATTTTTAGGGTTTCAGCACGCATGGGCGTACTTCTGCCTTATGTAAGTCTACAAACAAGTTACCCAAATGAAAATGGTTAAAGCTACCAATATTCAGTGGAGTGCAGGAAAAATTGTGGTGAGCAATTGCCCCCAGAGATGTTTAGTATGTTGTTAAAATTATCCAGAGAGTGTTCTACAGCCCTGTTGGGAAGAAGGAAATGTTCAACGTTTATCCAAATATGAGCGTGTTGTAACATTAAATATATGAACCAAAAAATATACAGCTTAGCTCTCTTTGTTTTTCGCAACTTTAAATCTATCATACCTACTTTAAATCTATCATATCTTTCAGAGTATCTGAACATGAATATCTGTATTGTAATTCTAAAATAAGGAGAAAAAAATAAAACAGAATGGTATAGTTTGAATGGTTTAATGGGTACAGTCTGAGTAGGCCCAATGAATAAGAGTATGTAGTTCTTACTAAGAAGTTATATGTTAAAACTTCGAAAGGATAGAGTATGTACTTATCTTTACATTTGGATTTGCTATTTACATTTAGATTTTAGCAATGAAATAGCTGAACAGACATGCATCCTTCTTAATATTATAAAGAGTTTTATATACTATAAAGAGTTTTATATACCAATTTGATTTGATGACTATGACCTTAAGACTAAATTAATTTAATACCAAAAAAATAAAACTTAATTGATTTAATACCAAAAGAAAAATCGTCCACCTATTTTTCAGATTAGCACATCTCCAGTGAATAATCAATGCTGAAAATTAATTGCCTATGTTACAGAATTTGGTGAGTGCCTAGTGCCTATTTGTAAAATGGCTAGATTCAAGCACATTTTGCAATGTCTTTTAAACATCCAATAAAATCGATTCTTACAGCATATGGAATACTCCCTAAACCGATTATAAGCAGACTAAGCATCACTGCCTGCGATGTAGCCTATAAGCATTAGCCTTTATAAGGCTAAATAAGTCATCTGGTTGAACTGAAATGTCTACTTACATTAGGGATATACTCAAATTTCCGCACAGCAGCAATTTTCAAAGCCGGACACTAAACTATGCCTGAAACATTTCAGTTCGCTTATAAGGCTAAATAAGTCAGCTGGTTGAATTGAACTAGGGAAATACTAAAAAGCTGCTTGTAATCCTCACACCAATAATTTTCCAAGCCGGACCCTAATCTATACCCGAAACATTTCAGTTCTAAACATGTCTGTTATGATTAGTAGATCCAAGGTATCTCTCAGACTATTTTTTTTAGGGTTACACATATCGCTCACCCTGGCTGTCATTTCACCGCAATTATGAATCAAATCTGGAAAAGGGGTAAAGTTTATTGGCTAAAGCTTACTTTAGCAAAAGATTTGCATACTTTGCTTTAGATTGGGCCTTCAGCTTTGACAATTTATCAGAAATAGTCTGTGCACACATCTCTTTGGAGTACACGATTTCAACATTTCAAAACTAGTACTCAATAAAGACTAAAGTTCTTTCAGATGTTTGACAGAAGTATGTAAGGTTTCATGGAAACGCCATATAAAGAATATGAACGGAAGAATATAAACGCCATGTCTAACCTAGATAAATAAACACAAGCCAGATAAATAAACACACTGAACAGTAGTTTCGTTGAAACTTCCAGGATTCGATCATCCGGCCACCCAAATAAAACAGATTGCAGCATATTTCTAGCTGAAATAACAATGGCAAACCGTACCTGAAGGGAAACTTCTGATAGCTCCTTTACTCATGCAATTTAGCTGTGCCTCCATCTTGTTCAGAAACGTTCTCGCTTCTTTGAATGGCTTCGTTAGTTCTAAATGGTACTTGATCAACATCTGGCAGTAGGCCTCCTGAGACATGATCTTTAATCAATTAGACAGTTAAATGGAAACAAAAAATAACAGAAATTTGCCTGAATCATGACAGTCCTAGGGAAAAGTTTCAGCATGCAAAAGAATAGCCTGTTCCAAACCAGTCTGGCCAACAGTTTTCCTGCAGAACACTACTAGGAAACAATATGTAAGGTTCTATGGAGTTAAAGAAGTAAGGTTCTATGGAGGTAGAGATTATTTCAGAATGCTCCTACAATGATGTCAAAACCTTGTGAACTGTCAGAAAATCACCATGAATTGATCAAGCTCCGGATCCACTCCTATATCCATAGTTACCGAATGGCGTCCAAGCTGATTCTCCTGAATAATGTCATCCAGTACTGTGACAACTTCTGGAGGAGCCCCAACCTGAAAATAGAGAAATAAATCCAAGATGGTATCAGCAAGAGACTGAAGTAGCTAGATATGGGAACCATTAGTATTATTTCCATAGTTCCACCAGAAATCAAGAAAAGCCTATTCCCATTTTTATCAGTAACTTGTTGCTCAAGAAAGGCCTAGTGCCATGTGAATCAGTAACTTGTTAAAGTAATCTGGGCAAAATATTACTATCAAATTACTATCTATGAACAATGGGACTCCACTTAAAAAAAGCAACATCCTGCCTGGAAATCATAACCTTTTTTATATCCGGCCAGTCCTTTTGATGCAATTATAAAAACGGTTACTGAACCAGATGGTATTCATTATTTTACCTTCTGGCAATCCATGTAAGCTGCCAACAGCTGAGGATAGTGAGGATGGCAAGCAATTTTTGATTTCAGCGCATCAATGGAATCGTTAGGGTTACTGGAACAAGCACTATCGATATCGACCTCCAAGGAAGTCACCATCCTGCTAGCTTCTTGTTGGTGGTGGTGCTGGTGGTGGTGTTGCTGCCGCTGCTGCTGCTGCTGCTGAGGAGCTCTTACCATTAAGGAAGGCTGAGGGCAGCACGACCTCCCCCCTCCTCCACCACCACCACCACCACCACCACTCGTTTTTCTGTGATAATCCAACTGATTCGAACACACCTCCGTCTTGACAGAAGACAAGGACGAATCGGAAATGACGGCCGCCTGTTCATTCATCACCAGCTGTTCTGGTGGTGGGAAATGACCACCGACGAGATGTTTCTGATGATGATGATGACCACCTTGATTAAACATAGTGGCCGCCGCCGCCGAGAGGAGACCTTCAACCTGACCTGCGTGACTATAGGACGAGAAGGCGCTACTGGGTATGGTCATGGTCATGGTACTCATTATGCTCTCATTTCCGGGTTCTTGTTCAGTCATCAAAGCCATCATAGAGCCCACACCTGTGTCTCCATATTCACTCATGTTCACTCCATAAAAAGTGGCAGCAGCAGCACCTCCAATATTCATATTCATGTCCTCCATTTCTATTTAAACTCCAAATCTAGAAAACAATAGCCTCAGCCCTTGTGCTGCAGCCCATTGTTCATACAATAAAGAAATAAACCTTGCAAGCCCAAAAGTTCAAATCTCAACTCCTCAATTCATCTCAAGAATCCAAGCAGCTTATACCCACGAATCTTCCCTAGCTAAAAACAACACCCATGTGCTACTAGAGAATTTTCAGGCAAGACTTCTATACAAAGACGGTGAAGCCAAAGCCAAGAAGCCATTTTCCCTCCACTTTCCCTTGCCTTGAGAATTTCAACACCCAACTCATATCAAATCAAATCAATTCAGCTCTCGCTTTCTGCAGCCGCAACCGCCCAAGCTATCCCATCCAACTCAGATAGAAGCAAACTCATCCAGCCACAGGGGAAATTATAATATTGAAAATATGGGATTATATTGGATGTTGAATATCTTCTATCAGCACAGCTCAAGCCACAGCAGCAGAACCTGACCTTACTTGCTCTCAACCTCTCTCATCTTCTTGTTTTTGCAGCTCTTTCTCTCTGATAACTTTCCCAAATCAATGAAACCAGGGAAACCATCTAGATTTGCCTCCAAAGTACTCTCTCAAGTACAGGATGGACAGTGTGTATTGAAGGAGCTTTTAAGGCCTATAGATCTGTGCCACCTGCCCAACGTACAACGACAACGACGCACCCACACTCGCTCCTATTCGATTCCTATTTTTTTCGACTGTATACGAACTACCCCACCGCCTCCTAGGCTTCTTCCCATGAGCTCGCTGCTCCGTCACCGGTGCATGTCGTCAAGTGAATAATGCAAAAAGCAAAACCGTATGCCCTGAGGCGTCTTCGGTCAACAAAATGTATTTCCACGAGGGGTTCCGTCACGTGCATCTTGCAGAGATGGCAGAGCATTCCATCGTTTGCTGCCAGTACTATCAGTCTTCACCGGGGGACGGAGGTTTCAGGGGGGCCTGCCTTGCCTCCCCTAAGTCCCGTCCCTTCCTTTCCTTTCAGGGATGGAATGGGATGGAATTTGTCATGGAGTGATTTGCTTGTAAAATATTTTTTTAAAGGCAATTAAACAATCTACAAATTTAGTCTTCTCTCTCCCTTTCAGTGGTGGAATTTGTCATGGTGTGATTTGCTTCTCAAATATTTCTTTAAATACAATGAAACAATCTATAAAATCTAGTCTCGTCCCCTTTCATCATGGAATCGGATGGAATTGGAATTTGTGAGGGTGTGATTTGCTCGTTAAATATTTCTATAATACAATTAAACAATCTAAAAAAGACTTTGAGGATGGAATGGGATGGAATTTGTGAGGGTGTGATTTGCTGGTTAAATATTTTTTCAAATATAATTAAGCAATTTACAAAAAAAATTGTTTTTAGTGTTATTTTTTGGAGTTTCTAGTGTCGTAATTGGTGAAAAAATTTGAGGTGAAATCTTAGATTTCTGTTATTTAAAGAATTTCTAGGACACTTAGATTGTGTAAGATTATTCACCAAACTTTAATTTTTAATAAATTCTTGCGAGATTTTAGAGAAATTAGACCAGAAAAATTCACCTAAAAATCTTCAAAAAATAGCTCAAACGAAAACTCTTTTTACAAAATGACGAAAACTGTGAAGAGGGGTGGTGAGGTGTGAAAACAATCAAATTTAACAAATAAATTTGTTTTGAAATTTCAAGTATTTCCCTTCCACCCAATAGAAACATACAAAAAAACCATGAAAACAAGTAGGGAGATGTGAAAACCGTCAAATTTAACCAATAAATCTGTTTTGAAATTCCAAAACCTCATTCAAATGACAAGGAATTTAAACAATCTACAAATCTAGTCTTCTCTTCCTTTTAAGAATGAATTTGTCATGGTGTGATTTGCTTGTCAAATATCTCTTTAAATACAATTAAACAATATACAAAATCTAGTCCCGTCCTTTCCTTTCAGGGATGGAATGGGATGGTGTGATTTGCTTGCCAAATATCTCTTTATACAATTAAACAATCTACAAAATATAGTCCCGTCCTTTCCTTTCAGGGATGGAATTTGTGAGTGTATGATTTGTTCGTGAAATATCTTTTTAAATACAATTAGTTGAAACCGTGAAGATACGATTAAACAATCTACAAAATGATTGAAACCGTGAAGAGGAGTGGTAACCTGTGAAAACCATCAAATTTAACAAATAAATCTGTTTTGAAATTCCAAGACTTTCTCTTCCACTCAATTAGAACATATAAAAAAAATCCCAAACAAAGAACTTCCTTCTTTTTCAACATCTAATTAAATTTAATTAACAAATTTACAAACCATTAAAACTGTGAAAACAAGTAACAAAGTGTGAAAACTGTCAAATTTAACTAATAAATCTGTTTTGAAATTCCAAAAACCCATTCCTTCCCCACTAAAAAACTTTCTCCTTTTCAATACCTACTACGGGACAGCAGCACGGCCGCGAAGCAGCTGATGCGTGCGGGAAGGAGGTGAGAGCAAGAGGGTGGGAGCGTTTGGACAGCAGGTGGGATGGATGGCTGCCAAGTGTCAAATTTTGACAGGGCAGAAGGGCAATAGGTGGAACACAGAGATTCGCTGGGAGCACTATTCATCCCCGCAAAGCTCATAATAGGGACACCTTCGGCATAATTAAATTCAATTAAAATATTTACAAAACCATTAAAACTATGAAAACAAGTAATGAAATGTGAAAACCATCCAATTTAAATTTAACCAATAAATCTGTTTTGAAATTCCAAAACCCATCCCTTCCACCCCACACCTAACAGACAAGAACTTCCTCCTTTTCCGTTCTCTATAGAATAACGGCGGTGCAGCTACTTGCCCAGTTGGAAATTATGCCCCACATCCAGACCCCGTTGCTTTAGGACCCGGCCCCTACCTGTACGTTTCTTAATTTTTGATTCCGAAATCAATCATCCCGTCTCTATTTCTCTATAACTATCATGGAAGCGCATGACTTTCCAGCCTTAAATTTTTTCCTCTCTTTTTCTTTTGTCTGATTGTCTACCCCGCTGGACTCCAATATTTAGTTAATCTAAGGTTGGTGTGTGATGTTGCATGTTCCCTTTTGGGTTGAGGTCTCTAAATCTAAGAGAACAAACAGTACTCTTACACCTCCCGTTTCATCACTTTATGTTATGTAACATTTGTAGCATGAAAATGAAACAAAATTAACACAATCTTACTCACATGTTCTTACTTTATTTATTGTACATTGATATAATTTTATGTCTGTGAAAATAAGTGAAGTGTTTACTCCATTACTTTTCGTATTATTGATATAATTTTAAATCATTGAAAATGGATGAAATGGTCAGAAGAAACATCCATCACCTCAACATTTTCCAAAAACCCTTTGCACTTCAACAAAATTAACACATACATTTTGGCACCCAAAATTTTTTAACGTAAATTTTTCTTGATTCAAATTCAACTACCGCCCACCCACAATAATATAGATTTTGTCACCCCAACTTTTTCTTAATTCAAACTTTTGTCACCCAGACCTTTCTTGATTCAAACTCTGCTAGCGCTCATGTTACAGAGACTTTCATTATAAACCTACACATTCATGCAAGGGGGAGCTCAAACTTTTGGGCTTTTTCGAGTATGTTTCAAAGTCTAGGAACATGTGAAAACAACTATAGGCTCTTAACCTTTAGTTCAGGTCATATTTATGCCCTCACTTTACAGCTTACCACGTGGGAATAAATTTACATTTATTGGGTTGGTAAGCAAGCAAAGGATCCTTTCCTGTACACTCCCTACATCCATGGATCTCTGGAAGCACCATTATCCATCCACGTTATTGGTAGGCGAATGTTACGACCTCTATGTTATTCACTTTCCCACTGTTTGGAATTTTTATCCTAACATCTAGAATCTGTTTCTTTAAGGGCACTGTTTACGACTTTTGTGTCTCTTTCTTGTCAACCAATTACTTCTAGATTTTGTATCCTCATCCCGGCTATTCACATCGCAATTCTCTGTCAGCATACCTTACTATTTTTATGCACTTTTTATGCACTTTTTTCACCTCAGTGTTGACCAAGTTTTTTTACCGTCTTCCACTATCTAGATTCTACGTCCTATATATATTCTTTACCAGTGCTATTCATATAGCGAACATTTCTTTCTAGGCAGAATTTCCTATTTCTATGTCCTCTTTGTCATGTGAGAATCTTTCATTATTGAAAATTACCACGATAACAAATAGTTCTATTTAGGCAGAATTTCCTATTTTTATCTCCTCTTTGTCATGTGAGAGCTGATAATCTTTCACTGTTAAAAATACTAAGATATTTATAAGATATTTACTTACTAAGTATGATTAATGTATATTTAAATAATAAATTTTCTAATAAAATCAATTATATTTAAATGGGTTGATTTCTATAATTTTATAATAAAAGTTGTGTTTATGGTTATTGTTTATATAGTAATTGTTTTTGGCAAAATTTCATATTTTTATGTTCTCGTGTATTATAGTAATTTTTAGAATTTAAGATAAAAGTTGTGTTTATGGTTATTGTTTATATAGTAATTGTTTTTGGCAAAATTTCATATTTTTATGTTCTCGTGTATTATAGTAATTTTTAGAATTTAAGAATTTTATATTAGAGCTTGTACTCATTTTATAAGATATTTACTTAGTAATTATAATCAACATATATTTAAATAAATTTCATGATAAATTCATTAAGTATATCTCTTATAGATATATAATAAAAAATAATTATTTATTATTTATAAATTTAAAATAACTTTATAAACACAAACCCTCTATCTATGCATAGATTGGGTAAAGCATAGAAGGATAATAAAGCATAACTTAAGTACGAAGAGAAAATGATGAATAAAAAAAAAGTGACATTTACAATTATAATGTTAAGTATATTGAAGATCAAGAATTGAAGAAGTGTTGTATTTATAATAGTTACATAAAGTATATGAGAAGAAAGAAAGTGAAGTGAATTCAAGCATATTGAAGAGTTGTTGAAATTTTATATTGACAAGAGTTATGTATAGCATGTATGAAAAAAAAAAAAGAGTAAAGTTACTTTTGGAGGATAAATATTTTAAATGTACAAATATATATATATATATATATAGGAATAAGTAAAAAAATTATTAAAAAATAGACACTTTAATATGATAAAGGAATAAATTTATTATATAATTAATTATATTAATTTATAGTTTAAAATTTATTTTAACCAATTAAATATGGAAAATTTAAATAGAAAAACAATATCGTTTAATATATGATGAGATATGAAGGTCGTGGAGGCGGCGTAGTGGTAAAGTCGGCCTCATAATGACAAACCGGTCTTGTGTTCGATCTCGAGCAAGGTCGTAGCTCGTTGTGCGAGTAGTTAGTCTAAACCGGGCCAAGCCCACTACCTTTTAAGGTGTAACAGTGTGTAATGCTCCAGTAACTTTCGAGACAGGACGAGAGCGATGGCGAAAGATGGGAATAGGGTTTGCAGCGTTGTTTCGCTGGTCGGCGCTGGCTCGGCCTCTCAAAGGGCCAGCCGCCTTCTACACAGGGTTCAGATCGCAAACATGAATCGGTAGGCTTGCAAGCTTCTACGCAGGGATGTCCAGGGAAGAGATACCGCCGCCGTCTGGGTGACTACATACCCTGCAAATGATCCAGACGACTTTGGAGCCGTCGCCTTCACTGCTGATCGCAGAGCAAAAAAGACTTTCTCTGGAGACTACTCAGATCTCATCTCAGTAGCAAGGCAGCAACGGATCTGCCTCTAGAACCTGCCAAATCGGCAGGCTGAAACACCAATGCTGGCATCACTCTTTGACTGGGTTGCAGACTTGAATCTGCAGGTTAGCATGCCTTTGCATAGGGACCCCCTCGGCATAGATGTTGTCATCGTCTGGGCGTCTTCTCTCCTGGAAAAGGTTCCAGTCGGCTTTAACGACGATGATTTTAAAGCTGCTCACGTTGCTATTAGGGGCAATCCTGAAGATCCCTTAGATCTCTTCTCCGGCACATGCAAGAAGCGAATCTGCGTCTTGAATCCGCCAGATAGGACTGTAGAGGCGAAAAGAATGCAAATTCAAGCCGACTGTATTTGTGCTCCTCGTCCAGCTTTAGCCATCGCTCGAAGCCTGGCGAGTTTGGACATGGATCTGTCCACAGTTTCCCGGACACAGATTGCCTTTTCGAACCAGCCAGATCTGCCAGAAGAAGTACTTGCATTTCAGATCCAAGTCACACTCTCGGGTAAGACGATAATGCTTTGGGTGCGTGCAACAGATCTTGTGCAGGATCTTCTGCAAAAGCTCGAACGTAGGCTAGGGATCCCCTCCGTCTACCTTAGACGGCTATATAAGGGTAAGCAACTTATGAACCCCCTTCCCCTCTTCCATTACAACATTCAAAAGGACGCCTCTATTACAACTACCTTTCGTTTAAGAGGTGGCTCCATTGGGCAAGCCTCCTCTGGCCCTTCTCTCTCTTTCAAAGACGCAGTCCGCAGAGATGTCGCCCATCCACAGTCCTCTGCGAAAGCATCTCAACCAACTATGGCTCCAAAGCCGTTTTTGGTATATAAATCGGAAGATGTTCCCACTATCAATTTCTCTCATTCTGAGATTGACGAACGCTACCAGTTTTTTGCAGAATCCACAATCATATGCCGATTTAATGGGCTATGGCCACGCACAGCAGATCTATACCAATGGATCCATACCAATTGGACCAAAAGAAGCAAGATTTTCTTATGTTCAAAAGGTTTCTTCATCGTGGCTTTTGACTTAAATGAAGACTACCAGAAGGCCTTAACGGGAGGCCCTTGGTTCTGGGGTTCGGCTGGACTTTTCCTCACCCCTTGGTTTCCAGATTTCGACCCTTCTACAGCTGTCATCACCAAGCTTCCCAGTTGGGTCAGGCTCCCGAATCTTCCAGCACATCTGTGGCATATCTCTGTCTTCATAGCCATTAGAGACACCTTAGGACGCTTTCTAGCTACAGACTCCTCAAGAAAGGAAAATGGACTCTACACCTATGGCAGAATATGTTCAGAAATAGATATCAGCAAAGGTCTGCCGAAGCAGATCAACCTCAAGATTGGATATTTTCACTGGACACAAACCTTGGATTACGAAAATACAGCCTTTCGTTGCTGACATTGTCATCAAACTGGGCACCTCCAGAGTACATGTTCCCAGTTCCTCGACAAAAGGAAGAATCTAAATCGCAAACCCAGATCCAAGAGTTGGAATTCCTGTATCCCCCCTATGGAAGATACAGATTCATCTAGTTCGGATCAGGAGGAAATTGAAGCAGATGGGCAGAATGATGAGATTCTGCTGGACGTTCCCTCGGTCAGTCCGGTAATCCCCTCAGCCCCGCTGTTCTCCCAGAAACGTTCGCATGTATCTTCGTCTTCAGATTCTGATAAGGATATTCTGCCACCAGAGCAGAATAGTCTACAACTTGTTATGGCTCATCCAAACCCCACTGGCTGGGTCAAAGTAAGCAAGAAAAAAGGCAAAAAAAGTCATGTGGCAGTAACCGCCCACTTTGGGTAGGATCCCTGGCTCAGAGCCAGCTTTTTGCATTCCCATGTTTTCTCTTGCTCATTCCCTGATGGTCTATCAGGAGCGAGGTGGATAAAATTTTCACCTACGGCTCCCATGCTTTTCTGTTTTGCTTGCATGCAAGCTTGATTGTACTATACTTTTCTTATCTTAATAGAATTAGTCTTATTGAGAAAAAATATATATATGATGAGATATATAATACATATATTTATAAATATTTCTATTTTAAAATATTTTCATTATAGTGATTTTATGTGTTTTGAGAGTTTATTTGTTTTAAATAAACTGTTACATATCTTTGAATTCGACTTTATCTAACATCTTAACGTACTATTTTATTATTTAATCATATTGATGGAGACACATTAATATAAGATATCATATAAAGTTTGGAGGATAAGTTATGTTCATATTACAAACTTATTATAATGTTGTATTACTCACTTATTCTAAAGTCTAGAAGTTTAATAAAATAAAAATTGTTCTCTTCATATTTCCTACTAAAAATATGGTCGAAGTTCATTGTTATAAGTTTGTATCATTACTTATTCATCTTTTTCCAACTCCTTTTTAAGTCCACTTTTAAAGTATTTCCCTTTTTCTTTAGGAGTCGCCTTAAGTTTCCCTTTTAACTTTTCAAATATTAAGTTTTTCCTTTATCTTTATGAACATTTCCTTTGCCATTGTCATTTACCAAGTTTGTCACTTATAAATATTAAATATTAGTTTAAATCCATTTTAACCTCAAAGTTATTGCGTGATCAAAGGATCAAATCTTTCCTACTGAAATTATTTCCTCTTGTTTTTACACTATAATACTTTAGCCTTTTGCTCCTACATTGTATAGGACCAAATTATGTATAAATTGTAAATTCATGGTTATAAGGATGTGTGTAGAGCCATAGGAGATTGAATAAATTATTTGGTTTATAAATAATGTAAATGTGCTAGTATGAATTTATACTACTAAGCTCAAGACCAAAACTCCACTAATAATTGGTTGTGTAGGTAGATGTTGTAAATATACTTATATGTATTATGTGGTGGATTTGGCATACTAAATTCAATCTATGTAAATATTGATGTTGTAATATACTATATAATGTTCCATGATGGTTATAGAGAGCATAGGAGGAGCAATGATTCCACCAAAAGGGAAAGAGAAAAGAGGGTTATGGGAAAGTATTCATCTATCGCTAAGTGCCAACAAATGATCTCATATCATTTTCCATGACACACCTTTAATGAACCCATCCATCTACATTGAATTATAAAACCAAAAAATAAGATTAGTGGGGAGCTCTGCCCATGTAGTTCCTAGAACAATGTGTGATCATTATGGAGAAGTGTAAGAGTACCTCATACGTTTGTTAGTACGATTGTTAGGCATCGGTTTCCCCAAATATTTCATTGACATTCATTTCATGATTCACATTGACATGTTCATGTTTTATACTTCATTTCATGTTCTCCCTTGTTAACCAAATTGACCAAATCAACACCATAAAAGTGGAAACTATAGGCCTTGGAGGCTAGACTGATGGTTGTAAGTGACGATACAGACTAGGCAGGTTAGGACACTAGTAATTGGGCATAGAAGTGCATTCTATAACCTAGTGTGGGGAAGATGTGTAAATCCTTATGTGCTTAACCTCGAGTTGACAAGTGTCCCTTTTAAAATTAAAATAATAATAATAATATTAAAAAATAAAATAATACTCTAAATAAAGAAAAAATGTGGGTTATAGTAAAAACAAAAATGAATTTACATGTTTCATTAGTTTTAATTAAATGCATTATAAACCATCAATAATATCATTCTTATTGTGCTCGCTCAATTGGTTCTTAATATTACACCATAGTACAAAGAGGACATGGTTAAAATATTTCACTTCAAGTTCAAAACCATAAATAAAATATTTCAATGTACATGTTAAGTAATGTAAAGTTATATCAACTTAGAAAAAAAAAAGATCTTATGTTCTCCTTATAAATATTTAAATAGAAGATTTAAATCAATTGTTTGAATATCCAAATTAATGAATGTATTTGAATATATATATATATATATATATATATATATATATATATATATATATATATATTGTTGCATTTTGAGCATGTAAGCTTAATTTTACAAGAAGGAAAATTGCACACAAGAACATGAAATTGATTTCATAAACAAGACACATAATCAACGCGGTAAAACCCTAACAATGTATCAAGGAAACCTCCACAGGGAAATGGATTTGAATACTTTATTAATCAAGGTCAATAAATGACTCTCCAATACAATTTGCCTCTCATGCTAAAAAATTTTAAATAGGAACCGCTACAAACTACCTATATTTATATAACTTCCTCATTAGTAGAACAATATTTGTTTAAGTAAAAATTACATTTACACAATATTTTAATTGGTTTCATTTTTAGCAATCTCCGCCTTGAGAATAATTTTCCTAATCCCTTTCTCATGCCCATTCATCATATTTTTTGCAATCCAAGAGAAGGAAAACACCACCACAACTTATTTACCATAATTGGTTTTGTGAACATGTCTGCACAATTCTCCTATGTGTGGACCTTTTTGACAGTTACTTTGCCACCATAAATTACATGTTTTACAGAATGGTTTTTTACATCAATATGTTTAGTCTTGTTGTGATAACTTAGATTAGTAACCAAATGAATAACACTTTGAATATCACAAAATACATTCACTTTCTCTTGCATCCTTCTAAGCTCACCCAATAGACCCTTCAACCAGATTGCCTCTTTATAGAAATGTGAAGCATTTATATATTCTTCTTCATTAATGGACAAAGAAATTTTTTGTTGAGGCTTTGACATCCAAGTAATCACTCCACCTACAAAATTAAAGACATATCCTAGAGTAGATCTCTTCTTGTCCAAGTCACTAGCATAATCTGAATCAACATATTCTTAGACTAAACCACCGCAACCACTAAAGGTGATACAATGGTCACTTGTGCCTCTCAAATACCAAAGCACCCATTTCACTACTCGTCAATGTTATTTTATTGGATTTGCCATGAATCTACTAATAACTCGAACTACATGTGAAATTTCAGCTCTTGTAAACACCATCACGTGCATTAAGCTACCTATTGCATTTACATACAATACACAAGACATATACTCATTTTATTTGTCATTAATAGGACATAAACCTGAAAAACTCTTAAAATGGGAAGCTAAAGGAACATTAATAGGTTGCACATTATTCATCCCGAACTTTACAAGTATTTTCTCCACATACTTATGATGTGATAACGAGACCATTTTTCACATCTCTATGTATCTCCATGCCTAAGATCTATTTTCCAGCTCCAAGATCATTCATATCGAATGTCCTAGCAAGCTTAGATTTTGACATGCTAATCTCATCCATGTTTTTGCTTGCAACAAGCATATCGTCAACATACAAAACTAAGATAATGAATATACCATTGCAACATTTGAATTACACACAATGGCCATGTTCACTTCTAGTGAAGTTTTGGCCCACCATGAAGGAATTAAACTTCTTATACCGTTACGTGTGTGATTGTCTCAGGAAATAAAATGATTTCCTAATCTTGCAAACTAATCTCTTATCGCGATCTTGTACAAAACCTTCTGGTTGTTCCATATAGATCTCTTCATCCAAATCTCTATGAAGAAAAGTTGTTTCAGCATCTAACTTCTCTAACTCAAGGTCAATTAATGTAGTTAGTGCTAACACCATATGAATAGAAACAATTTTTACAACTAGCAAAAAAATATCATGAATGTCAATACCTTCTTTCTTAGAGTACCCTTTTGCTACCTTCCCCGCTTTATATCTTTCAATATCCATCAACATCTCTCTTCAATTTGAAGACCAATTTACATCCAAAAATACTTCTCGCTTTAGGAAGTTCTATAAGATCCCAAGTTTTGTTCTTGGCCAGGGAATCTATTTCCTCGTCCATAACCTTCTTCCATTTCTCACTATCCACATCATTCATTTCTTCCTGATAACAAGAAGGTTCCACATCCTCAGTCATCAAGGCAACAAATCAAGAAGAATCTTCATACCCCTTGGGAGCTTTTCTTTTCCTTGTATACCTCCTAAGAGTGATCAATTGTTGAAATTTTACTCTTTCATATATCTCTTCTTCACATATTTCTTCACAAGCTTCTTCTTGCTTTTGATTTTCCAAAAATGATCGAGTCTCCAAGTGAATTTGTTGATCCCTTGATACTTGTTCTTGTTAAAAAATTTCAACATCTGCTTTTAGAAGAGAAGTTTCATCAGACGCTACATCTATGTTGATGATGATTTTATGCACATAAGGATCCCATAACCTATATCCTTGCGCATCATCGTCATACCCAAAGACATAACATTTTTTTTGGCCTAATTTAGAACGTTGATACTTTGGAACAAGAGCATAGACATCGCAACCAAATTTGTTTAAGTATGAATAGTCACAAGACTAACCCAACAAAAATTATTCAGTAATTTTATAGTTAATAGCAACTCAAGGTTATATGTTCACCAAATAACAAGCAATTGATATTGTTTTTGCCCGCAACTCCTTCTACGGATTAGCATTGTTGATCATGCTCCTGGCTCTTTCCATAAGAGTCTTGTTTATATGTTCAATAATGACATTTTGTTGAGGAGTATAGACAATGGTTTTGTGTCTAAAAATTCCTTAATCCCTATAACACTTTTTAAATTCTAAGGAAGTAAATTCACCACCATTGTTAGTTCTTAAGTATTTAATTGTTTTGCGTGTTTTCTTTTCCACCATAACTTTAAACTGTATAAAAACATTAAATACATTTGCTTTAATTTTTAAAATATAAACCCAAAAATTCTATGAGTAATCATCAATAAATGTTACAAAATAGGATGCACCTCCATAAGACACTATAGGATATGGTCCCCAGAGATCAAAATAAATATAATCCAAAACTCCTTGACCATTATGGCTACCAACTTTAAATTTTTGTTTGCATGATTTTCCATATACACAATGCTTGGAAAAATCTAAATTCAAAGATTTCAAGCTATGAAGCATTTTGAAATTCATTAGTACCTGAAGGCCCTTCTCACTCATGTGACCCAATTGTGATGCCATAGATGAATAACTTCTCCTACCTTCTCAGATATAGTCAGTGGCTCACTAACTTGAGTACTTCCTTTAACTTTGTAAAGGTTTTTCTATCTTCTATGCCTTAATAACAACCAAAGTTCCCTTTGAAACATTCAATGCTCCAACTTGACTTGTGAATTTATAATCATCTAAGTAGAATACTCCCAAAGGAATCAAATTCTTCTTTAACTCAGGTACATTTCTTACATCTATCAATGTTCTTATAGTACCACAATAATTTTTTATTATGCCATTTCCCACCCCAACAGTCTAACAAGATATATTATTACCCATAAGAACAAAACTGTCATTCACAACTTGATATGAAGTGAACCAGTTTATGTGAAAATTCACATGATGAGAAATCCCAAAATCTAACAACCAATCTTCAAAATGCTAAGAAACATTGCAAATAGATTAAACTTCGTTTCTCATACCTGATTTAACAAAAAATACCTCATCGATCGTAATTGACTCAACTTGATTTGCTTCCTTCTTTGTGTATTCACCAGACTCTTGTATTTTCCAGCAGTCCTTCTCAAGATGCCCTACTTTGTTGCAGAACCAATATTTGACTTTATAGTTCTTGCCTCTTGAATTTTATCTTGAACAACCTCTTTATTTCTCTCCTTTCTCCCTGGACTGACCTCTAGCTACCATAAATTTTTGTGTGGAACTTTCAATACTAGACTTCCTCTACACTTCTACAGATTATAAAGCTCCCACAACCGAATAAAAGTACATAAAATCAATTGTGCTCAAACTTATTGAAGTAACAAAATGATTTTAAGACTTGGGAAAGGAGAATAACAACATAATGGCTTTATCTTATTCTTCAAATTTGACCTCCATACCAGTCAACTAGAAAATAAGGGTATTAAATACATTTAGGTGGTTTTCAATTTCAATGCCCTCCTTGATTTGGAGGTTTTACAACTGCCTTTTCAAGTAAATATTGTTGGTTAAAGACTTAGTCATGTCTAAAGTATATATTTTGCTCCACAAACATGTTTTTGAGGTTTCTTCGATAATGTTGAAGAGAAGGTCTTCCACTAGGCACAAACTGATGGCACTGAGAGCTCGAACATCCCAACCCTCCCATTCCAAATTTTTCATGTCAACATATCTATTTCTTGCCCCATCTAATGCTTTGTGCAACCCTTGTTGCACCAACAAATCTCACACATTCAACTTCCACAACGCAAAATTATTTTTGTCGATGAATTTCTCCACCTCAAACTTGGTATTAGCCAAATTTTCCATTTTCCTCCTACAAAATCTCCTTTAATAAAATTTTAAAAGAAATTTATTGGGTTCTTTCAAAGTTATGATATGAATCCTTCAATAAGGTTTTTTTTTTTAGTTATGATTTTTTTATTTTTCCACTTTTTGAGTTTTTCACTAGGGTTTTCAAAATATTGAGTTTCCTTTTTTTTAATGTACACCAATTTGTTTTTAAACTCACGAAAAAATTGCAAAAAATTAAACCACCACACCTAAATTCTTTTTTTATAGCAACATGTAGGGTTTTCATTTCTTTCTACACAACCTCATCCCACCTCCTCCTCACGACCACACTAGTTTTTTATGTTTGGCATTCCCTCTGACTGCTTACTCGCAGAGTCTGGAAATTACAATTTCCTATTGAATCATCAAATTCATCCCCTAGGAAGACTCAACCTTAGACTCAACCTTTCCTCTCATATGTTTTAGTAGAGTCCCACTTCGTTTTCTCGACTCGAGAAATTCTGAACCCGTTCTAATCCTTTATGGCCTCATCAATTGATGACTACTCTTTTTTTCTTTCTTTCTTTCTTTTAGAGATTTATGCCCACGACATGCCTCACAACTTATAGGTCACTCAACAATTTCTTGTGAACATTCTTCATGGGATTGAAAAAGGATGACTACTCGTGGGAATTTCTATGGGATTTTATTTCTCATGGCTTACTCTCTCTGTAGCGGCTTCAATTTCTCACCATTGATTAGGGTTTCTCTTATGGAAGCACAAGTGTGCATTAACTTCATTAATTGACCATATCTTTTATTTAAAAATAAAATAAAATAAACACTTGTACTGTGAAAGACAACTTTGCTTCGGTGACTTCAAATGACGATTCTATCAACCGCAACTTAAATGTCTTTCATTGTCCAAAAAACTCGATTTTGACTGAAAACTATTTGACTTTCCTTGGCTTTGATACCACTTGTTATATTTCAAGCCCATAAACTTAATTCAACAAGAAGGAACAATGCAGATTGTTGATCATTAGTTAACATCAGTCAATTTTTAAGGTAACCCTTGAGTATTCATATATCAAATGCATGACGGGTGGTGAAACATTAAAAGGATGGTTGAAGGGAAACGATGATAAAACAAGTCACGTGCCTAAAAACGAAGCATATGTTCGGAAAGGGTACAAATATAAAGCAAAAAGGTAAAGGACACAAAACGAAATTATTAAAAGGCTTGCCGCTTTCATAATATGCACATGAGGGAACTCCCCATATGGGAAATTCCGAGGGGGTCAAGGAATGGAAGGGGGATGAGACCCATACCCCCGCGGAGTTATGGTGACGTAGCACGGGGTGGACCCAAGGTAAGCATGATGTGGCAGAGTGAAGCGCGGGCCCTAGAGGTCTGTATGCTGTGTATTTAACCAGTCTTACGAAGAATATGTTTCAAGAACCGTGTGGTTTATGCGGCAGAAAGGTAAGGTAAGTCTCTAGGTGAGCTGGTACCGAGGCTCGTACCAGTATTAAACCCGGCACGCGGTGTTCACCTGCTTCCAGCTGACACCCAATCCCTATACGCCGCGTGCTCCACTGTCAGTGTCCTTACGACACTCACCCTGCTTATTTCACCTCTCTGCCTTTTACCTCATAATTTTCAGTCTTATATAACGGTCCTCTCGTATTTTACTGCAGTAAAATTTACAGGTCTTCCAGCTACAGTATAAACTAAGTGGGAGCTAGTGCCAAGTCTACCCGGTCACTGTCAGTACCCCCGCGTCGTTTTCCCGAGCAAATTCATATTGCATAGGCATTTTGTCCCTCGTATTCCCTCTGCTTTCCTTTCATTTTTAAAATTTTTGTATGTCAGTCATGGGAAGGGGCACACCCAAGAAAACTGAACCAGAGACTCCTCAGGGTCGTGAAACCAGAAACCCTCCCGGGTTCAAGCCCTTCATTGACCTGCAAGCTAAAATCTGTGATCCCCAATACCCTTTTCCCATCAGTAGTATAAAACCCAAGCTTTTTAGGTGACATGTCGAGAATAGGGATCAATATCAGGTGGTTGTATCAGGTTTATATCATCAGATTACCCCCCCAGTCTACCCGGTGGTCAATTTTATTTGCTGGCTCAGAGATGCCTACGATGAGCGTCGAGGCACGTTTACCTCGGCTCAGGGGAATAAGATTTTTTCTCTTTCTCCCGATATCATCAGGCAAGCCCTCTGCTTTCCCACCAGCGCCATCTATACCAGTTTCAATGAAATAGCTTTAACCTCCCAGTTCACTAAATTGCCATGGGAGCAGCAAGAAGACTTCATTTCCTCTATAACCAGCAACCAGGCTACGTCTCTTCCTTCTGTAGAGCCTTTCCCGTTGAGTTTGTTCAAAGAAGAAGTGCAGCCCATCCTGGCCCTCGTCGCAGGTCTTCTAGGTGTAGGCGGTTTGGGGGAAGTTTCCATGGCATGTGTTTATTTCTTGTGGTTAATGTCTCAAAAGGGGGTAGTTCTGGATATCCCTAGCTTCTTGGCTACTAACATTCAGACCCAGTTCCAAGAGCTTTCTGAAACTGGTCACTTCCACTTTTGTTCGATGGTCTTCTACCTCTTCTTATATCAGCATGCTGATAAGTTCGAGGGTTTGGGTTTAGATAGGGTATACGAGGTAAATTATCAACCCTGACCAGTCTTCAACTGGAACTTTGCAGTGCGCCAATTACCAAATGGGGTGGGTTATTCTAGGTTTCTAAATGAGTTCATGCCTATTGTCTACACTATCATCCATGACTCTCCCTCGCCCAGGGTTTTTCCTGAAATGAAGAGCTGGCTACAAGCTAGTAAAACCCAGAGCACTGGGGATTGGTATCTATTTGAAAATTATACTGAAATTCAGGTCTATGGAGCTGAGGCCCCCCCTTACCAGCTGCCTGTGTTTCCTGCTCGACGAGTTTACGCTCTGGAGTATATTCGGAAAACTCTCAAATCTGACCAACTCCACTTTGTCCCCACTAAGAAGGGCTTCATCCTGAAACTCCCTATCACTATTGGCCCATTTATTATAAATTCAAGACACGCCCTTCTTGTTGTTGAGAAGCTATTGCAAGGCATGGACTTAAGACAAGGGAAGACTTGGGCCTATGATCCCCGGGGGATTATCTCTAACAGAGGAAGGAGGAAAAAGTCTACTCCTTATACACATGAGTCGAGACCGTTTATAGAGTGGAGGGATAATCTTGAAACTTGGTCTTTGATTTCGCAGATGGAGACAGATTCATCTACCACAGGGGAAGAAGGAGAAGCCAAAAGAGGCCAAGAAGAAGAAGTGGGACCTTTAGGAACAAGTTCCCCCCTCCGCAAAAAACAGAAAACAGTCTCGAATGAGGCAGAGGTCATAGGGGAGGAACGGTTGCTTGAGCCATTTGTACCATACGGCCAACCGGACGGAAGCAAAGCGGGGCTCAAAGTGCTGAGAGATATTCTCACCTCCTCCGACTACTCTGAGGTCTCACAGGCAATTGGCGATAATGCTTCACCAATTGTAATTGAAAGAAGTCAGAAAAACAAAGCGATCAGGGACAAGTACAAGGCCGCGCTGGAAGGTTATGTGGAAAAATATCATACCAGGGTTTCAGCTTCCATGAATGTGGACACAAAACATCTGGTATTGTCTATGGCTAAGGCCATCTTAGATCCTAATGCAGGTACCACTAGTTACAGGGTGCTTGAGTATGCAATTGACATGGCCAAGGTACCAGCCCTTGACAAATGCAACCTGTTTCCAGGTGGTTGCTGACATGCTGAAGGATGAGGTAATGAGGCTCACCATCACACTGAAGAAGCTGGAGACTAAGCATGCATAGGTGAGGGCGACCCTAAGAAATGAACAGGAAAATTCTCGCACCCAGGCGAATCAAATACGCGGCCTCATGGAGTTGATCAAAGGAAAGGAAACTAGAGACTCCAACTCGCAACACTATGTGATAGATCAATTGCAGAAGGAGGTTGCATCATTGAAATGCAAGGTCAGCATCCCACCATGTTCAGACCACTGAATTGGCACAGGCGGAGAAATAAAAAGCAGACTTGGCCGATTCACTGGCGAAGGAGAAAGAGGAAAAAGAAAAAATGGCAGAGACAATAAATATTCTTCAAGGCAAGCTGACGGAGCTACAAACGACTTAGGACACGCACAGTTGTGTGCCAACTACCACTCCGCCGAAGACTAGTTCGTTGTCCGAGCAGCTAACTATAGCAAAGGCCGCGAATGTTGTACTAGAAAAGTAAGCTGCCACCGCGAGGCTGAGAATCACCGAGTTGGAGACCTCCCTGGCTGAGAATACCAGAAAGATAGAGACATTGCAGAAGGAAATCGAACAGTAAAGGAAGGAAAAGGCCGACCAGCAGAAAACCATCAATGACCTCAACAGCCGCCTGAAGGGTAATATCACCCTTAGTGATGCGAGAAGGATAATTTGGTCAGAGATCATCTCGGCGGTGACAGAACAGTGGGTTTTCCTGAAAATGATTGGGGAAACCAAATCTTCTGTACTCTATCTCAACAGGAAATTTCAGGAGGCAGACCTCAACTTGCCCAGCAGAGCCCAGCACGCCAGAAGCTATATTTCTTTCTTGAAAGAGTTGGAATCTGATGAGGTGGAGAAGCATGGCATACCAAGTCGATTCAGGGAGGCCTTTGAATGCTAGAAAATAATCGACAAGGAGGCGGCTCGAGTTATAGCTTCGAGAGCCCTATAACAGGTGGCAGCAAACGTGGATCGGTTCGATACAGTTTGGGCCGAGATCACAACATCTGGACTTCCATCTTGCTGGGACCCAACCACTCCTTCCATGCTACAGCCGTTAACAGAATATAAAACACGTCTCCAGGAAGAAAGAGACCAGACGGACATCTTGTCAAATAAAACCGCTCGGTTAAAAGCTGAGACAATTGTTTCATCTCTCCGCCAAGAATTCGTTCTCCTTCATCTGATAAAACACAAGATCCCCACCGAGGCAGGTTTCAACGCCCTCACAGAGGCCTATATCAAGGTGGAAGGATTCGCAGTGATGCCTGAACATTCAGCAGACAGCCAGCAAAGATGCACTCAGTTCGCCAGCCAGATCGCCAGCTCGTCAGCAAACGTTCCACCACCAGTGTCAGTGACTACCTCAACCCCTTCTCATCAGTGAAATACTATCAACTCATGATTTGGCCCTAGTGGCCTTTTTACTTTTTACTTTAGTTAATTACTTTTAAGTTTCAAATGGAATTGATGTTCCACTCCAGCATTTTACTTTTCTACGAGACTGTTGTTTAATATTTTGCTTCAAAACGGCCGAGTGCCTAACTGCAAATGATGAGATGCCTCTATTCCTCATCATAAAATTTTGGTTATTTTGACAAAGACCTCAAACTAATTTCTGGCACACGAGGAAGATCTTTCTCATGTACAGAGGTCTCTATATAAGCAAGATCGGAAGAGAAAAACAGGTTCCAGATTTTCAAAAGAATTTTGCTGTGAAAGAATTGTTGTATGTTTTTTGTTGAAATCTTAATAGAAATGCGAAGAGCCCGTTGGGTCTCAGCAAGAAGGAGTTTTACTTTAAAGTGAGGATTCTGGTCTTAACGTTTTATAGTGTGTAACCTTTCTTTATGTGATATTGTTTTACTGTTACTTTTTCTGCTTCCACTTCTTTTATATCATGTTCTGGAATGCGAGTGGCTCACTAGTTTTGATATAAATTTATCACCACTGATACTTATATTAAGCTGGTCAAGCGCTTTAAATATGGCTCAGGCATGGTATGCTGCCTCACTTATCACTTCACTCATTATTCCTCTATATTAAATGCTGTGAGATGTTATTCTTTCAAAGCTATTGACATGTATGGATTCTTATCATTTTAAGCCCATCTCATGTTCAGATATGTTTATGGAATTCCCTCTCATTAGTAGTTAATATCCTTTCTGTACTTTCTACGCAGCAAACTTCATTCAATTTTAAATCTCTGTAAAGCATTTTAGAACCCAACCCTCCTTAAAGAAAGTTGTCTTTAAGCTATCAGATGCATCTATATTAAGGACTCACTCCTTGCCTCTACAACATCTTGTTATTTTGCTGACTCTGAGAATATTCTGGTTCCATTTATATTACACCCCCTTATAAAAGTTGAAGTAGTAAAGAGCCTCATGCTATTAAAATGTATCGAATTATATCTTAAGCTCCTTACTGTATAAGATGTCCTAGGCACTAGTCTTTCACAACTCAAGGCTGTCTCTAGGATCGACAACACAGACAATAATAGAAAACTAATTTAATAAACAAGACATAGAATATACGTGGTAAAACCCTTACAATGTGTCAATGAATTTAAGTACTTTTATTAATGAGGTTCAAGCAATAACACTCTAACTACATCGTTACAAACTGCCTGTTGTTATACAATTGTGTGATTGGTAAAACAACATTTACGAAAGTAAAAATTACATTTACATAATCTTTTAAGTGTTATCATTTTTAACAAATAGTACAATGTCCCAAAAGAAGTAAAATTACATTTACATAGCCTATTAAGTGTTATCATTTTTTACAAATAGTACAATGCCCCAAAATAAGTAAAATATTTTAGTTACTTCTTGAGGATAAGGAGAGATGTAATTCATTTAAGTTTTAATATAAAATTAATATTTTTCATTAAAAAAATCAATAATAATAATAATAAAATTGAACGTACATCATAAATAAAATACTTCCTAATGAAAAAATAAGTAATATTAACATGTATTTAAAGTATATTGATAATGGAAAAACATTTTAATATATAAATAAAATATTTCAATATTAATTATTCATATATGTATATAGTATATAAAGTAATTGGACAAAATGTTTTTTTACAGTTAAAACATTTTAAGTAATGTCACTATTTTACATTTTTTATCTTTTTGAGATATATTTTTCGATAATTGTGTTGAAATCTAGCAAAATGTATTAAAATTGCATGTTTAAGTGGTATAGTCTACACAATGTTTCATGAGAAACCACCAAAGGGAAAAAGTGAAAGTATTACTTGTATTGTTATGGCAATTAAATAAATTTCCATTATAAATAAATGATCCCTAAATTATCCCAAAAATACTATGTAATAAATAAATTGAATGAGTCACAAACAAGTTAGGTTCAATAAACTAAAAGCTTATAATATATATGTTTTATATATTGTCAATAATTATAATGTAGTTATAAGCCTTTAATTTTCATATTTATATTATTCCATATATATCTCACTATATTTATGTTTTTTCTTACTAATTTATTTAAATTATAAACTTTCATGAAAATATTTTTTATTAAAATTATAATGATCTAAATTTTGAAATAACATTATTTTAAATATAATATCTTTTCAAATTTCAAAACCATGCATCACTCAATTATAAATCTCAAACTTTCAAATAATGTTGGAAAGTCCCTGGAAATATTCACAATTCAAGGTTATCTCTTTTTGCTTGTACATGTCACTTCTCTTCATAACATTATCTACGTACAAACAAATAGACAACCATAGAAATGTCCCAAACTTAAAAGAGTCGAACACCTTGCTTCTCTGCATTATATATTTTAAAATATATCTAAAGAGAATTTCATATTACATGGCTCTTTATTTGAAAATCAAATTAGAGACCATAAAGCACCATCGTCACTTATGCCTTAGTGCACGCAAAGGTTGTACTACTTTTAAATGTTTGTCCATCAATGTAGATTCTACCAAACAACATCCACACGACGAATAATGATTTTTCATTTTAATAATTACGAATGCACATCTCTTGAAAATATCATCTTCTATGGGGAACTGTGTTTATACTTTTGGAAGGCTAATAATTTTTTGGCTATGAGTCTTACACGTGTGAAGTCTCGAAAGAAATAACAAGATCAAGTGCAATTATTGCTGCTCATATTTTATTGCAGCCCTTGTCCATGTACATGATTTAAAGTACATATTCATACAATATACTAAATACACAAATAGTTAAATATGATATAGGCCTCCTTTAAAAAATCAAGATTTCAATGTGTTTTAATCATTGTTCTTTACATACTCCAAAACAATAACAAACAAAGGGTCAAATTAAGAATAAAGATAAGAAACTAATAGTCAAAATGTGAACACATAATATTGTAATTATATTGCCATTACCATGTTATTATTCTTTTATCCTTTCCACTGAGGTTGTTGGCTTTAATTATTTTTTCCCGTCCACTTAGGTGGTTAGCTCTAATTAATTTCTTATTTTCATTTTTATTTGCTTCAAGGTGATGTAACCTATTATAAGTGAATAAATATAATAATACTTATTGGTCATAATGACAATTCTTACTCATTTTTATTAATTATGATTTATAAATTTTTTTTTTTAATTATGATTCATAAATTTGTGTAAAATTATAATCATTATAAGGAAAATAAAAATTATTTATTGATGGTTTATCACAAGACATTTTTATTTTTGCAAAATATTTTTGTATCTTGTGTCATTAACTTGTATATATCTGAGTAAGATTAGCTATTCACCAATTAAAAATAGTTATAGATATTCTTATAATATGAAAATATGGTTTCAACATAAATACTATTTATGTTATAGTGAAAGTTAGTTTTAATAAGATTACATATTTTCTAATAACATCACTAACTATTATATGTATAAGTGTGTTAATTCATCATCATTATTAAGAAAAAATATGTCATTTGAGTCACTCATGGTTTGTAAGGGGGCATACTTTTACTCTTGCAAAATTGCTTTGGGTCTAGGGGTGCTAATCTATTTCCTTACATTCGAAGAAGACACACTTTTAACTAATCAGAAGTAGTCTTAGGAAATACTCCAAAACTAGAAGATAGTTTCAACCAATATAATATTTACTAAAAAGTAGGTATCCCTGATAGGCATTAGGGAAGCTACCTCTAGTAGCGCTATACATATTTTAATAACATCATTGACTAGTATCCCTAATAGGCATTAGGGAAGCTACCTCTTGTAGCGCCATACACATTTTAATAACATCATTGACTATTATCCATAAATGCGTGTTGACTGGTCATCCTTATATAAGGAAAATGACACCAACCGAAATGGCTTACTAATTATGTGCAAGGGGGTGAATTTTTGCTCTTGTTAGATTCCTTGGACCTTAGGTCATTAAAATTTTTCCTTACATCTGAGAAATATAAGATCTTAACCAATCAATAGTAGTTTTAGGTCTCGCTTGAATATTAGAAGGTGATTTCAATCTAGATGGTATTTACAAAATGATAAGATTCCTTGGACCTTAGGTCATTAAAATTTTTCCTTACATCTGAGAAATATAAGATCTTAACCAATCAATAGTAGTTTTAGGTCTCGCTTGAATATTAGAAGGTGATTTCAATCTAGATGGTATTTACAAAATGATAATATTCCTTGTACCCATCATTGAAGCTACCTCTCGTAGCATCGTATATTTTTTAATAACATTACTATTATTCACAAATGTGTGCTAATTCATGATCATTATTAAAGGAAAACCACCCTATAGAATGGTACATTAGTGGTTGATAATAGGGAATACTTTCGCTCTGGCCAGATGCCTTTGGGTCTTGGGTTGTTAACATGTCTCTTTACATCTAAACAATATAAACTCTTAACTAATCAAAAACAATTTTAAATCTTCTTCTTCTTCTTCTTCCTTTTTTTTTTTTTTTTTTTTTTTTAGAGCAGTACCTTTCCGTTTTTCTATTTATCAAAATATAAGGAGGTTATAATAGATCAAAACTCGATAGCCTCAACCTTCCAAAAGGAAACCAGGTTTGTTGGCCATCTTAACGAGTTAAATGCCATCCAGTATTGATATTGTTTTAATCTCCTATTAACTATTGATTCCATTCTATTGTATCTACCAAATTCTAACAACAAACAATAAATGTAAATGGAATCCGCCAAAAGCATAAAACTTCAAAAAAAGAGAAACAGTAATTCAGTCATCCGAGGACTCGACCAGTGCAAGGTCTTTGACACTAAAGTCCAGCATGTCCACTTGGTGCATAGTTTGAAGTTGCCTCTCGATTCTTCCCAGTCGAGCTATTGCATGATGTTGAGAAATTTGAATGTCCTGAAATTCCTTTTTGATATCTTGCAGAACTGAAACAACCTGTGGGTCTCTTCCCATTTCCTGAACGCTCATGACAACCTTTGTTAGAACACATTTAAGTGTCCAGTATGGATATACTGGTGAAAAAGAGACAGTCTTCCTCTAGTATTCCCTGGATCAGTAATAAAGTCCATTTTATTTTCTTGTGTTTCTATCTCTTCCTCTTTATAACCGCAAAAATAATTTTAAATCTTATTCCAAAATTAAAATATGGTTTTAACTTAAATAATAGTTATAAAAAATATTTACTCTTTATCCTCAATATTACAACTACTTTTAATAATGTCATTTACTTTTTAAATGATACATAAAAAGTTCTTCCGAGGAGAAAAAGCTTTATATATCTCCCAAAAACCAAAATAACTATATATTTTTATGTATTTTCATAAGTAATTGTATCATCTAAATGTTGTCTCTATCCAACTCCATAATGAAAGAACAAAGTTTGCCTACTACTTGTGTATGAACTCGTGCATCTTAAGAGAGTCAGGTCTTCTTGGAAGATAGTTTTGACCCATCCAAAAATACATATGTGGAATTTAAAGTGCCTCTTTGTGGTTTTTAAATCTGTAAAGTTGGTTTTGAAAGGGAAGTGCAAGTAGAGACCAGAAGGAAGGAAAGGTGGATGAAAGTGAGTGGGTGTAGAATATCAAGTGTTTAACACATTACGTGATTCTCGTGATTTCTAAATTTTTTAATGTGGAAAGTAACATCCACATAAAGACAAGGTCAAAGAAGAAGGAAAGGTGAGCACTATAATCTTCATTTATATTTTAATATATGTGCTTTAATTTGAAAGAGGGAAAAAGAGATCCAGACATAAAGATGAGTTCAGGTGTAAAGAGGACTGAAAAAGGCTAAGATGCCTTAAGTTAAAGTATAGTATATATTTCTATTTTAGTGAGAACGAGCGAAACAAACATTCAACGTAAAGAGGACTCACGTGTAAAGAGGTTTCGAAAGTTTAATATACCATGAATTAATATATCTATATTTTTTAAATATACTCTTTATTGGTTGTGTTTGCTAAGCTATATTTTATTCTCCAATTTTGACTTCAAGTAACGAAAAGCTATATAATTATGGTATTCAACTATGCTCATATTTTAAATTAATATATTTACAGCATGATAAATGTTATTTATCTGTTATATTATTTGTTTTAAATCTTAATATAATGGTATATTATTTAGTTTAAAAGAATATAATTATTATATATGTAATTGACAACAGACTATGCCAGATTACTTTATATTATAATAATGGAATAAAAAATAATGGTGATTATGGAGAATTTTCATCGAATCATCCAAGGATAGAAAACTTCCAATTCAAATAAGATCTTTAATATTTTATTAACCACAAAAATAATAGCAGGGGATATTTTGAGGAGGAAATTCGTTTGTTATATATATTTTATATACAAAATGCTCTTGCACTAATTATAACTTTCACTTTCTAAATAGCTCTCTTGAATTTTTTTATGTTTAGAAAAGGAAAATATTATTACAAAATATTTTTAATTTTGTTATGGTCTGGAAAAAAAATATTAAAAAGGACAGTCTATTTTATTTATTGGTGAATCATGTGGGTGCATATATATGGTGAAAATACGCATTTTCAAATATTAGCTTTATGTTAAAACTTTATAGAAGGCATGATTTGTATTGATATATCGAAAATGTCACTTTGAAATAGAGTTATAGATGAGAGGGATATAATTGAAATTATTGATATAAAGGAAAGTTTGGTAATATAAAAAATTAGATATTAATATATTTAAGATTTTAATTAGAGATTATAATTATTTTTTTTCTTCAATAATATTAAAAATTGAAAATTAAGAAGATTATAATACAATAAGTTTTTAAATTGGAAATATAATTATACAATTTTTAGAATAATATTGAAATTAAATGAATTAAAAAGAAAATTACTGAAATATTGAAATATTTATTTTTCAAAATTTTAAATAGAAAATTAAAAGTTTCTTAAAATATTTTTTTTGTTGGGAATATATCACCATTTCACTTGAAACTAACAACAAAGGCAAGGAAATAGATCTATAAATGCTCAATTTCTATGGATCAATTCCAAAATGGACTAAAAGAGTTATAGATATTAAAGCATGCCATCTCAACTTCTACGCTCGTGAATAGACAATAAACAAACACAAATGCATTCCAACCAAAATTGATAACAAACTTAGGCAGAACATAGCCACACAGAGTAAGCATCAAATGTACTACTAAAAACACCTCCCAATTGTATTTTCATAATAGGAGTAGCACCCAATTGTCTTTTCATAATAGGAGTGGCTGAGGGAGCCATTGAAGAAAGAAAGAGGGAAGAACTAAAAGACAATAATAATTTAAAAAAAAAAAAAAAAACAATATCATAGTGAATGATAAAACATGAAGTAAACATAAGAACGTATCATCACATCTTGTAAGAAAATGTAGTGCCTAATATTTATATGAAAGCCATACCTTATTCATGGTTTAGCTTTATTGAAACTCATAAGTTTATTGCAAAAGCAGTAAAACATGTTCAATAAGAGTTGATAGTGTCAGGAAACATTGTGGTAGAATTGAGCCACAATACACAATAACACAACACAAATTCAAACTCTCCCTCTTTAACACATATTCTTGGAGGACCAAGAATTGTTATTTTTCAACATCTTTTAGGGTTCACAAGTATATTTCAAAAGTAGTAAAACATTTCCAAACATAGTTGTTTGTCTTAAGAAACACAATATAATATAGGTGCTATATATATATATCTCAATAAAAGTGACCATCTATTTAAATTTGAGCTTGTAATTAATCTCCTTCAAACTAAGGTTCATTCAATCAACTTTAATTATGAAACGTGGCCTTAATGGAGTTAGGTAATCTACATTTCCTGTCTTGTTTGTGACCACTTGATTATACTCGACATGGGGAAGCCACTTTGGTTAATCTTATCTGTGTAGTTGAGACCCCTCAATTAACTAGTCAATTACTTTGTTGATCACTAGTTGACACCAAAATAAACTCATTGATGTCCAATAATTGGGTTTAGTCATAGATTCAAACATACACCCTTTAACACAACACAAAATAACATTAGGATACCACATTATTATAGAACCCTCCTTAATGAAAACTTCCTAAAGTGTGATCTTAGAAATAAATTTGATAGACTTTGTGTTTGTCAAAGACTTCATAAACATATCAACAATTTCATCTTTTTTCATGAAATCTATAAAATCGTTGACCACCTATTTGAGGTTCATTACTTCTTAACTCCACCTTTGATACCATAAATTATGATTTTTTTTAAACTTGACCGATGAATAACTCTGATGCAATTACAATTTATACCCACTAGGGCCCAACATCAACCAAAATATTATATAACTAATCTATAATATAACATGGTTACGGTATTTGTCTTGATTTTGTAACCATGGTACCTTATTTAATATATGTCATATATACTCGACTCATTATATCATTTAGTGCAACACATATTGAACCATAATGTCATAATTAAATACGTAGACAAATAAATTACAAGCAATGCGTAAACCTATGAAAAAACACAGTAGAAGCATAAAACACATAATAAGAAACACTTGTATTTTAAATGAAGTGCCATCTGACAATAGACCTTCATTCCACCTAGCCATATACAAAATTAGTCATAATCTCTTAGTAGTGGGTCACCCCTGAGTTAGGGTTGTTATTACACCAAGGAAAAAGGATTGATAAATCCAAGTAAGGTTCATAGATCACACCAACAAGGTAATAGGCCAAGTTACCAAAATTTAATGGCCTCCAACCTATAGTCTCTCACAACTCATTAACCTACACAACCCAAGGTAATAGACCCAATTCTCTACACATAAAATACCTTGTGATGTGCCACTAACGAGGGAAGAGTTTCAATAGCCATAAAGAATCTCCAAGTACCCTCCAGGCCTCACACCAAGGAACTTATCCCCACACATCACCCTTTAGAGCACCATTCTTTCTTAAGGCAACCTAAGGAGAGGTGTACACCCACATCCACTCAGGATCCACCCACCCTTTAGAGCTTTAGCCTTTCCCATGGAAACCTAAGGAGAGGTATAAGCCCAATCCACTTAGGATCCACAAGATAACAATATCATAGGGTCAAAATATCCTAGAGTAAGTCCAATGGTCACAATGGTCACACTAAATGAGAATAATGGAAATAATGACGAGAATTATGCTAAACTCCCACTTTCTATGTTTGTGTTCCCTTTTTGACTTGTGGAACATCATGAAGCCCCTTTAAGAACTTTAGGATAAAAAGGGTCACAATATCATAGGGTAACATTTTCCTAGAGCAAGTCCAATAGTCACAATGGTCACACTAGATGAGAATAATGGAAATAATGACGAGAATTACGCTAAACTCCCTCTTTCTATGTTTGTGTTCCCTTTTTGACTTGTGGAACATCATGAAGCCCCTTTAGGAACTTTAGGATAACAATGTGTGTAATTTTTACTTTAGGCTCGTTTTAATAATAATTTAACCATTAGGATTAAGCCCCTCGCCACTTAGCTCTTAGCCCCCTTTCCCACTCAAGGTGTCGTAGCCCCCATGTTGTTTGTCTTACTTGGTTTGCAACATTACTCTATTTTATTGATATCAATGTGATTACATTTTCACATAGCTAGGAGCACTCGCTTTTAGCATATAGGCCCACAAGCCTAAAACCACATAGTCATTATGGCCTCAAAACATATAAAAATAGGCACAAAGGCCCCAAAATACTAATATGAACATGAGCATGCAAGGCCAACACATCCTAGCTCACCAACCTAATAAAATATGTACAATATATAAATTAATCATTTTGGAAGTATTACATTCCCTCCCCCTTATTTATGCACTATCGTCAAAGCATTATATACGTATGTAAAATTGAAAATATTAAAAAATATGAGGTTATTCCTCCCTGACGACATCCTCATGATCCCATGTAATTTCCTTGTGACTGAAATGCAACCATTGCACCTTCACTAGTGTGATGGTTCAATTCTATAACACTTTGACCTTCCTATCCAATATGAACACTGGTTAGACCTAGACACATTCAGGCTCCACCTGAATCATATTCTAATTGATTACATGGTTAGCATCAAGAACGTACGTTTTAACGAAATTAACGTGAAACACATCAAAAATATGCATGGATGTTAGAAATGCATGTCTATGTAATCCATAAATTGCCGTGGATATTCCACTAGATACTTCATAACAGGGATAATTTTAAGGATGGAAAATTATCTTGAAGTTTAAAACGTTGGCAAATTTCACTAGTCCCTAATATGTGAATTATAAAATTTTATTTATATGTTTGTAAAAATATACAAATTTATAATGATTTTATATATAGTCTTTATATAATGTTGGCTATTTTTAAGGTAAAATAATTTTACATTGTAAAATTTGGGTGAATCAGTTTTTTGAAAAATGGAAATTGGTGAAACTTTGTTTTAGAAAAATCATGGAAAATTAGCCAACTTGTGAATATTAGCCCCTAAAATTTTCCATGCTTCATAACAGCATATCTAATAAAATTAGACTGAAATATATGCTATGAGGGTTAATTTTTTTAGATTCCATAGTTATTAATTACTATTTTATGTTTATGCATATAATATATAAGATGTAGAAAACAGAGAACAATAAAATACAATCACACACCAATCACAATAAACATAAAATATGCTCTAAGAAGCCCTTATGAGAGAAAACCCAACTTGAGGGTGAGACTTATTTTCTCTCTGTTTCTCTAGAATGAAAGGAGAAGGCACTCTTTGTGCAATTACCTAGGACCTATTGCTTGATAAGTTACTACATACACTAAGCCCCCTTTATCATGCTCTCTCATTGCCACTCCGAAGTTTTTCTCCTCTACCATGGAAGAAAATACAATAAAAAATGAATTGAACTTCTTTTTCCACCAAGTGGCTCGGTTATAATGTGGTCAAATAGCCAACTAGGGGTTAAGTTTGACTCCAACTCTCAAATAGAGTTACAACTTTGACCCTTCTAGAGTCTTCCTCATGGTCTTCACATGGCTAATGTTAAGCCCAATAAAATCCTCATGTTAACCCTAAAACCCATTATTAAGTCATAGATTTTGAGTTATTACATTTCTATTTTTCTATTGTTAATGTTGATTGTAACCTTACATTGTACCATTTCATTCTAATTGTAGCCTTTGTCTCCTATATGTATAATAAGGAGCCCTATTCTTGGTATCAACAAGCATTGTCTGATACATTATATTCAATGTGAAAGAAGGTTCCCCCCTTGAAGTGGATTGTAATTATTGGATTCTTATCATAGAATTTGGTATCAGAGCTATTATCTTAGGATTTTGATGCTTCAAATGAACCATCTCCAAATTTTCATTATCACTTTTTTTAGGGATGTTTCAAACTGTGAAAGTTTTATAAGATTGATAATACATTTCAAGGAATGTCTGTGAGAACCCTTAAAGTTCTTATAAAGAAACTACTCAGTAAGAAAAACATTTTTAAATTTATTTATTACTACTACATATTTTATTTTTCTTCATTGCAAAGCATATTTTTTATTTCCATTTTTAATAACATATGCAGTTCAAATAATTTGACAATAATCAACAAGAAAATGCCTGTTTATGGTGTCTCAATTGCAATGCTCCTCTTGGGGCCACCTAATTGAATATGTCACCTTGCCAACTAAGAACAACCAATCCAACTTCCTAGCCTAACAAACCTCCATGGATTCCCTAACGCTTTGAGCCTAATTCTAGATAGCAGTCATAATTTGTCTGAGTTCTCAATAAACACCTTCGATGTTAGTAAATTATATATTACAAAGCAATGGAACACATAAAATATGCGGAAACAAAAACACATAAATAACATATAAAACAAGAGAGAGACAGATATATGTGGTTCACCCAACTTGGGCTACGTCCACGGAAACAACTAGTCCTTCCTTTTTATTATCCAACAAAATGAAGAGACACCACCTACAGAAGATCCACTATAATATCATCTACTCTCTCACACAATCCTCCTTGCTATATCTCGCTCAAAGTATACACACAATACGCAGCCGCAATACCATTCCCTCGTACAATAGAGGGGTTTCCTTCTAGGGCAAAAAACCCTAATTAAACATAACTTCTACCGTTAGATAATTTGCTTAATGAATGGCCCAGAATGACTAAGGAATTACAATATTTTACAAGGCAATTTTACATGCATTTTAGCTTTAGGGGCGCTGCCTCGAAACCCCCCGCCAAGGGGGGGGGGGGGGGGGGGTGGGTGGTGGCGCTACGACGATCAAATGACGGGTGCTGTTGCCGCCCCATTAAGAACAAGGGTCCAACGCGGCGATACATCTAAATAAAGAAGATAATCAGGCTCCACACCCAACATTCCCAACACCAAAATCCACTACATTGTACCCTTTCCCTCTGTCTAAGTTTCCTCCCCTTTATCTCAACTATCCCTTCCCTTTCTTCTTCTTCAGACAAAACACGTCCTCCCTCCTCTTCTCCTTGCCAAGCCCCCTTACCTCCTTCCATCATAGGAAGCACCCACTTGACATCATCCTCTAGCCACACCCCCTATATCTCCACCTACCCCTTTTTCCCTTAATTAACACTTTGGGTGGTGGATTCAACCAACCACCCCTCATTAATGCAATAAAATAATAATGCCCTTTATATATCGGTTAAACCTATAGATTCATAAGAATCATATTTATTTAAATATTAAATAAATGATCTATAAAGTTCCATGCATATTCCACTAGATAATTCACCACAACATATCTGATAAATTATACTTAAAAACGCATATCTACACTATGAGGCTTTTTCTCTTTAGATTTATGGATCTGTAAATTATTATTTATTGCATATGCATGCAAATTATAATTATGGACAAAATAAAGAAGAGAGAAATAAGCACTCACAAACCATAATTGACATGAGATATATCGTTGGAAACACTTTCGAGATAAAACCCAAGTAGAAGGTGAGGCTCCTCTGCTCTCTTTATTTGAATAAAAAATGGCTACAAGTACATAGAAGTAAGGCATGCCACCTATGGGATACTACAATGCACAAATCCCACCTATGTGCTCTTTTCCAATCCACATCGACTAATCTGTTGGTCTATGAAACAAAAATCCCTAAAAAATAATGGAACTCCTTTTCCTCCTAATGGCTTGATTATAACACAACCTGATATCCAACAAGTGGTTAGGCTTGACTCCTTCAACACTTAACTAGAGTTACAATATGGACTCTTTTAGAGTATTCTTTATCATGATCATGTGGCTAGTCCATTTTCAATGAATAATGAGGGATAATTTGGCATCCTCTTGAATTATGGTGGTTCAAGCAGGAAGGTCGAATTTCGAATGGAAAAATATTTGCATACAAACTCTTATTGAGGCTATTCTTACACTATTGGAAATGTCCCTATGTGTAGAATAGGATAAACAGGGGAAATTCAAAAGCAATAAATTTTGACCCCCAAAAAATGTCATTTGATGCCTCAAAATACTCCCAGAAGGTTTCAGACCCCAATATGCCAAACTGCATCATGCGAGTAAACTTTGGCCTTGTGGGTTGATTCTTCCACTTTTTTCACTCTAAAAATATTGATATGGATCGAAAATAATATAATTATACAATCCAGATCAATAAATAATGTTAAATTCATTAATTATTTATAAAATATGACTAAGAGTTAATCGATCAATTAATCACTAATCAAGCTTAATTCTAATCATAAGCTTGACCACTAATCAAACTTAATATTAATCATATCTTATTAATTAATAAAGTTGAACCATTAGTTAATCATCTACTATAATAGGCTATAGAATACTAACGTATTTGTGCGAGGTGTGGGTATGTAACTAACACATGCATACCTCATACGAATACTAATAACACTAACAAAATCTATCACATCAAGAAATATCACAGTGGGTAGGTTGACAACCTAATGTTGCAAAATAAGATAAGGGAATGGGCATTAAAATGTCTAGTAAAAATTTTAGATTTTGGTTCACTATAATTTCAGAGATATACCCTGTGGAAGTTAGGGTTTGTGAATGGTCTTATAATCAAATTGAAATGTGTAATCTCAAAACATTTGATATGCTTATTTTTAAGGGAAGATTATGACTATAAAAGTTTGAGCATATTAAGAAATCATCTCAAGATACATTAGTAAATTTTATATTCCAAGCCATTATAATTCTAGAGATATGCCTTGTGGAAGGTAGGGTTTATGTATGGTCCTAGAGTTGGTTTCAAATGACTGATCTGCAATTTTTGCTATAATAATATTTCTAGGAAGATTCAAATCATGGAAATTTTATCATATTGAGAAACATATCAAGATACATTTGGTAAGATCTCACAAGGGGTAGCTCAATTGGAGATCGTCATGTTATGAAGTATTGTGTAAATCACGAGAATCAAAATTCAAATCACTTGTGGGTCAAGCCAAAAAAACATAGACACGTGGTAAAACTTTTATATTTTGGCTCACTATACTTTCAGAGAAATACCTTGTGGAAGTTACGGTATGGGAATGGTCTTGAAATCAATTTTAAATGAGCAATGATAGGAGAAGTTGATCCATTTTAATGAAAATATTAAAATCAACTATCAAGTTGACACATAGTGGGGTCAGGTTGCTAGTCAAGCATCAACCTAGCCCCTATAACAAGAAAAGGTTAAAAGTAAATAAATAGGTAATAAGTACAATGGAAAAAACAAAAGAAAACAAAAAGTAAAAAATTAAGTTCCAAGGGTGAATTCAATTGGTGATTGAGGTAATATGAGTTGTGAGAAAACTGAAAGATCGAAGGTTTAAATCCCCCTAGTTGTGACCTAGTTTGCAAACATAAGGATAGGTCGTAGACCCCTAGAAGTTTACTAGAGTTATGTGTCAGGTAGGTTGCTAGGTTCTTAGTCCTTCTTGGATACAAAAAAATAAAAAATAAAAGTTCTAAAAAAAAACAAAAATAAAATTAAAAAAATAAAATGACAAAAAAAAATATAAAAAAAAAAACGAAAGAAAAAAAGAAAGAAAGAAAAAAAAAAAGATTTTAAAATATAACCCATAAATGAATAAAAATGAAACATAAAAAAAGAAGAAAAACCCCAAAAAAAAATCTCAAAAGCATATTAAAATAATAATAAATAATAATAATTAGAAAAAAAAACTAATAAAAAAATTACAAAACATTTATATTTTTAATTATTTAAAAATATTAAATATTAAATTAAAAATCAATTAAAAAATTAAAATAAAAAATATTACAAAAATAATAATAATAAAAAAATATTAAGAGAATCATTAAAACAATTAAAAAAACATTTAAAAGAATAAAACAATAGAAAAACATAAAAAAAATGCTTTACATTTCATCTCTGCAATACTTAGAGAAGATTCATTCTAATTACAATACCAAATATTCAACCATTACAATACAAAATTTTAAGCAACGTTTTTTTTTTTTTTTTTTTCAATCAAATATCCACTCATACCTTCCAAATCGATAGCTTGTTGCATAGTTTGAACCATTGGAAGGAGAGCACACAGAGCATAGATGCATTAATGTGGCTTCCCTTTCACTATTAATAGGGCAGATAGATATCTCGATGCGCTTGAATAGGTTAAACAACTCGTGTGTTGTTGGATCAACAAAATCAATGCAACATTATCTAGATAGGGATTTCGATCTCAATATGGAAGGAATGTTAGTTATGGATATTAATCAATGACTGGAAGTGGGTCCTGGTATCGATTAGATGTACAAAAGGCAAGGCGTTGATTCCTAGAATGGGCGACCCACCAACACAATGTTGTATGGTGGGTCATCAATTCTAGGAATCAACGCTTCACCTTCTACCCACCACTAATGCTAAAGAGTCGTGGGTAGGGAGACGAGAGTGATGTCGGGGCATTGATTCCCAAAATCGACGACTCGCCAAGGCAGTTTTGTGTGGTGGGTCGTTTATTCTGGTAATTGATGCTCTGCCCCGCCTCAAGGTGGGTCGTCAATCCCCTGACCCCACAACAATTCTTTTTAATGTTCTGTGTGTGTGTGAATTAAGGCTTTATATTAATTAAAAAACATATTTATATGGATTTCCAAAGTGGCCATGGAGGATACAACCTCTCCTCAGCATGCAATAACTGTTTACAAGAACAACAGAGTTCTCATGCTCGTTCAAAAACTAAGGCCTCCCATAACACATATTACATTAAGGCCAAGGCCAAAACTAGCCTATCTCATTACTCATTAGTCCCATACAAATATGAAAACCAAATTATTCAAATACAAACATTGTTGACGACTTAAAAACAACAAAGGATCTACCCCAAATTCAATCATAGAACCATGCAAAATTGCCACGACCGTTACAGAGATAACCATAATAAGGTTGTAGCATCATGACCGGCCATTGTCTGTATGATAAGGAGACGAAAAAAATGACAAGCTCCATACATAATAGGCCAATAACCACCAAAAAAGCCAACATACAACCAGGAGACCAAAGAAATGCCAAGTGCCTTTCATAACGGGCCAAGAACCACCACGAAAACCATCATACTGCATCACCAACCCATCAAGTTCACTAGTCATTATCCAAGGGAGAAACATTTGCTAGAGACCTCGCACTAGAACCAAGAGGATCCATTAAGTCCCCTGCATTTTATTCATAGTTAATATGGCTTTCCACATGTTCCAAGCGAGATTTGATTCTAACCAAGAAAAATCGCTTCTTTCTGAGCATCCTCTTGATGTCCTCCAGGGAAGCAAAAAAATTGTACTTCTCCACTTGCTTATCCTTCATGACCATGCCTAACATGGTCTTTAATTTCCAATGAAGAGCCACATAGTTTAAATATTACTTCTTCCTACCCTTGGTATTCCTAGGTGAGGAACCCAAGCCGACAATTCCTCCATGAGCTTAGATATTGAGAGAGGTTGTATTTTTAACCCCTACTTGCGTCTTAAGCTTGCAAATTTATTTTCAAGTTTCTGACGAAACAACATTGGAATAGGTGGCAACTGAGTCATGAGAAAAGATTCTAGCAACTCATTTTCCTTGTTGGGCTCATCCATCACCACCCACTTACACCTCATTCTTTATCTCAGCGACATAGTTGAGACCCATGTGAAACAATTATTGTAGCTATTATGAGTACATCTACCTACAAAAAATAGAGAAAGGATGAAATCCACCTCCTACAAAGAGAAGGTACGCACAAACTAGATCATCATAAAAGCTCCAGACACTTGCCCCAGAATCTATAGACGACCCAATAATTGAGACATAGGATACAACTTCCTCACCCAAGACCCTTTCACCATTGACCATTGAACAAGAGAGCAACAACGTAGATACCAGAAGACCTTAAAACACAAAAGTGCACGACCACATACCATGCTTTGCCAACCAACACTTATCCAACCATGTAATAGGCTTAACCCTAAGGAACCCCCATAATTCACTTTGAACAGGACTCACATTCCCTAGATTAAGCCTTAAACAAGGGTCTTGGAATAATACCCAATAAAAAATTGATAGAACACCCCGAACTAACACCACAATCTAGAATTGAGATTTTATACACAGTTTTATACCCTAGAATCACAAACCCAGACATGACGAACCACTAAAAGAAGGATACCAAGTATAACAACAAAAAAACCTGGTAATTCACATCACACATGAAACTATACACCCTCGATAGTCCTTATAGAAAGAAATATTCCAATGACCATTCACAATACCATGCATATAGGGATCCCAAAACATTTAACTCCTCTTACACTAATCAACAAAGCCTCCTCTTAGACCTTAAAATCCAACCACAACCCACAACACAGTGATAATTACACACTCATCCTTAGTAGAGAAGCTTCACCGGGAGGTCGAGGACCTTCCCTTGACTCCTCTCCATTGACCATGAAATGTCTCAATGCCCATTAAAGTCATTTATTAAAACCACCGCCAACTAGAAGACTGCATGCAAGGGCAAACCACATCCCCCCTTCTTAAATTCTTAGTGCGTACTGGGGGTAGCAAGAGCTGCTTCCAAGGCCCTTGTTAAATTCACATTTACACCCACGGGATATATATATATATAACCTGTGGGGTGTAAATGTGAATTTCACGAGGGTCTTTTTTTTTTTTAGTTAGTTAGTTAGTTTGTTTTTTTATTTATTTTTAATTGTGTTTATTTTATTTTCTTTCTTTTTGTTTTTTTCCTAATTTCTTTCATTTTTTTTTTCTAATTAAATTTGTAATCACAAGTTAATTTTTTTCAATTTTTTTTTTTTTTTAATTGTTTGATTTTTTTTGTTTCTTATTCCCATTTTAAAAATAAATTTTATTTTATCTAATTTATAATAATTTTCTTTTTTTTCTTTTTTGGGCTAGTTTTTTTTGTCTCTTTTTTTTTTAAATGCTTTTGTTTTTTATTATTATTATTTTTTGTTTTAAAAATTTGATTTTTATTTTATGAATTTGACTTTTTTTATTGGTAAAGTTGTTATATATATATATATATATATATATTTTGTTTTGATTTGTTAATTTTAGTTAGTGAATCTTATTTTTGGAAAAAAAAACTTCAAATATTATCATTTTTTAGCATAATATTCATAATTTTTTTTATAAATTTGTTATTTTTTCAATTTTTTTTTGTTCAATTTTCCCATAAAAATGTATTTATTTGACATGTCATTTGTAGCAAAAAGGCCTCAAAATGTGTATTTTTTAAAACTATATTTATATGCAAAATATGTATTTTTTTGAAGTGTTTAAATTTTTTATTTTTTTAGTGATGATTCTTTTATGTTTATTAAAATATTATTTAACTATACATAATTATGTAAAAAATACTAACTTCAAATTATTAATTTTATTATTATTTGTTCAAACTTTGCAAAAAAACTTGAAAATTTCATTAACAAAAACATAGCAAAAGAAAAACAAAAAACACAAATTTGAAAAACCCCTAAAAGACAAACATCTTAGGAAGAAAAAAGAAGAAGAAGTTGATAACTTGAGAAATGGTTAAATAACCAACATTAAAAAAATGTGTAAACTTAAGACATGAAAATTTAAAGTGTAAAAAATATATCCCGAAAAAAAATATGTTGATGTAGCATCAACACTTTTCAAAATTAACATGCAAATCACCAACATTTAGAAAAAATTATCCATAATACATAAGAAAATTTAAAGTGTAAAAAATAAGCCCCCCCCAAAAAAGGGGTTGATGTTGCATCGACACTTTTCAAAATCGACATGAAAATCACTAGCATTTTGAAAAAAATGTCCACACTTAATACATAAAAAAATTTGAAGTGTAAAAAATATGCTCCAAGTGAAAAGGTTGATGTTGCATCAACATTTTCCAAAATCAACATGAACATCATGACTTTTCTTGACATGTTAAAAAATGAGGACTCAATACAATTCTCGTTAAGTTGGTAACTTTGTTGGTTACTGAAAGTTGTGATAAAAATGAACACTATTATGGATCCAAAGAAAGTTCCAAGAGCTACTACACTGGTTAAACCTCCTAAAGGCTCATTCATGACTCACGAAGGAACATAAGACTTTGAGTACCCATTATCGATGTCAGAAAATCAGTTTAGTCAAATAAGTAATGCTATGAGAGTTGAATTGTCGTAGATGAAAGGGTCAATTGAAAATATGGAACAAAAGATGGGTGAAAATAAATAAAAATGATAGATGAAATAGAAATTAAGATGAATGAAAATAAGGAAAAATTGAAAAATTTTTGTTACAAAATATTTAAGGAAATCATGAAAATAAGGAGAACAATGGTGTTAAAAATCAATGACATATGACACCTATTTTTCTATAATTGGAGAGCAAAAATTTGAATCACAAAACTATAATCATGACTTTTCAATCTAATATTCACATCATCATGGCTTCAAATCAACACCAATATTTTGTAACCCTTGATACCATTTTATGGAAGAGAGTGATGCCAAGAAATCTTAGGTGGAAAAAATATCCTCCCTGCTTTAGGCCCTAAGTTGGCTTTTGGGACAGGGAGGGTGATCACCCAAACCACCAAACTGATAACTATTCTAAGTATCATTAGAATAACCTTATTGAACACCCTCTATTTCCATTTTAAAAATATTATGGTAAATAAATTTTAGAGAAATTTGATGGCCAAAGATATTAGTCAACTGAGATTACATCAACAAACTATACTCTCATTAATGGGCACCATTATCGCATCCTATATACACACTGAATTAAGTGATGGTGAGAAGAAAGTCTCAAGTACTTGAAAAATACTATAGTTATTCTTCAGTAATGATAAGGAGTTCTTGAGAGGGTTACATAGGTTGGTAGTATTTAAATCTTATTTGACATATGAAAGCATATTAGAAATGTGTAAATAAAATTTAATGTATGTAAGAAATTCTTAAACCATGTCTACATCCCAATATATACAATTACAAATAAAACATGTACGAGTTTAAAATATTATGGGAAAATCAAGCATTGATGCAGACAAGCAACAATAAATATTAGGCATGTTTAAAAGCTATAAAAGAAGTTATCACTCATAAATATAAACACTTGGTCAAGAAAACCCAATAGGCAACATGTGCCTCACTGAATAATTACTCGACTAATAGTTCAAACAACAATATTAAAACAATATCAAGCTTGCAATTTTATTATTACTAAAATGAAGTATTACATAGGCTTACAACCACAAAGAAGAATAAATATCGAGGAATAGAAGAGAGAAAGAAGCAATTTGTGTGAAGTGTGGAAAATCCATCAATAGGAACACTATTCTACTATTTTGCAATGACCCCTTGGACATGAGCATTGAGTATTTTGTTGTTGTACCAGACTCCAACCTCCTTGTTTCATCTTCAATGACCCCTTTTATTATTTTGAAAATGTTGGTAGTATGTTTGTATTTTCATCGATTTCAACTATTGTATCACTCCCTTCCTGGCCCTTCTACTAGCTCAGGTTGCAGAATGTGTTACTTATTTATTTGACTTGATCTCTAAAGTTTATTATGAAGATGTGGTTACAAAAACCTTCTTTTCCAGCATCATCAAAACTAAAAATAAGTGCCACCGTCATGTTTAGCTCGTCCAAAGCTTTTTGGTGATTGAAATTTTATCTCAATTCGAGTCATGGATTGAATTTTTTTCCCATTTTTAGTTTATCCAATCATATTAGGCCACATTAACATTGAAATTCCATGTGGCACTGCCACATCAATAGGACACCACATAATCATTGTGCGTCCATATGACATCCATGTGTGACACATGCAATACTACCATCACAACATAATATGAGTCCACATCATCACTAGGATTCTCTGTGGCCTCCTTGTGGTCCCTGTCAAGCCCACGTGGCACCAACACATCAAAATAGCAAGAAAGACCCACTTGGTTCTCCCCCTTCACATTTTTGGAAATTTTATGTTATATCTAGTTTGTAGGGAATTTAGTGCTACAACATTGTATCAACACTTACCATCCACGAACTCTCAGATCTACGGATCCATTCCTTGTTAAATGTATTTGGCACATGACCAACCGATTGATATCCGGATCATGATAAATCCAAGCCCTGATAAAAGTTTTTTCCCTCTTCCACTAATAGATCCAAGATCCTGGATGTAACCATTCCTTAGAGAGTAATACAACCTCAACCACATCTTGTTTATTGCAAGAGTTGGTGCCCTCAACACACCAATATGCCTAGAATTCAGATGTGGGCCACATTTATTAAACTAAATCTAGCCACATAGGATATGGCCTACGCACATAGGTGGCGACCCTTGCCACTAGTGGATGTTAGATGCTTGGATCCAATTTTTAGAAGGGAATTCGCCCAAATTCGAAATGGCCTTTGAAAAATATATTTGACCCCATGACATATTTGAGTCGCACTTAAGGGAACTTTTCTTAATCGACCTTGGACACAAGATCCCTAGATACAACATGTTATGAAGGGGAAATCAGGTTATGCATTTCTCCAACCTCTACACAACAGAGTTGACCCTTACAGCCCCCAAATGTCCAGATCATCTAATTTCTATAGAAGTCCTTTAGAAAAGGGAAAAACAAGGAAATTATAAATATTTCCTTAGACAAGGGTATCTTCCTAGAACACCAAAGTTTTTAGAATGATGACCAAGGCCTGAACTTAATGCTATTGTACCATTTCTAGAAGATGATAAAGAGGGGGTTACCAAAAGGGCCCAAACTACACCAAATCCCGAGTAAATAAAAGGTAAGACCCAAAATTTGATTCAACCAATCCCAACACTCCACAAGATGAAATATGCAAGGCAATCCAATTTGTGGTCTATTGCGGGGTATTTAACTCTATCAGTGTATTAGGATTTATTTATTCATCAACAAGGAGGAATGCAAGGTTGTATTAAAATTCAAGAGAGTTATAGGTCATGTTACAACACTAAACCTCAGGAGTTATAACTAATTACAATTCTTAGTTAGAAAAATATATACATGGGTATAACCCATAGAATCGTCACGTCATTAATAAACTAAGTGACTATGAAATCTAATCATATGCTCATTTAACACACAACATATAAATTAGACTCATAATAGAAAATATAACTTGTGATCGTGGTTATGGAAGTGAGTTACCCAATTCATGAACAAATAAGATAATCGAGAATTTATAAGATACCATGTTAACTGAATGGATCTCAAACAATCAATCACATGCTTTCCTCACCACCATTGACAATCAAGATAGCTAATGAACCCTGAATATACAATGATTTTGGCATTCCTTAATGAATCATACATAACCATACATTAGCCAATAATATCACAAGAAAAGTCATCATCCATAAATCAAATATGCACAAATCATTATAATTATATAAGTATGTGAGATTAGATGGCAACAAAAGGAGGGACTTCCACTCTCCACCCAACCGTAGGTCATCTACATTGCAATCTCTCTTACAGTTGACCACCCCTGAGCCAGATCTAGGGTCTGAGGGAATGCTTGCGCAAGGGAAAATTCACACCAATGTGTTGGTCAAATTCTCTAAAGATGGAGTCCATTGTCCAAGTGGTTCATCAACTACTCTCTAGAAGTATGCACCCCAATGACTCGCTTAGTCTTTGGTAGTAATCACCCTAGTGACCCACTTACTCTATGAGTTTCAAAACATAGGGATTTGTGAAAATTTCATGGGTGTATATCACCCAGTTCCAAGCGTTTTAATCCAATATGAAGGTGGTTCATCAGCTAGTTATCAAGCACTCAACAACCACTAATTGGTTCATCAAAATAACTGCAAACACCCAGTGGTTTTAATCAACCCTTAAGTAGTCACTTAGTGGTTCATCATCTAAACAACAAGAACTAAGTGGTTCACTTGCAAAACAATAAAAATTAGAGGTAGTATAATGTTCAGTTCTAGGAATTGATTCCACTATGAGGGTGATTCATCATCCAGTTAGTAAGCACTAAGTGGTTCAACAACCTAGTTGCAAGCACCCAATGGTTTTAAACAACCATTCGACAAGCACTTAGTGATTCATCAACTAAATAGTCAGCACTAAGTGGTTCATCAGTGAAACAATAAACATTATAGGTAGTATAATGCTCAATTATAGGGATTTATTCCACTATGAGGTTGGTTCATCAGCTAGTTAGCAATCTTTTAGCCAACACTAAGTGGTTCATCAGTCTACTACAAGAAATCAATGGTTTAATTAACCATTGAACAATCACTTAGTGGTTCAAATAAAAAACAAACACTAAGTGATTCATCAGTAAAACAATAAACATCATAAGTAGTATAATGCTTAATTCTAGAGATTGATTCCACTATGAGGGTGGTTCAACATCCAGTTAGAAAGCATTAAGTGGTTCATCTGCCTAACTTCAAGCACCTTGTGGTTTTAATCAACCCTTCAACATACACTTACGGGTTCATCAATTAAACAACAAACACCACAAATCCCCATCACTAATTATATACGTTAAATAGACTCTCTCGATTGCAAATATGGATGCGTGAGAGAACCAACTCTTTCTCAGGTCCGACCATCACCAATTAAATAGTGAATTCCTAATCAAATGATACCATCCCAACCAACTATGAAACCCCAAATGAGCTAGTGCGAGTGAGAAAGAGGGCGAGAGCCTCCTGTTATCACCTAAAAAGATATCACCTACCGATATTTTACTAGGTTGATATAAAATACATCATGTGGTATGAGTTTTACACATTAAAACACACTTTCACCATAGTAAATAATTTAATGAACCACTTTTCCTAAAGTATTACCTTCTAATTAATTTACCCACTTGAGAATAACCCATAAATATATTTGATTTCATATTATTCTAATACTGTTACCCACGTGAAAATAACCCAGAAATTCATTTAATTTCATGTTATTTTCACATTTACCCATTTGTGCCAATAATTACAATATTTTCACCCACATTTTTTGTTTCCATATGAATAATATAAATCATTACTTATTTATTATCCCTTAATCATTTCACTTCTGTCATAGAAATTGTTGGTGTCCCGTGTTTTGATAGTTTGGAAAATCAAAAGACAAAGCAACATTAGAACCAATCTTTAGAGTTCCAGGATCTAGTCCTCCTGTTCTCAGAGAGGGATCTCTCAAATGTTTGTTTGCAAAGGTTTATCTTGTGTGCTTTGAGTATTGGTTTTAGACTAGTTATTAAGTGCAGGTGTTTGTTTATTTGTTTGGTTGAATTGATACAACATAACATGAAAGTTCTAGGAAAGATATATAGAAAGGAGAAACATCTGGTTCATTGGGCAATGGAGTCAAGAAGAGGTCATAACATGCTCATCAATGGATATGGGATATCAAAGGGAAAATCTAACTTGGCCACAGGATCCTTTGGTTTTTGGAATGAGATGGACATCAATGATTTGGAAAGAGAAGTTTAATTCTCAAACAAGGGGAATTTGAAAGCACAACTTGAACAATAAAGAGCTATTTGGTAAACAGGGCTAACCATAAATTATATAAATCACACCTTTAAGCAAATAATGATTTCAAAAAAACTTTTAAAATGAAATCTAAGATTTGGGGAACACCCTATTTCCTCAAAGGTTTTATTTCAAATGACTTAGAAAACATAAAAGATTCACTGATAATTGCAGTCATAGAAGAGGGAACACCTAACACATCTATGATTACAACTATAAAGACCTTTCAGACAACTATTTAAGTAAGGACAAAGGGAAAGATCAGAACATACCTCCTTGGCTTACTTTAAACAGAAATACTTCAAAGGGAGACTTCAATAACAACCTTTTAAGTGGCAGCAGACAAGCAGGGAGAACCATAAATCATGTTGAAACTATCTTATTCAAACTATCATAGAAATAAACAAGCATGAGGACTAAAGAGAGAGATTAAAGACTCTAAAATACCCCAGCAGAAGAAAACATGAAACAATGAAGGATGAACAGGTCTAAGGTGCTTCCAGGAGTCATTTCTTAGCCTAAAACTTTCAACCTACTGTAGTAAGAAATTATGGAACAGAATGAAAACAAGAGAAAACATTAAACAGTTCAGAATACTTCACCAACAACCAAGCTCATGGATCCAATGATAGAGCCTTCTCAGGAACAAGCATGCAACAACATCATCAAGGCCTCCAATACTTCAATTTGTTCTTCAACTTCAGCAGACTATGTATTATTTCAAAGAGTTTCAGTATTACAACTAGCCATCAACCAACCAACTTCTCACCTTCTGTAGAAGTATTTATAGAAGAATGAGGGGGTGAGATCTGATAAAGATCTCCAAAGATAATTAATACAGTCTTAATGGCTTCTTGGCCTTTGGGGGGCTCAATGAAGAAGCTTACATAGGTGTCCTCTGTATTAAATAATTTACATTAAGATTTAAGCTCGGTGGGAGCTCTTTTTGATCTTTGAGGCTCTGTGTGATGTCAAAGTAACTCTGCTGATATTTTGTCATTAAGTTTGTCTACAGAATTTATCCTTTGGCTGCATTGTGAGGCAAACATCTGGTCTTGATCAATAACTTCGGCCTCTGATATGAATGCTTTGAGGCACAGGTGGAAACGTGGCAGCTGGGAGGAATCAATTTGCCTCAGCTGTGGAGGTGGAGGCTTTATGTCTAATGAACCTCTATGATTTTCCTCTTTAACTGTGTTTTAATCAGGGATTGGGCTTTTGATAAGCCATTTTAGACATAATCCCCACAAAACTGTCTTTAATCTTCTGTCCCAATATATTTTGTCTTCGGCGCTGATAGTATCTGACTGTGCTTGATTTACTGTGTTTTGCTGGTATGCAGGGTTGCGCAGGGGTCGATAGGGCATCAATGCCTCATGAAACACCGATGAAACGTGGGGTTTAAAACCCTGTGGATGATTCTCTTAGATGAATCTAAGGCAGGAGGATCGTCACCCTCAGCCTGTGAATTTTCTTTAGCATGGCGGAAAAACCATTTAAACCCTGCAAAATACAAAAAAAATTATGAAATCCTGCATGTATAGGTTAACTGCTTTAGAAGGTGCGTGGAGAGAGCATGGTCGTTGGATGGCATCATCCAATGGTCGAGATTGATTAGAGGAGGTCAAAGGAGAGCGGAGGAGGAAATTAAATCGGAACCGTTGATCGCGCAAAGATCAAAGGTCGAGAGCGAGGGTGACTAAACAATGTGAAGGGGTCACGTTATTAAAAAAAAAAAAAAAAAAAAGAAAAAAAAAAAGAAAAAAGGGAAAAAAGGTTTAAAACCTTTGTTTCGGCGAAAAAATGATAAAAAATCATGTGTGGGGTTCGGGACGATCGTGGGCCGTCAGATGAGATCGGCCCACGCGATCAACGACAGAGAACAGGTGCCAATAAACCTTAGAAACATGCCCGAACATCAAATTTTCAATAAAATCCAGATGAGTAAAACCCCCGGGTCCGGAAATGCTGACTGGACGAGGAATCAGGGTGATGAATTTTGGGCCGTCGATCTGCAGATCAGATCGACGGCGGAGATGCTTTAATATTGCACCGTACCCTGAATTATCGCGCGGGCATCTTCAAAGAGTGATCACCGTCTGATGAGCGACCTCAGATCGGATGGTGGATGTCAATATTGCGTCGGGTCCATGTCCGAACTTTAACACGCGATGTGGGCAGTTTTTCAACAGTGCTCAAGGCCACGCATCGGGCAGTGAATGGAATCGCTGCCGATCTGGAAAAAACCGCCCTTCGCTTGAAAGCGGTGTGATGGATTCCGCCCAGTTTTGAAATAGTGAGTGGTTGGCGGGGACCACCGAGGTGATAGACTGTGCGTCGTCGATCTGCAGATCAGATCAATGGTGGAGAGCGACCATCATTTTGTACTGGCGGAAAACTTTAGGAAATAATAAAAAACCGACAAATTAATACAACCGAAGGTTTATACTTTGGGGCGAAATATTAATTTTTGATACGGCCTGGCGCCCGTATGCGGGGCCGTGGGTTATATGGAAAACCATATGATCGGGGGTTTATGGAGGAAGGGCTAATTGCGATCGGGCGATGTGATAAGCGCTTGGATGGCCAGCACTTGGTTCTAGCACCAAGGCGTATGGAGGGGAAGGTTTAAAGACTTAACCCGAGGGGCTTAAGTCTATAATATATAAAAATATGATTTTTATAGATATTCAATGATTTTCAAAGGATTTGGGGGTTTCGGTATAGTTTAAAAATGAATTTTAAACTATGGAAAATGATTTTCATTAATGGAAGAAGGGGAATCATGAAAATAGAGGAATTTGTGGAGGTAAAAGGGGTAAAAATGAAGGTTAGTTTTGTGGTGGTGAATGGAATAAATGGGATTTTTTAGCAGTTTTTCTTCATGTAATGACAACAAAATTTCTGAGTTGAAAAGGGGAAAAGCAATGACGATTATCCAAAGGATAGGATATTATCAAAAACCTTTAAGCATCAATAATTTTTAGTAGTGAAATTGTTTCTTGAAGGCTATCCAAAGTCATTTAGCCACCACTTGATATGACATACTTTATAGGTGGCTAACAGAAATAATTTACTAAATCACTATTTAATAATCATTTACAACTCGTTTGACCATATCACCCAAAAATAATTAACAAAACCATTTTTATTTATTAATTATTTCACCCACTTTTCTTAATTAATTCAATTAATAAATATTTTTTGAGTTAGCTAAATAAATAAATATTACTGACCATTTATTTTATATTTTCCTCCCAAAAATAATAAAATACACATAATGGTTAGATCTCGATTTGGTCTACCAAATATTTTATTATTTGACCATATGAAGACTAATCTAACATTTTATTATAAAAGAGAGGTTTTTCTCCACTCTTCACAATATGACCATTATCATTGTCATCACTTTGATCCTATGACATTTGAACTCTCCATTTGAGATCTCCCACCTTTCTACCATATTTTTTTCCCATTTCACACTAGAAAGATGAAAGCCTACAACCAGAGGAAAGGGAGCAAAGGACCCTCCCATGGAGGAGGTCATGGTGACTCGTGTTGAGTTATATTTCCTCCACACGTGTATTTCATTTTTATGAAACAAAAATTTCCATTGAGTGTAACTTTTAGCGGTGTTATTAGCATATATTTTCATTTTTTTTAATTCTAGGGTTTTACTGGTTACTTTTACGCATGTATGATTTATATACGTTTAGCATTGCTATTTTTATTTTCGATCCCACTTGTTGCTATCCTACTTTCAACCACAACATGAAAATTATTTTTGCTCAATTGTTTATATATTTCCAGCTAATACCTCCTTGGCCTCCATTGTGTGTGTATATGTACTTTTCTTTTGTGTCTCGGTGTGTTTCGAGAGAGCTCACTAACTTTTCTCTTCGGTCATATCTTTTGAAGGGTATCTCCTCAATATGGGAGAGGGAGAAGGGAAAGTGTACCACCTGCCATTTCACTGCCCTAGTGCAATATATGCTCTCATAAATGAACTATTAACAACTCTGCCAACTCCTAGTTTAGCCCCAATCGCATCACATAAAAACATGTCATGTGATGGCTTCCTGATTTTGCATCCAACTTTAGTATTTTATTCCATTGGGTATGGGTCATGAATTATTAAACCAAGTAAGCAAGTAACTAACTTCAGGAATTAAATTTTGTGAGAAATTATTTTCAAAAAACCTAAGATGTAAGTAATTTCCCTCAGACCGAGGATACATAAGGTTCTGCCTTCTTTAATTGTTTTTAAGTAATGGTTAGAAAATGTTTAATCAAAGGTTCTTTTGTGGTTCCTAGAGACAACCCCGGGTTGAGGAGAGGTCAATTCCTATGACATATTAATCTCTCTTGAATATAAATCAATTCTACTCAAGAGATAGATGTAAAATGATTTAAAATTGGCTCAATTTCCCTTCTTAGAGGCAAATTAAATATACACTTAAACAATATATCATTCCCAATATATCAGATTTTGTGGCCTATAGCATGCACACAATATCAAGGACAACTTACTTCTCAACACAAGACATACCCAAACTTTTCTCTGCAAATCGTGGTCCTCCTCCCCTTGACCCAACAAGCTCTGCAATCACCATTACTCCTATGACACCAACCTTATGCACACATTTAATTAGTTTTCGACCTATTCATCCTCCATACTCCTTGGTATTGTAATATCATAACCTTAACATATCATAACTCTATTAAAACAAATGTTACGAAATCATGAAATGTTAATGGCTTTAGTCCCTTTATGCTTAACCCTTATTTTTTATTTGCCATAGGACCATGTGTTATGACCAACGACTTGATACACCACTATATTGGAGATCTGATAACCCTGTGTATCAAATTTTTTTATCAGCACGGGCTTACAAAATTATGAAATTCCCACTGGCCTTTGGCCCCTCTTGCTTAGTCCCTTATCACATCTCCTCTAGGGACCAAGAGATGTGACCAATGCCTTAGCGCTTAGGTGCTAAGGCCTTTAGAATCCTGTCAGGGGCCTAACTCTTGGTGTATTTTCTCTCTACCATTGGGTTTTCTGAACTCTACGACCAAGCGCTATTCAACCGCAGAAGCACTGCACATCATAGTATTTTCGAGATGCATTTACACTGGGGTTTCGATATTTTCATCCCCGATATTCTCCAAAGAACTTGGGTGCTAAGCCCTGCTTTGCTGTTGGTCCTTTGGGTCCCCATCTAAGCTCTGATATGCCCTTGTTCCTTTGGGTCCCCACAACCAAATGCCAACCAAATCGAAGCTCCACACATCAGATAAAAAATTAGATAAGAGTTACGAAAAATCCAACCTTTGAAATTCTTACCTCTGAGATGACATCATGCCGATGTCATTGTCTCTATGTGTCGCCTCCTTAATGGTGACATGTGTCACACCGATTTTCCCCATTAGTCCACCCAAAAAAATCATAACTTACTGCCACATGTTCGTCGTACTGCCACATCATGTTGGCGTTGTCTGCCTTGTCATCTCATGAGATCCGTTCACCTGCTGCCTTTTGTTTGATTGTAGGAGAGAGAAACTTGGGTCCCTCGATCCTTTGGTTTTGTAAGGATTTGCCTTTTAATTCTTATTCTTGGAAACCTCGGTTCTTCCAAAGGAATTCAATTGTTAAGGAGTTACAAAACTCTGAGGTTCCAAAATATCTAGGCTCGGATTTTGGTAGCTCCGAGGTCCAACCTCTCGAAGTTCAGGGTTCGATGTTCATACCTTGCAATATCAGGCTAAAAAATGACCAACCTTTGGATATTGGGTTCTGATATGCCAGTTCCAGTCTTTGTCGATATCCAACATTTTGATGATCGACTCCTAAGATTTTTAATTTCCCTTTTCATTTCGGCTTTCGAATTTAATCTCTCCCTTTCGGCTTGTCATTCTGGATTTCGACTTCTACATTTCGGCTCTCCCTTTCAGCTTTCCTTTTAATAAAATAATATTGCACTTGTCCTCCTCTATACTAGGGATGAAAAATAGGACCATTTTACCCAAATACAAGAGGTTATTACATATAACAACATTGACTCTAGTTGGGGACAATGTATTGCAAGCAATGCATTGAGAACCTACAGATTAGTGCCTCTATCTATTGGGCATGGAGCCATTTCATTCAAGTGCATAAAAAGAAAAAATAGAAGCATTTAGAACTTAAAACATTATTGGTATGTACAATATCTCATCGATATATATAGTAGGTGAAAATGGACCTCTTTAATGTTGAAAATATAGCTTGAGAAACTGCCCATTCACAGGCAATTGAAGCACCTCACCATTCAAGTTTTCTAGTAAGAAGTCATTGTTTCATTTTTGCTAAGATATATTGAAAGGTCCAAACCATAAGAGATCAAACTTTCCATGATTTCCCTTGTCCTATATCCTAACATCTCATCTAAGCACAAAATATCCTGACTGTAAGGACTTGTCCCTTACCCTTTTCTCAAAAAGAGCCTTCATCTTTTCCTGATATTTAATCAAATTATGAGTTACCTCCCCTCTGGATTCTTGAAGTTCTACCTACCAATTTATTCTCCTGGTTGGAGAATTGGGATCCTCCTCAACATCTCGTAGCATTTTATCCACTGGCATGGCTAGTTGGACAGGGAAAATTACAGCCTTTCCATATACCAACTTAAAAGGAGACTTCCCAGTTGATCTCTTGGTAGTAACTCTGTTGGCCCACAGAGAAACGTTCAGTTGACACTCATTCTATAGCAATGTGGATAATCCAGAAATCTTTTTAAAAAATGATCACCACATGAGTTTGAAAACCAAAATTGTGAGTCCCAATTTTTCTGATTTCCTACATGGTATTTTTGAGACTCCTGACTAGAGTTGTATTTTAAGACTCAACCAATCCATTTCCCTACAGATAGTAGGTGTTGGAGTGTCCCATGATAATGTTGTATTTTTAGAAAAAATTAATAAACTTGGCTGATTTAAATACCTGAGAATTGTTAGTGATAATATTCCTTGGACAATCAAATCTAGCCACGATGTTCTCCTCCATAAACTTTATGACCACTGCATCAGTTGTAATTTTGGCTGGGATGGCCTCCACCCATTTCGTGAAATAATAAGTGGTTGTAAGTATCCATTTGTGATGACCTTTGGATGGTGGATGTATTTCTACCATGAAGTCTAGCCCCGTTTGCCTAAATATCTCCTCCACAAAAATAGGGATCAGGGGGAGAGGTGCTAACTTATGATTCTATACAAAATATGACATTCTTCATAGGACCTAACATAATAAAGAACCTTGCCAAACAATATTGGACAATAGAAACCAACTTTGAGGATTTTATGGGTTGTGGATCTCCATCTGTAATATCCCCATATACACAATTATTGAAGTCATTAATCACCTTGGGAATCTCCTCTTCTATAAGACATAAAAGAAAAATCCCCATCGGGTCCTTCCAGTATAGCTGGCCATTTGAGATAAGAAACTTTTGAGCTTGTAGCCTCAAGGATTTTTATTTAACTTTGTCAAAATTCAAGGGGCATTTCAAAAAAAGTAAATAATGGAAGAAATACTTATACCACTGTGAGACTAGGTATTTCATCTGGATTTTTATGTTGAGGTCTCGATATTGTATTGTTCCTCTCCTTTGCCCTTATTTTCCAACAGATTTATGCCCCCCAAGGCCTGGCAGTTAGCCTTATAAAATATTTTTTCTAATACCCGTGCCTTGATAAACTTAATGGGTTTGATATCCATATCATATTCTTTAATCTTTGCAATTCACTTGCCTCTCTTACCTTTCACTATCAATCTGCACGAGAATGTCTTTCACAAAAATTGTTGGAACATAAGCCATTATATTTGACTACAGGACATACATTCGAAAGGCCTTTAGAGATTTGACCAAGGCATAGGGCTTTTTCTCTAAGATATTATACTTCAGCTCTGCATCTCATAACACCTGGATGAAAAATGAATTGCCTGTTCATGTCCTTCACTATTTTTTTTCATTAAAATAACTGCCACCGTATTAGGAGAGGAAAAAGAGAAAACGAGGAATGGTATTTGATAATATGGGCTAGCTAAGACTGGAGATTCTGCAAAAAAAAAATTAATTGTATAGGATGACTCCTGGGCTTCTATAGTCCACTTGAATTCCCTATCCTTTTTCAACATTTCCGTGATTTCTTTGACAATTTCATCATAGTTTAGTATAAATATTCTTAAAAAAAATTATTCTACCCAAGAAAACCTAAATTTCTTTTATATTCCTTGGTAATGGAAAATTCTTAATAACCTCCACCCTTTTGGGATCAATCTCTAATACTTCCTTTTCCAAAATGGGGCCAAATATTTTCCCTTCACTTAAAGCAAACTATGATTTCTTGGGGTTTAAGGACAAACCATACTTTCTGCATTTTGAAAATGTGAGCTGCAACTGCTTGAGGTTCTCTTCATCGGATTTAGAGAAAAAAATTCTGTCATCCAGATAGATTACTATGAATTTATCCCACTCTCCAAGAAATGTTATATCCATCACTCTTTAGAAAGTAGCTTCAAAAGTTATGAGGCCAAAAGGAATTATGGCATACATCAACGTTCCCCGTGGTGTAGTAAAAGTTGTCTTCTTCTGATACTCAGGTGTACAATGAATTTCTTGTATCGAAGAAAACCATCCAACATGGCCATTCTGGTAGACCCAACCACTTTTTGCAGAATGTAATCTATTTTAGGAAGAGGATAATTATCTTTCAGCAAGGCCTTATTCAAATTTATGGAATCTATACATAGCCTAATCTCCCCATTCTTCTTCCCAACTTGGAATAAATTTTATACCCAATCTGAGTACCTCAAAGGCACTATTATTTCAGCATGTAACAATTTATTAAACTCCTTTTCAATTGATGGGAGTAACAGAGGATTAATTTTCCTGAGCTTCTACTTGTATGGATTTACTCCAGTTTTTAAGGGAATTTTGTGGTGTATGACACCGGTGTAAAAATTCTTCAAATCATCATATGACCAAGCAAACACATTCATGCATTGAAAAGGTTGAGATATATTTGTTTGTATTCCCTTAGGACTCTTTTAGCTAACTTGATGACTTTGGAGTCTTCTTTTGTGCCAAAATTACAATCCTCCACCTCTTCCTCAAGTTCTTGTTAATTTGACTTAGAAACCACATCATTTGAGTTAAAAAATCATTTCTAACAGACCCAACCCTTTGGGGATGGTATTTCCCTTTAGTTGAAATATCTTGTGACCAATAGTGGATTCCTCCAAACTGGCTCATTGTTCACATGTAATCTTCTCACCCTCCTCATCAATCACCATGTTTGAGAATTCCCCAACAACCTCCATGAAGTGCTTTATTTTTTCTTCATCCTCAAACACATTCCAGTGCTTCACATTATCTAGTACTAAAGGACGGTAACTGACCTTGACTTCATATTTGAGCAAGGGGTTTTTAGGACGCTTATAATTGCTAGCATAAATCTCCAAATAGTCAACCATCCTATTATTCTCTCTAGAAGGAACATAATATTTAAGGCTAAGTAAAATTTTCAATCAAATCCCATATTTCGTTCATTTAGAACTTCAATCTTCGATGATGCCAACTCTGAATCCGCGAACACATTAAAGCACCCAATTTTAAGGTTTTTAGCAGCTTACAACCCCAACAATAAAAATCCATATTCAAAAACATTGTTTGTGGCCTCAAACCCCAACTTGAAAGAGCAAGGGTTCGAGCTACCTTCTAGGGATACCAATAACATGCCTGCCCCATTTCCTTCCCTAGAAAAAGAACCATAAAAATACAATTTCCATACCTTGTCATGTTCCAATGGTTTTTTTACTCAACCGAGCAGAACATTCCACCTAGGTGTCTCCTATAATTTGATCATCTTCTTCTAGTAACAAACAAGAGAAATCTTTCTATTTACCAAAAATAAGAGCATTGTTTGAGAAATCTACTTTTGTAAATGTCTTCATGAACATAGATTCCATGTATAATCGAATACCCTCTCCACCAAACATAGGAATGGTAGCATATGTTAAATTCAGCTTAATGGGCCCCCAAATTTTCATTCCCCATGACCTGGACAAAAGCATACCAAATCTTGTAGGGATTTCGGTAACTACAATATCCATTACTACACTTTTTACTAGGATTTGAGCTAGATTGACCACTAGATCCTTGATCATACCCATACACTTTACTCTTTTGGAATCAAAGGAGTATAAATCTATGTATGGTTTTTTTTATGTGGAATCCCAATTGTTCCATCACAGATATTGGCATTAAGTTATGAGATGCTCCCGAGTCAAGCATACAATTATGTAGTAGTAGGTCATTAATCACCAAGGTTACATAGAGTGGGGTAGTTTAAGAGTCGTGTTCCTCCACATGGGGTCCAAACACAACCATGGGCCTATCTTCTTGAAGGTTAAGAATATCTTGCAGGGGGTAGTGGCAGGTGAACTCATAAACTAAGACACTTGAGCTTTATAACTAAGTTGTTTGAATAATTCAGTCAAAGGGACAACTATCTTGACTTTCTCCAACTATTTTTGAAGATTGAAGGCAAATGTATTCTTATCAATTTTAGTAGACTTGACAAGTTCTTTGTTCTCATTGTAGTTTAGGTTTATCTGTGGGGGAAATTTCTCTATTTTGGAGGCTCTAGAATCATTTGGAATGGGATAGGAGGTTTCTTTCTCAACTGGTCAAACAAGGTTGAGTGGTTTCTTCCCTATATTTGTTGGCTTAGGGGGGCTTGGGTGAAGAGTTTATTACTTCTGATCTTGCACCCTGGACCTTTTCCTAGATGATATGAGATCATATTTCCTATGTAATTAGGCTGGCATGAAATCAAAAAACTTCTTACAATAAATGATTTTCTTGCACTTCTATGGTTTCTTGAACATTCTCTTTAGGATCATATTCTAGGTACATAGGAGGTTTAATATGATCTTGTTGATCCTTTCTCTCCCTTTACAAGAGTTGCAAAGGTGGCATCCTGTATTGGGGATTAAAATTTCTATTGGGAGTTGGCTGACTTTGTCAAGGGGGGTTCTCTGTTTCCAACTCCAGTTTTACGAGTTTGTTAGAAAAATTCCTTATTAGCTTGTCTATCTCATCTAAATTATGTTCTTAGGATTCCTTTTCCTAGCCTGAAGAATTGGCCTCTTCCTTTCCCCTCCTCCTATCATCATATTCAACTTTCCCTTTGCACTTTCCAGTGGAGGTGAAATTTGTTTCAATTTCTATCTTTTTGGATTTTATCTAGAGTACATGAATTTATTTCTCTAAGGGTAAAACCAAACTATGCTTCAAAGGCCCCAACAAAAACCACTTTGGATAGAAATTGTGTTGGTTTAATTTTGGCAAGAAAACTATTATAAAATTTAGTAAACCTCCTTATAAATTCTGAGACATCTTCATTATGTTTTTTCTGCATTGCATTAAATTTTGTAAGGATATACCCATGGTCCTTATTTCCCCCCATTTATGCATGAAAGAGTTATCCATATCCTCTCATGTATTACTTGAAGCATCTGGTAGAATCTTGAACCATTTCCTTGCCTCTCCATCCAAAGACTGAACAAAGAGTCTTAGTACTACATCCAGATTCTGAACAAATGCACAAAAGGTTTCTATCTGCTTCTAGGCTGAGATATCATCCTCTTCCATGAATATGGGTAGGATTTTAAGGTAATATTGTGGCATCCCATTCATAGGTTGTGGCAAGTTGAGTGGAGCATATCTATTAAGTAGAAAAATAGGGATATCCATGTTTTGCAATGGAGGTGGTAGAATATCTACCACAGGGCCTGGTTGAGGAGTTGGATGGAGTGTAGATAACATGAGCTGAGACAGAATGTTAGTTATGCTCCGATCCAGACTACTTATGGGGATATCTTTGATTTCTTTAACTTCTGGGAAGGTATGGAAAGTGGAAATATGTGTACTGACAGAAGCCTCTTCAGATTTAGCTCTTGAGGAAATTAAGTTAAACAATTGGAAACGTTCTTTGAATATTCCAAGGCTTTGGAAGAGGAATAAAAGTAGTTTATCTCAACCTTCTGAGATTTGGGAGTTGACACTTCAGGGAATGAGATCACAAGATATGGAGTAATAGGGGACCTCTCTTTCCAAACCCTCCTTGATATGATTTTTTGAGGGTCGAATACAGGGGGAGTTTTCTGTTGAGAAGTGTTGGAGTGAGTTTGAAGCCTTTTGAAAGCCAAGGTGATCAAACAAAGTTTTAAAAAATGGAGTAACCAAGGTGAGATATCTTCAACCTGCACCCCATTTTTATCACCTAACCAAGGGGTGTACAAGTTTCGTACCCAGGGAAAATATTATGATTCGTCCCCGGAAACAACACTAAAAGATGTTGTGGCTCCTAGAGACAACCCCCAGTTTGAGGAGAAGTTATTTCCTAGGACATCTTAGTCTCTCTTGAAGACGAATCAATGCTACTCAAGAGATAAATGCAAAATTATTTAAAATTGGCTCAATTTCCCTTCTTAGAGGCATATTCAATATACAGATAAACAATATATCATTCCCAAGAATAAATATTCATATATGGTGGCCTACACATAGAGAATGAAACTTAATTGGTTGTTGGAGTAATAGTTAGAAAGGAGAAATATAAGGAAGGAACATAATACATAGGGTTGGAAAAACATAAAATCCTTTGCAATAAATCCTGGTAGAATCATGAAAAGATCAAGGAAATGAAGTGCAAAAGTTCTGGAGCTCGTTTTAAGGCTTTCAACTCAATATATCATAGGTACTATATGTTATCACATAACATAAGTAAATCTATGACTTAAGAGTGGATCTAATAAATACAATTACACAATTTATGAAGAAAGAAAAATACACATGAAGTGACAATCGCATGAAGAACACATACTACATAGTCCAATTCTTGGAATCACTAGAAACTTCTTCGTTAATACTCAAGGATGAAATACATGTTATAGGCCCAAACTTGCATAATTTTCAAAATAATTACAACCTCTGGAACCAGGAAAATTGAACCCTTCCTACTGAGTTCCTCTTCCCTTTTATAGGGAGAGAGTCCAAAGAAATAGTTACAAAATATCTTGAATGTTACAACTGTCTAAACTACCCAGCCGTTTGAGAATGTGAGTGGTCTAACTATCCTAACAACTTTTGATTCCTTATGGAAATGAAATATTTACAAAACATGAAAAACATCAGGTGTCATAATTGACACAACAAAATATGATGTCATAGGCTGGAGGGCATGTAACTTAAAAATTAACACACAACATAATTATGAAATCCACATAATATGTATACACATAAAACCTGAGAAATAATTCATTAAGAAATAAAATATTTACAAGAGAACTATTGGCCTAATCAATGGCCTCTCATTTCTATCTCTCACTCACTTACATGCCTCATGAGCTCACCTAGATTTATACAAGTGGATCTAAGCCCAAATTAGGTTCTAGATCCTAAAAAAACTCCCAAAATATCTCTCATGATCCACAAAAAGTTATAACCTAATTCCTTATCTCTATATGAGATCTAAATAACCTTCAAATATCTCAACTCTTCCAAAATACTCTCGAACCTTCTCCTATTTACAATAGTTATCATTCTCTCCAAACACTATAGGAAAATATAATAAATAATTAAATTTTATCTTAAGAAAATAAATCCTTTAGTAAACATGATACCCTAGGTTATATGCTCCGGCATCAGAATCCCCAATTAAAATATATTGATGGTCTTCCTACCATTTATCTTCATAAGTTGATAAAAATCTTCTTGAATCCCAAAATTTCATTTGAGTAAATCAATTGCTCTATCAGGTCATTGATGTTATGTGGTTCTCCTTTCTTGTCTTCCAGGCTTCCAAAATTTATGTTGTAGTTCTCCTCCTGCTTTTTTGATGAATACACAACTAGTCAAATGTATAATGTTGTTGTCATTCTGCCTCATATTGCAATATCTTGGTTTGAGTGTATTTTACATTAGTTTCCTTAATTCTTGAATATCATCATCCAATTTAGCTTCTTATTGAATTTTACTGTTACTAGTTTGGAATATCGATTCATCATCATTAAATTACAAATTATATTCAGGTTCCACATTTTCACCGATTGAACATTTCTCTTTCTTATCTGCAACTTGATTGGACTAAAGTTCCATCAACATATCCTCTAGTAATTGTAGTTATTCTTCACATTTCATCAACATTTTAAGGTCTCTTTCAGAAATCATTTCAAGAGACCGGTCTTGAATCTTCATCCCTGCATGAAGAAAAATTAATGTGATGTCCATCATCTGCAACACATCCTCCATCCACACACCAATTTTTATATTTAAAAACATAAGGATTTATAGTCTCAACAGATGAATCTATCCTCAAGTTTTTATGCTGATATTCTAAATAGTTTGTGCATCTTCCTTGGGAATAAAAACCACCTTCACATCAACATACTTCATTACATCATCATCATCATCCTCACCAAGAATTGGTCCTTGTTCTGGCTTATAAATGCATACATTCATCTTGGTTATCTTGAGTGTTTCCACTTCCCTTAATACAACTTTCAACTCGTGCTTCTATCTTCATGCAATCAACTGCTTGATTGGCCATCTAGTTATCGTCTTCATTATCCATCCATGTTTATGATTTTGTAGCAACTCCATTGATACATTAAGTCGTGACTTCAACTCAAAGATCTCTTTCTCAAACTCTTCATCACTTACGCCATTTGCTATGGCATCATTGTGGATTTTCTCTGAATTTTGCAAATGACTATCCATAGTCATCTTCATCTCCTTTATCATTTTCACAATCACATACACTCTTCCTTTAATTAAAGAGAGATTTCAACCCATATGTAAACTAAAGTACCTTGAAAATTTATTGATGGTATATATATACTATTCATTATTTTTTTACAAACCATGTGCATATACCATTTCATACATTACCATCATTATAATATACGAATAAATAAAGCTATGCATTCTCAAACCCACACATGGTTTATGAAACCATATATCACCTACTAAAAACCATGTGCAACAACTCACCATTTATCATTCAACATTTATTCTAACCATGTGATTTCTCTCGACCCATATGCAAAATAATTCCTTGGCATTTATAATTAACAATTAGATATTTTCCAGACAAAATAATACTTATACAGGCTCATACATTAATTTATTAACCAGGTGATTTTCTCATTCCTTAACCACTTATCCTCTATTTTATAAAAACCACCATAACCTAGTACAATTTATTTGAGCTTTATAACCCTTTGACACAACACCACTTTACCTTTACAATTTACTTTGACCTTTACCTTTACTATTTACTTTCACCTTTAATACAAAACCTTTACCTTTACCATTTACATTCACCTTAGATTCATTGTAGGCCAACGTAAGGTCCCGTAACTTACAACTTTGTGAATAACACTAGAGTGGAAGGAGGAAACCAATGCCAAAATTCCTTTTAAACACAACAAATATCAATATTGGATTTAATTTAATGCTTCAACTCCACGTTATCAATTCACATGGAGACTTTACCAAAAAATGAAACAAAAATTCTTCTATAATTTATTGTTGCTGGAATAAAGAAAAGTTGTCATATCTTCTAGAAGTTACAAGATATTTTACCCAACAATTCCAATTTGATTTCAAATATTTCACAACTCAATATGGTGATTTCACATCAATTTCCTCTCCACCTCGTTTGGCGCTATTCTCACTAGATAGGCGTTAAAATAAATTATTAGTTATTCCAATTAAGAGCTTGGAACTAATTTCAACTGCTGGCCACCCAAATCAATAGTTGAGCGCTCCAATTACTCTGTCAATTTCACGTATTCAACTTTATGTAATTGAAAATGACCTTGGACTATACATTTCAAGGATTCAATGCACTATATATATATATATATATTATCAGTCCACCATGTAGTGTTTAAAAAAAATATTGTATGTTTGCAACATCGAAAAAAAATATAACAACAGACGAGTCACGAATATAATTAGGAATCAGACTTCGAAACCATTCTTGAAGAACAATATCCCACAACTGCAATCGAACTTTCTATTGACACATGTGCCAAAGTGCTAACCATATTCATACTTGAAGATACCTCTCGCACATTTTACCTTCATGCAAGCTTACGAATATATTATCTACGCACAACAACTTTCATCCAGGCTCTGATACCAAAATGATGTCACATGCTAGGGGCTTGCAACTTAAAATTAACACACAACATAATTATGAAATCCACACATAATGTATACACATAAGAACTAATAAATAATTCATTAATAAATAAAATATTTACAAGAGAAATATTGGCCTAATCATTGGCCTCTCATTTCTCTCTCTCATTCACTTACATGCCTCATGGGCACACATAGATTTATACAAGTAGATATGAACCCAAAGTAGGTTCTAGATCCTAAACAAACTCCCAAAATATCTCTCATGATCCATAAAAATTCTCACCTAATCCATTATCTCTAGATGAGATCTAACTAACCCTCAAATCTCTCAACTCTTCCAAAATACTCTCGAACCTTCTCCTATTTACAATAATTCTCATTCTCCTAGAAATATAGGAAAATACAATAAATAATTAAATATTATCTTAAGAAAATGAATCATTTATTAAACATGATACCCTAGGTTAGATTCTCTTGCATCAAAATATATCCATTGATGATTCCTATGATTTCCTAAGGTGGAATCAAGCTCCATTATCTGGGTTCGTAGTGGTTTGATGATTTGTAGTTGTGGGGCATTAATGAATTGATCACATTTCTACAACATTAACCACTGAGAATGGCCTTTGATTGATCTCGATACTGAGAATTAATTCTTAGTCACATTGCACAAACATCAAACTTTACCACAACATGGCTTCTCTGCACTGATGACATTGTTCTTCATTTAATACTCTGTAGCGTGCACACAATATCAGGGACAACTTACTTCTCAACACAAGATAGGCCCAAAATTTTCTCTACAAATTGTGGTCCTCGCCTTGACCTAGTGATCTCTACAGGTGCCATTACTCTTGTGACACCAACCTTTTTCACACATTTAATTAGTTTTCGACCCATTCATCCTCCATAATCCTTGGTACTATAATATTGGATCCTTAACATATCACAGCTCTATAAAAACATATGTTACGAAATCATGAAATTTTGATGCCATTAGTCCCTTTATGCTTAACCTCTCTTTTTTTTATCTTCCATAGGAACATGTGTTGTGACAGGCGACTTCATACACCACTGTATTTGATATCATAGAGCTTTTTGTATCGTAATTTTTTATTAACACATGAATACAAAATTTTGAAATCTTGATTGGCCTTTGGCCCCTCTTGTTTAGCCCCTTATCAAATTTCCTCCACGAGACCAGGATTTATGATTGACGCCTTAATCTTAGTAGTCCCCAATACCTAAATTGCATTTTTTTTGTAGAAATATTTAGTTTTATAATCATTTTATATTAGTATATATAAAATTTTTGCAATTTTGTAGGGCAAAATAATTTTATGCTATAAAATTTGGGCGAATAAATTAAAAAAAAAAGGAAATTGGCGAATATTTTTTTGGGAAAAATCATGGTAAATTAGCCCACTTGCGAATATTAGTGCCTAAAATTTTCCCTGATCTCCACGTGGTGCCTCCTTAGTGGTGACATGTGTCACACTGATTCTCCCCATTAGGCCACCCAAAAATTTCGAAACTTACTGCCAGGTGTCTGTCGTACTCCCACGTCATGCTGACATCATCCACCTTGTAGGTTTGATAAGAATAAATAGGCTTTTTGGACTCCCTTAGGGAATGGATATTGGTGCTCAAAGGGGAGAGAAGTTAGGAAAATTATCTAATAATTCAACCCTCGCCAAGTCATGAGGATAAAGCATTGATAACATATCCTACGGAATGAAATATTATAGAAAAAATGTACATACACTAGTTAGAGAAGTCTAATTAATTACTCTTAAACTAGATAATACACTACGAACTAGTGGAGGTGGTATATTCCTTCTGTTGGACCAAAAATTTTACTCCAAAATGCTCAAAATGAAGGGGTCAGGCTATGAAAAAGGGTCAACAACATAATGATGATTGCAACTAACTCCAAGGAGGGAAATTTTGATGATAACAAATGCCCTCTAATGTAGGGGGTTAGAAGAGTAACTGATGGAAAAAGTGCATTATGAAAAAAATCAGAGCTCAAAATGGAAGGAAGGATTCATAAATACAAATCTAAATTGAGAAAACCTAAGATTTGAAGTCTCAATCCCGCTGATAACATCCCCTATTTGGGATTACCCATGCTCAATCATAGAGAGGAACTGAACATGGACACCAAATATATACTACAGATCCATGGCATGAAATGCTAGAACATGGCCATGAAGAATACATAGTGGATCCATGTGACACACAAGAAATATCATAGCCACCAAAAAATACAATGTGGATCTATGTCACAGTAGACATCAGTAGGACTATGGACACTTAAAAGAGAGGTTCCCCAAAACAATCCTCAAAGTGCATAAATGAGACATACGTCCAATTCAACTCAATAAGGGTGTCATATAAGAGTGAGATGTCCTTAACCTAGGGTCTTCTACACAACCTTGATGGTATGAATCTACATCATTCAAATATATGTGTTCATTTCAAGCATGATGGAAATGGTCTTATTACTAGTTAATAAAATGTACCATTAATAGATGTGAGGGGACCCATCAATAATGAAAATGGAATCCAAGGTACCTAGAATAGTCCACTAAATGTGAATAAATGAGCTCACATAGAACACTGATGGACTCGATCTATCAAGAGTCAATGATGTAAACCCATTTTTGATCACAAGGAAGTTTACCACTGAGGACTATAGGCTCCAAGGTACCACTAGTTCTTAGATCAAGCTCCTGGATAATGAGTTGAAGTCGGCAAGAGAAGATCCTTAAAAGGAGGGCCTTGAGATATCCCCCCATCAATCTTCAAGGATAAAACTGATGGATTATGTGAATGGATGGAGTTGTGATATAACTAAGTACAATTGACATAGGGATGGTCAACATTAAAATTTCAATAAGGATTGCAGATGGACGAAACAAGTTGAGATTTCATTTGAATACATAATAAAACAACACAAAAGTCACTTGGAAACATTGAATAACGAGCACCACATGATATTGTGCGGCAACACAAGAATAATTGAAGCCCTCTCCAAGTGGCCGAAAGAGTAACCAACTAAAGGTGTAGACAAACACATATGTATTTTATAGCTCCTAGGAAATTTAAAACCTAGTTGTGAGATAATGACTCAAACACGTGCCATGTTCAAAGGATACATGACCGATGCTTCCATTTTGAATAATAAGACAAATAAATGATTCCCTTTCCCTTTTATATTTTTTATGCTCATTCATGGTTTGTTGAGCATGAAAGAGAAGACAAGTAAGCTCAATAGGCTCCTTTTTTATAAGTTTTAGAGTGAGGCCAAAAAATAGATTAAAGTACACTCGTGTCCTTCTCATGGTTTAATGAGCTTGAGAATGGAAAAGAGATCTCTCACCAACTTTCAATTTAATTAATGAGCAGGAAAATATGGAAATAACTCAACATTTTCATACATGGTTTTGCGAGCATGGAAATATGGGAAAATGAAGCCCGTGATTTTCATAGGTTTAATGAGTCATGGAAAGAATACCAAAACATACTTGATGTTTTCATATATATTTATAGAGCATGAAAATATAACACTCCAATTATAACCTTATCGGATTCACTAGGATTAATGTTTCGATCATATTGATCTTTAACATGCTTTTTATGAGCCTCGCTGGCTAGTGCAACATTGTGGAAAGTTTCATCTAACTGTGCTAAGTATAAAAATTTCTCTTCCTCTACAGAGATAGCTGGTAATAATTCAATAGCTAGTTTTAATGATGGAATTTCACATTCAATTGGTAAAACGACTTCCAAACTGTGAACGAGTTGGAAAGGAGTAAAACCAGTGGATGTTTTTGCAGAGGTACTGTATGCTTACAAGGCTAAAAAAAACATGGTATTCCAATTAGTTTTATGAATGCCGACAATCCACTTAATCATATTGGTCAAAACATTGTTTATAAATTCAACTTGGCCATTTTCCTGTTAATAATAAGGTGTATAATTTTCATGGCGTAAGTCAAGTTTAGCGGAAATTTAAATCATCATAAAGTTTCGAAAGTGGCTACCATGGTCCGTACCAATGGCTTGGGGTATGTCGAACCTTGAAATCACATGATTGAATATGAAAATAGTTGCATTTTCACTGTCGTTTTTTAATGTAGGAATCGCCTCAGCCCATTTTGTAAAATAATATACTGGGAGAATAATATACCCATGCCCCTTTGCTGAGTGAGGATTACATGTTACGAAATTGATGCCCCATTTTGTAAATGGATCGCCAACTATGATTGGGAGAATAGGAGTTGGAGGTGCACACATCTTTTGATAATTTTTTTGGCAATTGTGACATTTTCTAACCGCAATTATGCAATTGGAGTGTTAGATTTGGATTTTTTCCTTTTACTCTTGGATGTATTAACAATACATATTACATCATTTGCGGCATGAGAAGCAGAAGGGGTTGTTTTTACTTGACTACGACGAGGTAAGCTGGAATATTTTCATACAAAGTGTCAGATTGTGTGTAAACAAGGTCCAGATATTGGGCACGAGCGATAACTTGTTCTTCGGTTACAACACCTCCCTTAGTTACATCTTCAGTAATTTTTGGAAGTAAAGATGTGGTGAACCATTCAGCCATAATTTGATTTGGAATGAAAACTTTAACCAAACGGTGTCTACGTCTCCATTAGTGAATGCGATAAAAAAATGATTAGATGAATTTTGTTTAAGTGAGGTCAAAATTTCGGTACCAGTATCATACCGGATTGGTAACTGAAAATGGGTTAAGAAAGAAGTCACTAAGCCGTTGAAATAATGGAAGGAAGCTCGTGGTAACTCGATATACCATTTTACGGCTGAACCAACCAAGGTTCGTTGAAAAAGTCATAATAAAATGGAATCATCGATTAATGAGTTGGATTCACACCAAAGATGATATGCCATAACATGGTTTGAAGGGTCCTCTCCGTATTTACCTTCAAACTTGGGAATGTCACTGGGAAACTTGGTAGGAATTGTCGGCCAAAAAGGAAAATAGTAAATATGATCATTTGCTAGTTGAGACAAGTCTGGTAAATCCAATGGATTTTTTTCTAAGTAAGACTGATTCTATTATATAATACATAAGAAATAAAATTTGAAACATTCTCGCTGGAGTTGCTATGCTAGCCAATTCCGACAAGGATAGAGTTCAAAAATACAAAATTGGGATTGCCCCAGTTGGGGAAACTAGTCCAGAGATTGCTGCCCTGAGTGGGGAAACCAACATGTACCATGATTGGCCAAAAATTTGTAGACCTGTGTAGGAACAAGTAAAACATAAAAAGATGGAGTAAAAACTAGTAGAGGTAGGAAAAATCTTGATGCTAATCCTTGTGCGGCGAGTCATGCTTCAGGTCTTCAGGAGGTGGCTCTTTAACAATGAAGCAGTCGTAGTATTCTGAGGATTCCTCTTTCTTCTTCGACAACTACGTTGTTGGCTCGGGTGTGGAAGAAGAACGCACACCTGCAACAACTTCCTTTTCATGTTCTGTTGAGATATCACGCCCTTTACTGCTTGAATAGTGCATAGTAGATTTGGTTGGCAGGGCCTTTGATTTTCTTAAGCTTTTTCGAGAGCCAAAACCATAAGAGTTGGATGGGACCTCTGGAAGACACAAATAAAAGGTGGCTGAGACACTATGCTGGTCCATGGCTTCAGTGGTGTCAAAATTGAGCATGAATTCGGCAGGTCAGTCCTCACGAAGGGGGGAGTGGATCTCATTGCGGAGGGAGATTGGAGGGTGAGAGGATTGGCCTTGACCTCGGCCTCGGTGACATCGCATCCTATGGCGATGAGGCATGGCGTCACTGGTAAGCTCAGGAGAGGCAAGGTGGGAGACAAAATTTCAAGAGGAGAGATGGCAGGAGGCCTCGGGCTGCAGAGGAGGTGAGGAATGGAAGCTGGCGTGCCTCGCACAGAGACCAACAAACTGCATAGAGACCAAAAAACAGCAAGAGAAGACATCAGGAATGTCGTTGCAGGGCTCTATGAAATACCGCGATGGGCAGCAGGTAGGAAGGGTGTTAATTTGCCAAAATTGTCCAAAAAACATTTGCTACAACATATGCTTTTGGTAATGAAGGTTTTGACATAGCTACTAATGGAACTTCAAGACAACTAAAAAAAACTGGGCGGCCATAGTTTTTTACAGATATTTTTCTTATCAGTGCGTGCTTCATGTGTGAACACATTGGTGCATCTTAAACGGTACACACTGGTGCAGTAAACATACCAAGCACTACGAAGGAAGACAAAATTATGAAGCCTTGGGGAATTTACATACGCAACGTCCTTGTGTGTGTCACCAACAAATACTCACCAAGCTGATAGAAGGTGCATGCACCGATGTTATTCGAATCATAGTTGTAAAGCATCGAGGCATTTAATGCAAACAATACCGGTGTGTTAAAAATATGAATTCACCAGTACGTTGATGCCAAATAACACCAGTGCATGAACCTTCTGTCCTCCCGATGCATATTGGTTGTGTACACGCCCCATGCCGTTAAGGTGTAAAAACACACCGACGCGTTAAAGGCAAACCATACCGGTGCATGCAACGCCTATCTGCTCGGGTCTTAGTCATCACTAAAGCACACCAGACGTTCTAATTGGTATTGGTATTTGGTGTGGTGCTCATAGGTCGTAGAAATGCACCGATGCGCAGTATCATACACACGCACAAGTTTTCATTTTCTATTTTTTAGAAATATCAATCTATGACAATGAATTTATTGGGATTTTTTTAAATTCATTATTCATCAAAAGTCGACACATATCTTATAACAATATTCATATCAATTAAATTTTTATTAGTGTATTTTAATGTGATGTTTGGATGAATGTGTTATATCATCAGATTTCACATCTCTTCATTATAATATTTAATCATCCATATATTTAATCAGTGGTGTAACATTTCACAGTGACAATGGAGAATGCAATAGAATAAATTAAAACATATTTTATTACATATGAGTAAGAGAAATGGGACTATTATTGGTAACCGTTTGTCTTTCAATTGGGATGCTATGTGCATTACATTAAACAAAATGTATGATTTCACAGACAGATAATTCAAAAAATACAATGCCTTGCTTTGATATCCAAACATATTGATCATCATTCTTCACTGGAACTACTGTCAATTCTCGAGCTACTTCCATGACTTGAGTTATTTGGAGGAATGTTTTGTTCATTGTGTTTATTGTTTTCTTCTTCTTCAAGTTCTATCTACAAACATAAAAATAAAGTGTAATGAGTGTATCTGCATTGATGAAAATATGAAAATTTCAATATTAAATAATATACATCAATGTAAATAAAAAAGAAAAGTACCAAAGAAAGAATTGACTCGTGAACTATACACATTCTTTCAAAACCAAATTTCATGCCTTCTTTCAACAATTCTTTTGTTGGCGCAGTTCCATTCTTTGTTTCCTACAAGTTTTATACCCCATAACAAATCATAGATTTAATATAAAAGATTTTTTTGTTCTATTAATTATAGATGGAGCTAAGTAAAACAAGATAGATACTTGCAAATTCCACAATTAATTTTTGATATGCCAACATATACTGACAACCCATATTTAATCCAATGTCAATCAATTCTTCTGATGCTTCTTCTTTGTATGTTAGCACCTGTTTGAAGACATTCAATGATGATTGTTGTAAAACAACTTAAAATATACAAAAATGAAATATAGTTAAGTTGTTATAAGGACGTAACAATTACTCACAAACTTAGATATAAACCTTTTTCTTCTTTGTCGTCATGTTTTATGTGTTGAATAGGTTCCATTTTTTTTTCTTTTCTACAAGAAAATACTTGAAAATTAATATTTAATTCTAAATTATTTATTTATTGTACCTAATCAAAAAATTCAATGATTACATATGACATTTGAAGCATGTTGTTGTTGAGATGGCTCCTCGTGTGATGCAATTATGTCCATTTCTTTGACCATCTACTTGTACACCTTTTTGGACATTTGTACTGACATATTTCTAATATCAACTCGTTCATCCTTTGATATTTTCATAACATTTTTGAAAAAGTAACATGAAAATAAACTATTTAATTTTTATATTGATATATGCAAACTAAATATAACAAAAATGATATTTATAAAGGATTGCGTTGTAGTAATATATACATATAATTCTAGAAAAACATTTAAAATAATATTACTTTTTCAATGCTTCGTTTTTGTTGTTGTACGTTTTTGCTATTAAAAGTCCGACATGTCTCATTAACCAATTCTCTGGAAACTATTCCTATATTTTAAATAAAATTTAGTTCTTGGAATCATTGGATTGATTTTTGTATTGTAAGTGCAAGGAACATCTATGCATTTGTTCCACTAGATCCCTCAAAGTTTTGTAAAAGTTTTTTCCCTTTTCGTTAACCTCCAACACCACTTAATATGAGCTAAGGAGCAATTCATTTTTATTTGCATGTTCTATTTTTTTTTTCTTTTCTTAGAACAAAATTCCTTTCCTTCATTGTTGGTCCCTGTAGAAAATTAAAGATACATGAATTAATAGATTGTTCGAAACATGTTATCTAATATTTTTAAGTATGTTATTAATGAAAATTCAAGAAAGAAACTCTTGCTGGATTGATAGTATTTTTTCATTCACCTAATTCATCTTTCTACAATTTTTCCATCAAGATTTTACACTCTTCTGGTCTTAGATCAGAAAGAATATTAACAAGATTTGTCATTTCGAGGCTCTGCATGACACACACTAAACAATACATACTAGGTAAACTTACATATTGTTCAAAAATAATATTTTTTGGAGAGAATTTATAAATAGCTTGACTTTTTTACTTTTCTGGATGTGCTATCAGTATTTTTGTTACTTTAACTCTTGTTAGGCATTTTTTTATCAATATAAAACCTTTAGCATTCATTAATATATTTTATAAATAAATCACATACTTTTCAGGTAAAAAAAATTCAAGAAAACGGTGCGTCTATCTAAATTAATCGATTGATGCGTTTATCGTTTTAACTGCACTGGTGCGGTTCACATTTTAGCACTGAAAACAGGAAAAAATTTAAACGATAACGGTGCGATATGCTATTATAAACACACCACCACTACAGTAAAAACATTGTACGATTCTCTTTGTCAATAGGAAAACTAATGTGTTATATTAATATAGGAGCACCGATTAACATAAGCGATTATTTTGAAAAATAAACATAAATTAATGGAAATTGTTTTTATCAAACAATGCTCTTTGTCAATACGTGCCCGATGCGTTATGATAAAAGAGCGCACTGATGCGCTATATTAAACAAGGCACAATGATTAGCAAAATTTGTTTTAAAAAAAGTCGTGAAAGGGTCGACAGGGTTTGGGATCCGACTCTGCAAGTGGTCCCCCGGGTTAGAAGTCAAACACCTATGTATAGAGTAATACAATCCCTACAAATCTAAAATGAAAAGCCCTAATTTTGAATTTTTGTAGTCAAATAAACATGAAGAAGCAATGGTTTAACATAAGAATGGTTTTTTTTTAATTTTTAATTTTTATTTTTTTTAGTTAAATTTAAATAGGAATAGAGATTGTAAATGATTTTATTAGTAAAATGCATAGTAAAATTTAAAATTTATACTATGCATGTAGTATATCTAACAAAAACTGTAAAAAAACAATTATTACAATAAAATTTAGCATTTTTACTATATTACAGGGTTTTTGAGTGAATCACCAAATGTTTCAAATTCTAATTCTCTGAATAGTGCTGTTGTTCGAAATTATTTTGTTGCTCCACAGTGCTCTCTTGCTCCAAGTATGTCTCTCCTGCAAATCCCTCCCTGAAAATTTTGGCAAAAATAATGAATAGCTTTTACTATTTAAAGAACTTTTATGAAATTAGATTTCCGAAAATCATTTGTCGTTGTTTTTTTTTTTTTTTTTCACTTCAAAAAGATAAAGTCACGATTTTTTTTCCCCCGAGATTCGGTATGTTTGTTAAATAAATGCACCGGTGTGTTTAAGTGTACAATAGCACCGATAACAATAACTCTTTTTTTAACGCACCGAAATTACTTTTAGGTATGTACACCAAAATTTATTGTTGATTTTGCTCAAATGCAGAGAGAAAATATCATAATTACATCAAATGGACAACTCTTCAAAACCCAAATCATTCCATAATATTTCTCAAAGTCCATCACAAAGTTCTCCCTATCCATCTCTAGACGTAATTACTTCAGATTTTATTTATATTTTCATTATCTAATTGATTTTTATTTTGTTAATCCATGTCAATCTGAATAAAACTAATGTATACAAATTTGCAGGTTCATGCAGATTCAGAATCAAGTTTAGATGCAAAAAATATTCAAACAATTCCAAAATGTTGGAAGCTCTTATCAGGAGTAGCATACCGTAAGGCGCGGTTGGTAGATGAAAATTGACAACTACTTCACCCTACCAATTATAACATGCCATCTTCAAGCCACAATCCTGGGAGAATAATGGTAATAATTGTTTGGTATAATGTAATTATTTCAACATCAAACCAATTAATCATGCATTGACGTGCTTACTAATTGATATAATCGATATTGTACTAATCATTTTCAAATACAATTTTTGAAATTATTAGGGTTCTTGTGATGATGAGCGACCTACCTGCCATCTTCCGTTGCATCCCATGACAATGTCAAATCGAGAGAAGGATGAATTAAGAGAAAAAATTGGAGAAGAAAGATACAAAGAACGGTTGAATAAACTACCTATTCAATTCCCACTACGTCCCAGATTGACCAATTAGGAATGACTACAACAATAGTAGTTCTCCACAAGCTGGAAATGGAGGCAATCAAATAGAGGCTGGTATCGATGATTACTTAAGGGATACAAATTCCATGGAGACGATGTTTTTAGATGCATTCCAAAATGATGATCAACTAGGGGATGATACTCATATCGTTGATACCTTTTTCGAAAGCCTTAAATTTGCTTCCACCACCCCTCTCTTTGGACCTGGCAGTCAGTCAAAGTCTACCCAGTTGGGGACACTGATGTTACTATACAACTTGAAAGAAAATTTTGGCTTGTCTAATGCATGTTTCTAAAATTTTTTGAGGTAATTGACCATCAAGTCCCTTATATTTTAGAAATATTTTCATGTAATCAACATTACAAATGGTCAATTTTATGAACGTGAATAATTATTGGAATTGTACATTTAATAATGTCAACAAACTACAAGTTATTCAAAGATAAGTTTCTCCTAAGTGATAATATCTTTCCCGGTGGTTGCGAAGAGGCAAAGCAATTGTTGAAAATGTTGGGTATTGAGTACATATCATATCATGCATGTCCAAATTATTGTAGTATATATAGAGGAGAATATGTAGACAAAGAGATATGTCTAAAATGTGGGCATGACAGGCACGATAAATTAAAAAATAAGGGTAAATCATGTGGTCCTCCTCTTAATATATTGAGGCACATGCCTATAATCCCAAGTATTCAAAGGCTCTTTCGTTGCAAAGAATTAGCTATGTTGTAGGGATGGCATGCCTCACACAGAAGTGAGTTAGGAGTTATGTGAATCCGAACAAATTAAATATCCATGAAGCATATAGAGGATACATGGCCTAAAAAATTCAAAGATGAAGTACTAAGTCTATGACTCAGCATAACCATGGATGGTGTCAACCCATATTCCCTCCATAACACCAACTATTATGTTTGGACTGTAGTAGTGATCAATAAAAATACCACCCATGGTTATTCGTGAAGAATGAACATCTTATGTTGGCTCTGATAGCCCCTAGTATAAGACAAGTGAAGAATATCACTACTACATTTGGCGCAAATTCCGACACTTGGTTCCGACGCTTTTGACCAAATGTCGGAAATTTCCCCAACTTTTTTCCATCCCGCCCGAAACCGTCTCTATACCGACGTTTATAGAAAGGTGTCGCAATACCGACACTTAAAAAGTGTCGCCACTGCGACGGTTGGAGGAAGACGTCGCACTGGCGACACTATGTCCCAAAGCGTCGCTATTGCGACTACTACAAGTGCGACACAATGTCTAAGTGTCGTAATTGCGACGTTTGGAGACCTTCGTTGCAATAGCGACGCCTTTTTCGCCGTCGGTATAACGACACTGATATGCGCGCTAAATGCATATACGAAACTTATATGCACGCTACATAAAAATGATTTTATTTTTTCGTATCCATGGCAATAGCTAATATCACGCGCGCATCCGCCCTCCGCTCTTGCATAACAGCATTCGCCCTGATCAGCTCTTGCATAACAGAATTTGCCCTCAGCATTCGCCCTCAGCGTTCGCCCTCAACTCTTGCAGAACAGAATTTGCCCTCAACATTCGCCCTCAGCTCTTGCAGAACAGCATTCACCGTCAGCTCTTGCAAAATGGTAAGTTCTTAGGCCTTCCTCCTATAGTAAGTTTTAAGGTGTCGCAATAACGACACTTAAAAGTGTGGCCACTGCGACGTTTGGAGGAAGACGTCGCACTGGCGACACTATGTCCGAAAGCGTCGCTATTGCGACGACTACAAGTGCGACACAATGTCTAAGTGTCGTAATTGCGACGTTTGGAGACCTTTGTTGCAATAGCGACGCCTTTTCGCCGTCGGTATAACGACACTGATATGCGCGCTAAATGCATATACGAAACTTATATGCACGCTACATAAAAATGATTTTATTTTTTCGTATCCGTGGCAATAGCTAATATCACGCGCGCATCCGCCCTCCGCTCTTGCATAACAACATTCGCCCTGATCAGCTCTTGCATAACAGAATTTGCCCTCAGCATTCGCCCTCAGCGTTTGCCCTCAGCTCTTGCAGAACATAATTTGCCCTCAGCATTCGCCCTCAGCTCTTGCAGAACAGCATTCACCGTCAGCTCTTGCAAAATGGTAAGTTCTTAGGCCTTCCTCCTATAGTAGGGTTGACTCTATTTGGGGTTTTTTTGGTCAATTCCATTGGATTGTGTTAGGATGTAGGGTTCTCTCTAGATGTCAAGAATCAAGATTCAATACCCTCTATTATCTTCATCACCCAATACAACATTTAAATTTTTCCCAAAGAAACGCTTATTAATTTGGTAGCCATTATTTCTCCCTGCTTTAAAAACCCTACATTTAAATGAAAACAAGCATTGCATTTCAACTACAAAAATCTATTAGTGTTCAAATGTACATGTGTGCTACATTAACGTCTGATATCACGCGCATTCGCCCTCCGCTCTTGCAGAACATCATTCGCCCTCAACATTCGCCCTCAGCTCTTGCAGAACAGCATTCGCCCTCAGCATTCGCCCTGAGCTCTTGCAGAACAGCATTCGCCCTTAGCTCTTGCAGAACAGCATTCGCCCTCAGCTCTTGCAGAACAACATTGAACCTCAGCTCTTGCAAAATGGTAAGTTCTTACTGCAGGCCCTTCCTCCTATAGAGGGTTGACCCTACAGCCTAACCAAATAGCTCCACTTGAGAAAAATTTTCATAATCTTGGGGCTGGATATACTGCAGAGCAAACAATTGTAGTTATCATTCGTGCTCCAATATATTAATATACTTTTTACATTGAACTGAAGATAGTGAAACAAGCAAATGCTAGCCATCATACAATGCTTTGACATAAGAGTTTTGAGTGACATACTTGAAAAAAGAACTCATCGACTGATATTTATAATCATTTGAGTTATTCAAGTTAAACACAATGTCAAGAATCAAGATTCAACACCCTCTATTATCTTCATCACCTAGTACAAGATTTAAATTTTTCCCAAAGAAACGCTTATTAAATTGGCAGCCATTATTTCTCCCTGCTTTAAAAACCCTACATTTAAATGAAAACAAGCATTGCATTTCAACTACCAAAATATGTTAGTGTTCAAGTGTACATGTGTGCATCACTTGTGTAGGGTATTCCTTTTGCACTTTCACATTATCCAAGAATCTGTGCAGTATAGTTCATATTTTTTGTGATTTAGATTATCTTGAAAAAGGAAAGGTAAATTATTTCCCATGGAAAAAGAAGGTTTTCCTTTTTTACTACTGGAAATGATACAAAAAAGTTCCATTTATACCCGAAACTCCTATGAAACAGGAACCAAATAAAGGCCATGTCCTCAATGGACATCATTTGGCTTTGAAAATGGCCATTGCACCGTGTTGTTTCTTATATTACATCACGATAGTTTCTTAGGTCATTTCTTGTTTCTTGTGATGAAAAACAACCAAAGAAATTGTGAAGATCCTTTCAAGAAATAAATGACCATTTCTCAATCATATCTCAACTATTTTTTATTTTATTCAGTGGTTGCTTACTTTGAGAGAAATTTGACACTTTTATAAGGAATATAACATAAAAACACATGGGAAGGAATTGATGATGTAGATGACCTTTAGTTGTCGTCAATTAAGAATTGATAATACACGATGCATGTTCTGTACTACAAACTAGATTCCTTCCTGGAGTTAGCACACAGAGTATTGAATCAAAGTTGTAGTTTCTAACTTCTTGTATTGGTTCATCAATCTTGAAATTCAGACATTGCATGTCTTCATTGCTTCATGTTTGAATAATTTGCATTATATCGTATAATAGGAAATTAGGAATTATGATTATTATTACTTTATGGATCTGTTAAGTTACTTTTAAGTTTGCATGGTTTAGTGTGAAATTATTCTAGTCCCCAAACACATATAATCAAGGAATTATAACGTGATTTCAAACATTAAATATCAACAAAATCGTTTAAAGGATATTGAAAGGAAAAAGGTGATGGAAGATAGAAAGTGCCTTACTTAATGCTTTAAGGATTTTTCAATAGTTGCTCCAAAAGCTTCACTTCAAGGCCCTTCAAGATCGCCTCCAACAATGCTACACCATTAGCTTCAACACTGTTGCTCCAAAAATGTCCTCAAGGTCTTCACAACAAGTTTACTAGAAGTTGCTCCAACAATATATTCAATAAGGTCTTCATTGTCAACTCGTCTCTCGTTTGGGTGCCTTAATGTGCAATGACATGTTTCCAGGACTGAATTCAATGCAAGGCATATTTGAAACTCTAACTTTGTCGTCCGGTGTCTTATTAGAAATTATTTCAGTTTTCATTTTGTGTTTTTAAGTTAGATATTGTTTTCAAGTTTCTACATTTATAATTTTATTGCAATGTGGCAGACTGATGAGAGCAGTGCAGGAACAACCCAGAGACGGGATGATCGCGGAAAGAGGCCAGCGGAAGAACATGTAAAGTGCCAGCATTGCTCTATATTCAGGTATTTTAGTTATTTACATAATTGAAATAATATTAATTTTGTTCAAATATGCAGACACCTAGCCATGGTACGCCTGATGATTCCCTCTTTGAGGAAGAGCTTTCTTCATCCCTATCTCCAGTGCTCTTGTTGCGAAAAAAGGCACGAAATGCAAGGTCGGAATTTACTACTTTGATAGACGCGCCTCAAACACCTGAAACAGAAGAGAAGATAAAACAACTTATGAGCCAGCTAGAAAGATATCAGGTAATAATAAAAAGTCAAAAGGATTTTTTTTTTGTTCTGCATGAGATGAATTGTGATAGTTTGATTTTTAATTTTTACATTGACTAAACTAACAAAAAGTTCTTTTGTATGTAGCATTTACTGGCACTTGCTGAAACCGGTGTTGGTGGTAGTAGGACACAAGGGCAAGAGATTGCCCAACAACCCTCTTGTACACCTTCTACTCCTTTAGGTGCCAGGCAAGAAACACACCCTGCCCAAGCAGACACCCAGCCAACCGCTGAACGTGTTGGCAATGATGAGGCTGATATGGCCAACTACATTATTGCGTTTCCTGGAGCTACACGTGTCAGCTCCACAGGGACCATTAATTGCACGTTGTTGGTGAACGATGAAGGTGTCCCTATAAAGCATGTACAACTCCCAGGTAAATTTTAATATTTTAACTATTTCATGTACTTTATCTAAAACATATTTATCACGATTTTTATTTTTAAATTAATGATAATATCTTCTTCTTTCTTTTTTTTTAATCTGTGTAGGAAACAATGAGTTCTATAGGTATCTGGAGAGCCATGCGTTGGTAATTTTTGGCCCAACCATACGCACAGGGTGGAATTCCCAGAGTTCCAACCTGAAAAAAGAACTTCTAGATTATCTAGAAACCCTTTTTGGGGTCGGCATATTTGATAGAACAGCGGTGGCTCGGGTTGCCGGTAAATATTTGAAATATACCAGGGACACCTATAGGACGCAATTGAAATTTAACCCTAGATATGAGCGTCCTCTCACAGTTCCAGAGAGTGAGTGGAGAGCACTCATCCATGACGGAAAAGAGAAAAGGGCAAAGAAAGAAGGAAACATACCAACTGGACCCGCAAGGTATTACAACTTTAATTCAATAGCTTTAATTTTCTCATGTCTAAAATAAAAGTGTGCCACGTCATATCTGACTTTAATCTTTTGATGCTAGGTTTCCTGACACCTCAAAGGCAACCAAAGCTAGGATTGAAAAAAAGGGCCATCATAAGCTAGGCCGGGGCGGCTACTTGAAATTGGCCGCAAGAATTGTAATTAAGTAGCTAAACATCTTATAATTAATTGTATCGCCTTCCAACGTTTGTGTAATCCTATCAAATATGATTAAAAATGCACAGACATATGTAATGTAGGGTGATGACTTCGGAACAAAAACAACAGACGAAGATAAAAATATCGCTTTCCATTTTGGCTATCAAGTCGTAGTTGAACGTCGCATAAGCTTGGGGTAGGTCCCAAGATCCAGAATGCCCGATAAGGTAAAACATTAACCTTTCAATATTTTTGTTTTCATCCATAAATTTAATGTCTAACAACTTTGTTTAAATCAGGGGAGAAACACTACCGACGACGCAAATAACCCAGTTTTAGAGCCAAATGTAGATGATCCTCACGTGCAACCTGATCATTGTAGTAGGGACCAGGCCGACAATGCTACTATCAATGAGGGCCATGACGGTAATTAATTTCCACTTATAATTTTTTCTAATTATACCTTGATGGTTGTCCTTATAACGTTTTTTGTTTAAATGACAGAGAATCTTTCCCTTGAGGATCTTACCACCAGAGAGGAAGATAGGGCAACAGTCCCAACGACGACAACTGGTGCACCAGGTAAATAATCTCATTGCAATTTTTTTTATTAATATTACCGAACTAGTTCAATGATATTTAAAAAATGACAATTAAAATTTAATATTATCCGTTTTTGTAGGCGATGCCCCGTCACTGGATGAGACCAGACATCGTGACTACGCAACTAGGTCAGCGCCGACAACTGGTGCACCAGGTAAATAATCTCATTGCAATTTTTTTTATTAATATTACCGAACTAGTTCAATGATGTTTAAAAACTGACAATTAAAATTTAATATTATCTGTTTTTGTAGTCGATGCCCCGTCACTGGATGAGACCAGACATCGTGACTACGCAACTAGGTCAGCGCCGACAACCGGTGCACCAGGTAAATAATCTCATTGCAATTTTTTTTATTAATATTACCGAACTAGTTCAATGATATTTAAAAACTGACAATTAAAATTTAATATTATCTCTTTTTGTAGGCGATGCCCCGTCACTGGATGAGACCAGACATCGTGACTACCCAACTAGGTCAACGCCGACAACTGGTGCACCAGGTAAATAATCTCATTGCAATTTTTTTTATTAATATTACCGAACTAGTTCAATGATATTTAAAAACTGACAATTAAAATTTAATATTATATGTTTTTGTAGGCGATGCCCCGTCACTGGATGAGACCAGATATCGTGACTACGCAACTAGGTCAGCAGTGCGGGTCGAAAGGCACGAAACAGGAGCAGAGCATGATGATATTGATGATGTAATTAGGAGCTTTAGAAATAGGAAGAAGAAAAAGAAAATTCGATAATGTAAAATATTGTATTATACTTGGAACGTTACCAATGACCATACTTGGAATGTTTTTTGCGTTATATAAAAAACTCATTTATCATACTATTTTTATGTCAAGCATTAATTGCAATGTTTCCTTGCGTACTTTTTGTTGAATTGTTTTTTATTAGTTATTGAGTATTTTTTTTTATGCTCATGAAAGTAAAAAATGAATTATAGATTGGGTATTGGGGAATTGAGAGTGATGTGAGGGCGGGGGGGAGGGGCCATAAGAGCTTCCACCTTCACGTGGTTGGCCCTGTTTAGTAGAGAATAATTTATTGGAGCGATTTAATCTTGGAGCAAACCTCCCTCGATCCAGCGTAGCAACAAAAAAGTCACCGTTGACTTAGTTGCTACTCTTTCAGATCGTGGGAGGCTTGTTCCAAGTTCATGCGACTCCAATAAATTGTTCTTGAAACGAAGAGGAGCTTATGCAGGTATGTTTTGACATTTTCAACATATGTTCTAACATTATCATAAGAATGCATCTTAGATTAAAAAATACTACATCAATTACTTGTATTTATTGTATAGATAATGATGGATTTTAATTGACTTGGCAGTGCAGGTACAAATCCTCTTGCATCATGAGCAATACAACTTGTCAACCAGGGTCATTTCTAGGATATTTTTGCTTGTGCACTTGACCAAGTTCGTAATGTCACATTTTGTAAGTTCCTTTACAGTTCATAATTCAATATTAAGCTTGTTCATGATTATTATCTAGGTTTTTTGTATGTGTTTTTTCATCTATTTGATTGTAAGCAACTCTGCATGTTTCCTGTTGCTCACTATGATTTCTCCCATTACCACTCCCAGGATGAATCCGACTTTATTGTTACATAGGTTACTTTATTGTTACTATGATTTCTCCATTTACGATTTCATAGGTTACATCATGTAAACTTGTCAATCTCGTGTTGGTGATGAGCTTTAGTTCTCCAGATTTGGGGCTTTTCTGATATTTTCTCCCTCATGTCATTCCTGCATCACCTCGTTGTTTGAGCATGCCAATTGTCTACCACTTGTACCAATTGGCACATGTCAATCTCCGAGTGGTGCCACATTTCACCTATTTTCAGTGAGAGTTTAGGGTTTCTCTAACATAGCTTCAGAAATCCGATTCAGTGCCTGCTTGAATATTGTCACATAATACTCATGGTTTGGATTGATGAGCATGTTCTGAATGGTTGGTTGATTCACAAGAACCACCCATATAGTCATCTTGAGATATTTCAGAAGTTTTCTCGGGTTTCCTTTTTCACCGTTTCTAGTGGGTGGGATGGTGTGGGGTGATGCATCAATACTGGTGCTCTTGTAGTAGGGAATTTGATTTTGGGGATATAAAGGAGCATTTGATGTAGATATCCCATTGGATGCATTCAGAGATGGGCACGAGAGGTCTAGAATTTAAATTAAAAATATGCAACCTCTAGCATGGCAACCTGAAGGCTGCGAGAGACACTGGTTAAAGATTGTTTTGTGGTGGCCTTAATATAGTCGTGATTTATTTCTATTATCTTAATGCAAATATATAGTCTGGTCTCATTAAAATGAGGATTGTGGTTGTATTTCTTTTTGGTTGTTTCTCTCTTAATGCTCCAAAAGTTGCCAAAAGTTGCGATAGTTGTTTAGTTTGCCTGTTACAACTTAAAAGTGGTTTTTAGCAATGGGAGTCATGTTTTTTAAGGTTCATACTAATATGAAGATATTGTAATTCTATATTCAAGATAAGAGAAGATGGCCTCTGCTTTGGGAAGTATGACAACAATTGCCACATCTACCTCATTGGGTAACAATGGAAAGGGGAAGAAGTTGGGTGCAATGTTTGATAATTATGGCAGACAATTGTCTTCTCTTTCAGTTTTTTCAACCATTTCCTTTAATCGCTCAAGCAGAAGAGGGACTCTGAGATTACGCGACAGAGAGAAGGTAGTTAATACAAGAGCTATGGAAAAGGAGTTGTACTTCAACAAGGATGGCTCAGTGACAAAAAAATTGCAGGTCAGAGAAAAAATTATGTTTAAAGGAAGGTCCCCCGCACGTGAAACTTCACTGCGGTGGATCTTTCCTTGTCCACTTATATTCGATTTTAATGTGTTATTTTAATTTTTCATGGAGGGTTGTTATTTTAGATGTGTGCTCTGGTTTTCTTTTTAACGTTGTATTAGTTCCCCCTCTTAAATGTCTTAGATTTGGTTGGCATAATTTGAAAAATCAAAGGTGAAAGGAAACATAATTGTTACCCAGTGGTCTAAAAGGAAAGGGTTATATATCAATAACCAATCAACAATCACGCTCTATATTTCACCACCCAGCCTTACAACAATCACGCTCCAGACTTATGCTAATTATCCGCTAATCGTTTAATTAAACAATTTCATTATACTCCGGCCCCACCTATATATATCAATAACCAATCAAACACTCGTATCGTAACTGGCTATCCTTCGCACACCTTAGTTAACCTCCGGGCAAGTTCAACGTGCGACCACCGTCCGATGGCCCTTCTCCAAATCAACGACTCTTGGAAATTTCGCTCGGCTTCCAACGTCGGACTTTAACGTGCGATGGCGCGGGTTAAATGGTGGTTTTCCGGGGGTCACTTCGCCACGTGTCGCTTTCCCTATGGAATCGCTCGCGAATAGGAAATACCGCCTACTCCGCAAAAGCGGTGCGATATGGGCAACCCGCTTTTGTGATTTTGCTCATGGTTTTGGTACAGGCTTGACCACGGGTGCAAGTCTGGTTCCGCTTTCCTTTTGTTTGTTAACTCATGTCCAATCCTCGGGTCAGGTTCCGAAAGCACAACAATCTTGTCTCTTTATTAAGCGGGATTTTTATATTTGAACAGTGTTCACGACCCCGGTTCTCTTAAGTCGAGCCCGCCGGACTTCAAATGGCAATAAACCATAATTCAAACCAAATTCGCGTTCCAAAATAGCCTACTGACGTCGGCCAATTTTGTGACGCGAAAACCAAATGAATTCCGCCCTAATATTTTTCGGGTCCGAAGTTGGCTGGCGTACGGAGGGAGAGTTGTGACGCGAATTTCTTATCAAATTCGCCCTAATCTTTTTCGGTCATTTTCATTGTTCCCCGCCACCCTTTTGACTTTGTAAATAAAACAAATTGCGTATGCGTCATTTTCATTGTTCCGTGCGCTAGCCAGTCTTCCATGCAACAAAATTCAAAAACCAACTGTTAACGCTTGCTGACCGTTACCTTGCTGAAGAGAATTGAAGTCGAGTATTTCAGGGTTCTTCTGTCATAACCAGCGCCTGTTTAAACACGTTTCATTTCCCGTAAATAGGTATTTATTCCAATTCCCCGCTAAACTCTCTAAAAAAATCCCGGTTTTAGTTTTAATTCTGCACTAAGGTCTGAAAAGAAGTTCAGTTTGGTCTTTTTTGTTCCCAGAACTGCAATTATATTCGCAAAACTGGTAATTGTGCCCCTTTTCCACAAAAACCCCGAAATTCCATTTCTGAATCCACAAGAACCAGAAATGGAAGTTCCTGTAGCTCTGAATGTCGTGCCCATCAATGCCCCTCACAAGGACTTGGATTATTTGCCTTTAGCCGATATGGATTTTCAAATTTAGGACTTGCGTCTCTGTGAGAATCCTCTTCGAATATTTTTCCGCTGCAGAGACAATTATTTGAATGGTTCTGACATCTTTGGACTTTGGGAATCAAATCTTCCTATGTACTTTCTCCCCTCAGTCCATATTTTTCCTGAGTTAATCCATTATTGCTCCGCAAAGTATGATCCCAACCAACGAGCAGTTTTATCCCCAAGTAAAAATGTCCTTTTCCCAATAACTGCTCAATCCATAAATGAAATGCTACAATTCCAACCTGGTCAAGCTCTCACTCCCCTGTCCATGGTTGAATTACTTGAGAAATCTACTAAGTTATCCCATGAAGAGTTAAACCGCCTATGCCAAACCTTCATGTTACCAGAGCATTAGCCTAAATACCCTCCCCCTTATGGTTATCCTTTCTTTACTGATGAGGGTAGAGTTATTTTAGACATGATATCTTCCATAATGGGCTTCAATACTAGTGAGTGTGTTGATCACTTAACCCTAGTATTGTTATCCATTTTTACCCCTGGACAGCCTCGTGCTGTCAAGTACGATTTTTCATCTTATATTGCTGACAAAATCCATGATCAGTTCATGAGATTTGAGAATGAGAGAGTATTTAAGTATTCTTCTGTCATATATCATCTCATGATTTACTTTCAGTCAGAAAATTTCCCTTTTTATGTTAAGAAACTCGATGCCAAAGGGAATCCTAGGTCAGTCATCTTTTGGTCTGCCATTACTCACAATTCCTCTGATTCTCCTTATTCATATAATGAGTTTGTCGACCTTTTTGTTCATCCTGCAACTACCTTGTTGACAGGAGTCTCTCCTCCTAGAATTAACAATGAAATCAAGAAAATCCTTCAGCTCTCAAAGCATTACAAGATAGGTGACTGGTACCTATATAAAAACTACACAGAGATCAGGATATATGGATGTGAATTATGCCCATTCAAACTGCCCAAGTATGTCCCAATGAGACTCTTTGCATTAGAATATTTCAGGCAGATGAATAATTCAGATATAATTCCATTTTGCAATGCAAAGAAAAAGGCTCAACTCAGGATCAAGAGCCAATTAGGTCCCTTCATTTGTAACTCTAGGGAAGCTGGACAGGAAGCCGAAAGGATTTTAGAAGACCATCTCAGACTACAAAAGAGTTTCTACTGGGTGCCTTATGATCCAAACAACTTCATCTGTGATAGAAGAATGAAAAATAAACAGTCACCATACATCCATCAAAGAATCCCAGAAATAGAACAATATGCTAATATGGATGAATGGACAGAAGGGACATTGGTTGAAAATGATAGTGAGCAGGTCAATGTTGAAAATGTAATGAAAGATCTTGAAAATATACTTGACCTAGAATCTTTTGGACAGGTGCAGGGATCTTCTTCAGCCAAGACTTTACAACAAAATTTGCAGGAGATTAGTACAGTAGCAGTAGAATCTAAAGGAAACGAAAAGGAGCCTGATATACAAATAATTGAAAAATTCATAATGACAGCGCAACCAGAGACTTCTAAAGAACAAGGTCAAGGACAAATTCCTCCTGCTCAGATCAGTGAGCCAAAAATTTCTATTTTACAAACTCCTCTGAATATAGAAAAGGGCAAAAAGAGAGAGGCTGAAACAACTACTCCTATTGGTGGCTCTTCTGAACAACAAGATGTTAAAAGGCAGAAATTAACTCCCCTTCCAGAAGATGAATCATTTCAGAAAATCCCTGACAGCCAGGGAAGAGAAGACAGTCAGCAAACAGATACAGGTAGTGGGACATCCACTAATTTTCAAAAACAGGGAATACAGAGGCAACAAAGTGCATAAATATCTTCTTTCAAACCTCCAGTAAAAACTGCCTGGGACATCAAAAGAACATTCACCAATATAAAGGCCAGGAACGATCCACTTAGACTTCAAGTATACAGCCAATATTTGAAGATGGCTCCGAAAAATCAAGAAATATTGATGTCATCTTATGACATCCAACAGGGTAAGATGTTAATGAGCCATTTGAAGCCCAAGGTGCGGCAGCCTCAGACAGCTGCAGATTACGTTAGGACTAATTTTGAAGTCTTAGTAAAGGATATCCATCCTTTAGATCAAATTGAGCTACACAAGCAAACGGGTGAGATGATTTATTCTACTCTGACGGATAAATCAATGATGACCCATAAGTTGCAGGATTCTTTGGATAATACTAATACACAGTTGCAGCTTGAAAAATCCTCCTCCCAGGCTAAGGATAATAGAATCAAAACTTTAGAGGAAATAATCATTGGTTTGGGTCATAATCCTAAATATGTGAAAGGTATTGAAGCTTTGATCAAGAGAAAAGATGATGATATTGCAACTCTGAGAAAACAATTAAAGTTACCGGCCTCAAGACATCCACAGACTGCAGAAATCATCAAACAAAATTCTGAGGAAGAACTAATGGATTTTCTCTTAAAATTGAATGAGCAACTTAGTGCAACTGAAAAAGAGCTTGAGAATGCATTAAAAGATAAGCAGGCAAATATTCTAGTATCTACAGCAGGAGTAGTGACAGGTACAGCAACAACAGGTCAGCCAATAGAATTGTCACAGAGCAACACTGCAAATTTGAACACTGATGAATTAACAAAGTCAATGGAATATATGAACATTCAGGCCATAGAGCTTCACAAAGCAAAGGAACAATTGGCCACTCTAGAACATAAATATGATCTTTCAGAAATGAGTGTTGCTGATAAAACAAGAGAAGTGAACAAATTAGAAAAAAGAGTCAAAGCATTGGAAAAAGATCTCACATTGGAGAAACCTTTAAAAGAAATAAATGATATTCTTTGGGATAATATCATTCAATCAATAAAGGATGTTTGGCCCTCAATTCAGATAATGGATGAACATAATAACTTAGTTAAATTGGCTCTGGATGAGATTGAGAGATCAAGAGAAGAGTTGGGAAATATGCCAGAAGAGGCCAATAGACTTATACATTTTTTGAATACTCACACTAAGAATCAACTTGCATAAATTAGTATTCAGGACAGGACCGGAACAATTCTGGAAATAAAGAAAGTTTTTACTAAAAGAAATCTGGTACAGAATTTAGAACAAAGGTGCTCAGATATGCAAGAAGAAATCATTGCCTTCAAAGAAAGATTGAATATTTTGTTAAATAGAGGATTGCCCAGTCCTATAGTTGCAGAAGATAAGCTAATGGAACTTGATAGTTATGTTGAAAAATTGGACAAATATGCTGATAATCAAGCTAGTTCTTCAACCAGTTCATCAACAGCAGCATTGCCTACAGGGAAAAACCTTCATGACAGATTGGAGAATTTATTTTATCTTGAGCATGAAGTAAATCATGTGTTCCCAAATCAACCTGATTACTTCAGACATACTGAGGCTGATGAAACACTAAGAGAGTTGCAAATGACCAGAGTGCCAGAAGTTCAATGGTGGGAAGAAATGATGGAACTTTTGTAAAAAATTATCCTTACATAAATTTTTGCCTATTTACCACAGTATATCATGATAAAAAGGATAAAATGATGAACAAAGGTCAAAGAGTATCAGAGCAGTTAAGGAGTATCAGTGAAATGAAATAATCAACATAGAATTACTGAAGAGGACAGCAGCAAGCCAAGATATAGGGCCTGCCTCCAGCACATTCTTAAAAGAAGGAAACAACACAACATCAGTTATCATTTTTCTTATCTACGAGAAAATCTGTCTCTATATTGTTGTAATGACTTCATGGACTATTTTACTTCATATAATATATTAAAAACAACGTTTTTTCTCTTGTGAAAAAAAATGATTAATGTTTATCACTCTGCCTTCAAAACTAGCGATGTTGGTCTATGTTGTTGGTTTATTGATATGGTCTGATGGTCTTCCTCACATGATTAGCGTTTTTCTCTGCTCATGGATTTTGGGTAATTTAATTTGTATTTGGAACAATGGACGTTGGTATTCTATCTGTTGCTTTACTATTCTACATACTGCTATTTCACTTTCTTATAGATGCCTCGGGCATATTTGGATGCTTTCTCGGATTGTCGATAATCTCCATGCGGACCGTTACTGGGTTTAATATCAAGTCCCTGTATGTGACATGGGGTATTTTTCTATCACTGTCTGGGGTGGGACTTCCACATTTCCGGATGGATATTTGGGTTCCAATCTTCAGATGTGAAAATGTAATGACTTCATGGACTGTTTTACTTCATATAATATATTCAAAACAACGTTTTTTCTCGTGAAAAAAAAATGATTAATGTTTATCACTCTACCTTCAAAACTAGCGATGCCGGTCTATGTTGTTGGTTTATTGATATGGTCTCATGGTCTTTTTATATTTGGGACATATCTTACTCCTCACATGATTAGCGTTTTTCTCTGTTCAAGGATTTTGGGTACTTTAATTTGTATTTGGAACAATGGACGTCGGTACTCTATCTGTTGTTTTACTATTCTACATACTGCTATTTCACTTTCTTATAGATGCCTTGGGCATATTAATTTGGATACTTTCTCAGATTGTCGATAATCTCCATGTGGACCGTTACTGGGTTTTATATCATGTCCCTGTATGTGACATGGGGTATTTTTCTATCATTGTCTGGGGTGGGACTTCCACTTTTCTGGATGGATATTTGGGTTCAAATCTTTAGATGTGAAAATGTAATGACTTCATGTACTGTTTTACTTCATAAAATATATTCAAAACAACATTTTTCCTCTTTTAAAGTTTCATTTTTTAAAAAAAAAAATTGAACTCTCCGTCGCAATTCCGACGTCCTTTAAGCGTCGGAATTGTGACAATATACAGACGTCGAAAGTGCGACGTCAAAAACGTCGGACCATATTTCGTCGTAATTGTGACAGTTTACAGACGTCGGAAGCGCGACGTCCAAAACGTCGGACCACATTTCGTCGTAATTGTGACAGTTTACAGAAGTCGGAAGAGCGACGTCAAAAACGTCGGACCACATTTTGTCGTAATTGTGACAGTTTGCAGACGTCGGAAGAGCGACCTCAAAAACGTCGGACCACATTTCGTCGTAATTGTGACAGTTTACAGACGTCGGAAGAGAGACGTTTAAAACGTCGGACCACGTGTCGTCGGAAGTGCGACAGGTTTTAAAGGTCGGAAGTGCGACGGATTAGGAGACGTCGGAAGAGTGACGCTTGTTTGGAAGCGACGGAAAAGTGTCGATACTGCGACGGTACGGTAAACCACGGTTTGCCCGCCCGCTAACTGTCGCTCCTGCGACGACAATGTGTCGGAATATCGACGATTTGGCCGTCGGAATTTCCGCCAAATGTTCTA